>VDFB02252616.1:53095800-53139102 GCA_007258455.2 Sequoia sempervirens
TTAGAGGAAGATAAGACGGTTTTGGGAAGCTGCTATTACGGTTTGCATATTCTGTTTCCTTTTCAGCTTTCTGATTTAATGTTTTATTAATATGTGTTTGATTTTATCTAAATTGATCCAATATTTCACACACACAAGACTAACTCCTAACTCTAGCTTTTGCTATACTGCCTAGTTCGCTCCAATATAAAACTATCTAGCCCTTACAAATGAGGCAGAATTCCATATTTATAGAAACTCCCAAGATGTGTTGGCCCAATTAGGTTTACAATAATAATCAGCCACAAAACAAGTCGGCCAAGGAGAATTCACAATAAACAAAGTGGGCATTAAATGCAAGTATTCCATCCAGGTTGGCCTGAGGTCTCCAACAAAGCTTGGTTCAATGCATGTGAACAAAGAAGAGAAATAATGGGGAAGCACAAATTCCGATGAGGCATTGTATTAACTTCCTTCCCCTTTGTCCTTATTTCACTCCACCCTATCCTGCACCATCAAAAATATCCTATCCAAGTCGGCTATAGGTGGCATAGTCCAAACCTTAATTCTCATCTCAATGGATTTAATATCCTCTCTTGACTGCTCCACTAATTTATCCCATTCCATTTTCATGGTTTGATATTTATCCATTACTAAAATATAGGTGGCTGCATCATCCAACTGATTTTTAGTGACCGGGTCTTCATTGGTTGGAGAATATACATCTCACCACCATTTTCTCAACTGTTCCAAGCTCAAACGCTTTAGCGCAAACCTTTTTCTACCTATCATAACATCAAAGAAAGAAATTCATTTATTATAGATCTCGGTTAGGGTGTCTTCAATTTTCCTCCTCTGCTTATACACCTTCTTCAAAACCCTTTTCCTTATTTTCAAAACTTCAAACCATTCCCAGGGTTCTGCAGCTCTGGACGAAGGAAGAATTCCACCACTCACCAACTTATCTTCAGTATATTCCATGATGGTCTTGGTTTTCTACAATAGGAGATCTACATCTTCCTTATCTTGAGCCAATACATCTTTTAACCAATTTATTGACCTCATAGCATCTCCACCAGTTGAAATTATTTCCTTGATAGCATTATCTCCCTTAGTTTGCACCCCCTATAACTAGTTCACTATGGCATGAGTAGTAGTATTCATTCTCTCCAACTCCGTTATGGTTTCTTGTGGCAGAAAGCTCGAAGTAGATGATGAGGAGCTAATAGATTGCAAGGGCTTCATCAAGTCCTGCAAGTACTTTAATTTCTCATTCTCCCTCTTCAATTCTTGCTTGTTTTGTACTTCCTTCCTCAATCTACCCAAGATTATAGCATTAGAGCCTTGATACTCTTCAATCTCCTATTCCATGGAAGTAGGCCCTAGGTTAATAGTCTCCACACTGTAGTCACTACCGATTACATCATCCTTATTCTTATCAAGAGCAGGAGTAGCAATGTGAACCACCCTGTTATTGGCTTCATCCCTCTCAATATTTGAGATGACTCTGGCTTTCTTCTTTGCTTTACCCTTTCCTATATTCACTAATAATTCATCCCAATTGGGAGGAGTATCATCTGCAACAATCTATTTACTCTTTAATTCTTTGTCCAACCAACTTGGAACAATAGAATCAGATTGTACATTGCTCTATCCAACTTCATCCTATTGATCCTTGGGCATATCTTCATTCAAATCCAATTTCTCAGGAATCTCCTTAACGGTTTCTTCCTTCTCTTTATCATGCTCTTCTTCTTCATGTACCGGTGATGGATTCCTAACTAGAATTTTCTCTCTCTGAGGAGGTCTATCTTCTTCACTTCTAACAGGTGAATCATCATAAGTCACCAGAGGGGACTACAACACCCTCTCTATTTCTTCCTCAGCACTATAGAGCTCACCTTCTTGAAATTCTTCTCCTTCTGGATCTTGGTGACTCTTTGCCTCTTTGGATTCACCTAGTTCATTACGAGCTTCATGGGAAGGAGGAATATCATCACATTGTTCTATAGCAGGAGTAACTAAAGGAGCATCCTTCCTTGGCATGCTATCCTTAGGAGTTCTTGATTTTCTTCTGTATACCCATGTCCTTTCTCCCAAACTCTCCACACTTATTATTGGTGGGTCAACTTCATTCCATGCCTTAGAGGTTTCCTTCTCCTTCTGTGACAACCTCACCATTCCTCTTCTCTTTGGCATAAAAGCACCAGCTTCTTTATCTTCCTTTTCAACTTCATCCTTTGCTAACTTCTTTAACCTTGAGACATGTTTCCTTTTCTTTGCAATAGGCTTTCTTTGTTTCTACGCTTCTTGTACTTCCTCCACCTGTACATCTTTAATTTTTATCTTGAAAGGAGAGCTCACCTTCTCCTTACCATTATGATCCTCCGTAGTTGACTCCTCAGAAGTGGAATGGGACTCCAAGTCTCATATTAGATCATAAGTGCACTACACACCTTCACTTTCCAACTCACACATCTTATGCTTAAGCCACAACTTAGTATACTTGATCACTGGAGTCATGATCTATTCTAACTCTGTTTTTTCTTCCTCCAGCCAGTCTATTTCTCCAACTGATTTATCTTTCATAGCTTCATAGTCATGGCCCTAAATCAAATCTCCATCATCTTCAACCCGATCTAGAATGGCCTTCACATTATATGGCCGGACTAAGTTCACTGGTAGCTTGGAAAACTTCTTCCTTTTGATCTCGAATTCATCACTGCCATTGGCCCAATAGTCCTCTATATCATCCTTATGACTATATTCCTTGTTGGCCTTCTTCTGTGCTTCGCCAATCTTATCAAACCTATTTCTCTTGGAATGAAAAGATAAACCTAGAGTACTCATTTCTTCTTCAGAAGCATAGGCCAAATTAATAGAAGGGCATGCCTCACTACTACCTATCCTCAAAGGGAAATCACCACCAAATCCAGTTTTATGTTTATCCTTCTTCACAATTGCATTGAAGTCACATATCTGCCTGGTGACCTCTAGAAGTATAATGTGATCTATGGGATACCTAGGAAGTCTGTATGGATCCCTCTGACAACCATCTATCCTTATGTATGAAAAGGTGGGAAACTGTGTAAACCAAGCCCCATACCTTTTGATTAACTCCTTAGCATTGTCAGATATTCTTACATGCTCTGTACCTTACAATAATCTAGTGATGTACATGGTGAATGCATCATTCACCCTCCTATAACTTGAATTACCTAGATGTAATCGTGGATAGACCTCATAGATTACATCCTGCCCAAACACACCCATTGTACTTAGTCCTTTGTATGGATGGAACCTTGCAAGCGCATAAACCAAGTAGGAGATCATTATGAAGGTCTTCGTTTGCAGGACATTACACATTTGTTCATGAATCATGGCACTTATAACGCCTTCCCAATGGTAGTTAACATTTTTCTCCATCCTCACAATGAAATGGAACATCCAATTCTCAAACACACCAACACTCTTCAACCCTACCACCCTACTGAGAAGGGTGATAGCATCATAATATTCCTTCTTAAATTTAGCTCTGAATAGCTGCTTGGGTAGCTTGGAAAAGTGGGACTTAGTTTTCTCTAGCCAGGAATTGATGACTTGTTGGGACTTGATGGTATCTTCATCATAGAACTTCTTTTCCACATCCATATCAAAAGCCACCACATGAGATCTATCGGGCATGTCAAAGGTTTGGGCTATAGACATAGGATTTAGATTGGCCACAATTCTCCCTTAGGGACCAATTATCCTTTGTGTACCCCTGCCATAGTGTCTAGCACATTTGAGAACCAATTCATAACATTGTACTGTAGGAGGGAATCCAACTACATGTGCCAACCCTA
This sequence comes from Sequoia sempervirens, assembly GCA_007258455.2. Taxonomy (NCBI): domain Eukaryota; kingdom Viridiplantae; phylum Streptophyta; class Pinopsida; order Cupressales; family Cupressaceae; genus Sequoia; species Sequoia sempervirens. Next base: position 53,099,625 of record VDFB02252616.1, read on the forward strand.
ATTCCAATATTCTTCTAGCTAGCAAAGGAAGGTTAAGTGCTGCCATCCTTGTCTTAAACTCCTTGTAATCCGACAATCCAATGTTTGTATCAGTGACCTCTGACCAAATGGAAGTCAACTTGCTCTTAGGAATTCTGCTCTTGATATCCATTTTGATTCTTTCTACCTTGAAAACAGAAGACCCCTCTGCACTTGGATCCATTACTCTACCCTTGGTTCCACTTGTCACTGCCTTACTTGATTCAACATGCATTCATCAAAGATACCATAATAAAGATCACATGAAACCCAAGATAATCAATTAAAAATGACATATTCATCCTCAATATATGTCCCATGATAAGAAAACTCTCTAAAACCTCATAAGAATTGATCATATCAAAGTTTGGGTTTTCATTCCTCCCGCGGAATCTAGGCCATAGAGGAACTTCGAAAAATTCCCAGCCAGACGGACTTCAGCGAAATAAACAAAACAAGCTTCCAATAATCATTTAATCAACTATCATTAACTAAGTATCAGCATGAGACATCTTTAAATAACTCAAATCGATCATATAATGTGTAATCACTAGATCATAAACCACGCTACCTCTTGGTTCTTCATTTTCAGCAAAGTTTCAGGGAATTCTGCCCAGGACGAAAATCTGCAAAAATAACAGCAGTCTATGAATTCCAAGAAAATGGAGGGATGAAGGAAATTTTAGGAAAATCCTGAGGGAACGAAAATCTGTGAAGTAGGAAAAACTCCATATTATTGCATATTTCAGGAAAACGAAGAGAAAATGGAAAATTAGGGAATTCCGCCAACAGAGAAAAATCCCGAAGTTGAAGGAAAACCTGAATGTCAATGTTTTCTCACAACTTTACTCAAATTGATCAAACGATCACAAATTTGAGGACCCTGAGCCTGAAACTAGCTTGATTTGAACCTCCTATAGATCATCCTTAAATTTGAGACTTATCTTGAAGAAAATTGACAAGAACTAGTGATGCCCTAAGCCCGAAACCCTAAAATTTTACCATGAATACATAGGACAAGCTTGGGCTCAGCTTACTCAATTCCTAGGTTCTCAAAAATTTCCTTATGGCCTACACAAGCAAGCTACCTCATGATGAAACTGAAAGACAAACTCACAAACTCACTTGAGATCGTTCATCTAACAAAACCGAGCAACCCTAGCTTTAAGATGTTCAATGCCAAAACATGCAAAAATTCAGACTCCAAGCACACTCAAGACACTAAAGAATCATTCACATTCAACAATCAAAAGCAAGGCAATGAAGACATACCATTAATGAAGTGAAACTCGATTACAACAATGAAAAATAACAATCTTTAGTGCCTTAGCAAACAATAGATGATGCCTAGGAAAATCACCAACAAATCCAAGAATTCACAAATCGAACACACCAAACCTAGCCAAGGACTCAAGATTAAGCACCTCAGATCAATAGAAAGAAAATGATAAAGACTTAAAGGCAGAAAAATCCCCAAAATTGATTAAATACCTGCCGCAAAAATCGTACCACCGAGCATTAATGCAATCGACAAGACAACCCTGACCAAAACCTAGGAACCTAATAGGACAACAAAATTTTAGAGAAATCCGGTCACCACGGAATTCTGCAAAGGACCAAAATATCTAAACCACAGTGTAAAAGCAGCTACCACCAAGTTTTCAAGGAAAACGGGGAATTTGGCCAGCGAAGGAGAATCCTAAAGTTGAAGGAAAACTCAAAAATTGTCTAAAACTTAACATTTTCAATCAATATCACAAAGGGATCACCAATGCAGGTAAGATAGAAATTCAAGGTCATTCCAAAGCAAGGTAAATCCCTAAGATCAAAGGGCCAAAACACCAAGAATGAAAGTAAAAGAGGGTCCCTGCTTTCAGTAGGGCATGTGTGTGAAAAACTGCACAACACATGCCTCTGGACCTGACAGAAGAAAGGTTTGGAACCTGTGTAGAAAAGAGAATGCAAGTCCATGATAAATTATAAAAGCCTAAGATAATTAGAAGAGTAAGGAAAGAAGTAGAATTTTTTGCATAGAGCATGGGCTTACTTGTAGAAGCTTTGAGAGAAGCAAGAATGAAGAGAGATGAGGCTAAAGGAGCAAAAGAGTCAGCAAAAACCAAATCTGCTAGTTTGAGAGTATCTTTTTCCCTCACTAGATATACTAGGAGTTCCTCGTCCCTTTCCACTCCTACAGCCAAGCCATCTCAAGCCAAGGATTCTAGTAAAAGGAAGAAGAATAAAAGCACAAGAAATTTTGAAGCCATTTTAGAAGATGAGGAAACTGAGTTAGATAAAGTTGTGAAATAAATGAAGGCTACCCGAACTCAGGCTACCAAGATAAGCAAGAGAAAATATTTCGGTAAAGAAGACGAAGCAAAGAAAAGGGAAAAAGTTGAAAAACCTAGTATAATAGTTGAGGAAGTTGAGAATGTTGTTGTCAAAGATGGAAACCTCAAGCCCCTCTACCAACGGTTTGAAAAATTTAATGAATCTGGTCAAAGAATTCTTGAAGAGGCAACAATTAAACATATGATTATTTTTAATAAAGCTCTTATTGAAATTATATCTGGTTTACTGAAGAGTTTGTATGAGGTTTTGGAATCAAGAAGATTAAGTGCTAGAACAGAAGTAGAGAATTTGAGAAAGAGAATCCTTGCAGAGCTATGTCCAAAAATTTTAATGGAGGAGATCAATTCACTCTTGGAAAATGCCAAGAAGGAGTTGAAAAGAAAATAAAGGGTGAATAAACTAATGATCGATGAAACTGATGCTATTGTGAATGAAACCAAGAAAATTCTGGAAGCATTTTTGTCAAAGAATAAGATTAATGTTGAAGAAGTGAATACTAAAAATGTTCTAGAAAATGAGGAAGTGAATGAAGCTACTAAGGATTTTCAGATTCCTCGTGATGTGGAAAATACAAAAATACCTATGGAAACTAAAGTTCCTAACATTGTATTAGCTGAGGAGAAGGAGGTGCAAAATGAAAAAGTTGAAGTATCTAAAGGCAATCTAGAAATAGTCTCTGAAGAACCCAAGGTTGAAGAAGAAAAGGTTCAAGTTGAGGAAATCAAAGTGGAGGCAAGAGACACTGCCGAGGTAGTGAATAAATCTCTAATGGAGCAACATGAAGAATCTTACCCTAAATTGGTTGAAGGCTCAATCAATCTATCCACTTTTTCCCCAATATAGATGGTGAAGGTTGCATTAATTGCACAAGCTTAGGCCAGTGAGAAGATTTTGCAATGTCACATAGAGGATAGTGAATTACTAAGTCTTGCATCTGGAGTTCTACAAAAATTAATGCCTACTCATGTCAAGGATTCGTCTGGTTCCTCTTTCAGTGAGCTAAAGAAGCTCATAAATTATGTAAGTACTCACTTTGAATCTTTTGAAAAATCAGCCATGATTAAAGTACATATGGAGTTTAAGGAAAAGAGATTTGGTGGATTGAAAGAACTAATTGCAAAATATAAAACTCTGTTAGCCACCTGTATGAGAAATATTCAAGATGCTCTATCTAAAGGTGGAAAAGTGTATAAGTCATGTTTAGTTTTATCCAAATTCACTGAAGCCAATGAGAAGAAGGTGAAGGATATTGAAAATCAATTGGCCACTATTTCTGATGCTTTTGATCCATTAGCTGGTAATGTTGGTGAGCAAGAAGGTCAAGTCATATCTCTTCTTGACAAAATAAGGAGCTTGAATAATGAAAATGAAAGGATTGTAGGAAGAGCGTGCGAACTCAGAGGACTAATTGGTCTGAAAGTTGAAATAATGGTAAATGCATTAAAAGAGGCCAAAGATGTTATTGCAGCTCGTGACCCAGTAAATCTTGAAACTGCAAAAACTCTGTCTTATTTAATTTATGGTCACATAACAATTCTAGAGAGTTTCAAAAAGGTTTGGGACACAAATTTGAGTGTGTTGAAGAATGATTTTGTAGACGTCTTCAAATTTGTGTAAGTCACAGGTTATGCTTGTATAGTTTTGAAATTTTGTCTTATAGATTCCCCAATATTTTCCATTGATGTCAAAGGGGGAGAGTTGTACAGTGAAAAATTCCAATTCATCTTAGGGGGAGTTGCATTGTAGATCCTTTTGAAGTTTTGAAGTGGCAGTGTAGTTCTTGGTGGTATTGATCTGACACTTAGTCATTTTTCACTAAGTGTTGCCATCAATACCAAAGGGGGAGATTGTTGGAAAGAGACACTACAATTTTTTTTCAAGTGTTGTCATTGATGGAAACCCTAGTTGGTGATTGGATCCACACATCATCATTCACTCCTACTGGCAAACAGATTCAAGACAGTCCGAAAGAATAGAGCATCCGACAGTTTTGTGATCGTCGATTCACATGCAAATTTTTAGTTATTATTTTGAGTTGTGGATCTCATGGAAGGTTTATAAATTTATTTCTTATGTTATCCAGAAATCTTAGTGCCTCGTACCAAGTCATGTGTAATTTTGGTGATCCGGTTGATATCTTTTTGTTCATCAATGTTTTGTGGCCGACTCAGTTGATATATCGTGTTGTGGATATTCGAGGAATGCTTATTCAAGTATTTTAGTGTTTGATCATTTTGTTTTTGGTCCAAGATAAGTTATGGATGACCATTATGGATGTGCATTAAATATTATTTATGATCTAAGCCGACAATTGTGAATATTTCTAAGTTTTATTGAAGTCGACTTGTTGCGACTAAATCCTTTGTTGCAGATATATATAAGTGATCAGTTATATCATTTTAGTGTGTGTAAGATGTGTTGAAGTGTGTTGTGATCATTAGAAGGGAGATTGAGTGATTATGCATAGTTTCACTTGTGCATTAAATATTTTACAGTGCAAGTTTGTGCAGATTAGAGCAAAATTGTAGAATCAATTAGAAGGACATAAGATCGACTACTAAGCTTAACTAGAACTGTAATTAGGCATTTTTTGATGCTATTCTATCTGTTCATTCTCTTGGATCTAATCCAAATCATTGTAAGGTAGTGAGTCTTTCTATTTTTAACAATGAGCTCTAGGCAATGTTCCTGAATGCAAGTGCATTACCATTTTGTAATCTTTATTTTGGGTATACTCAGATTATATTATGGATTGGCCATCCACCGTGGTTTTTCCCCTAACATGGTTTCCACGTAAAAATCCTAGTGTTATGGTGTTGTAATTATTTGTTTTCTGTTCATGAATATTTCTTTTGTTGAATGCTTAAGAGAGTTAAAGATTAGAATAATAAATTTATTTTTTGCTCAACGCTGATTCACTACCCCCTCTCAATGTTACTTGTTTCCAACATACTCCCCTTGTGGAGCAGATCCATTCATTAGTCTAGATAAATGAAGAATTTGTGAATTCACTAGACTGATGCACCTCCATGTGCACTTAGTTGAAAGGGCCAATGATCCCCAACCTCTCCCTAAGATACTAAAAAGTATCCTTTGGAAGGGCCTTGGTAAATATATTTGCAATTTGTTCTTTTGTTGACACATACTCTAGCCTGACTTTATTTTCCAACACCTTCTCTCTTAGGAAATGATATCTGATAGATATGTGTTTTTTTCTTGAATGCATCACTAGATTCTTTGAAATGTTTATAGCACTTATGTTTTCATAGAAAATAGGAATAGGCTCATCACATATCACTCCAATGTCTTTCAGAGTTTGCTTCATCCACAAAACCTATGTGCAATAGGATGTTGTAGCAATATATTTATCCTTTGCAGTGGATAAAGAAGTTGAGTCTTATTTCTTACTCAACCAAGAAACCAATCTTCCACCAAGAAAGAAAGCATCTCCACTAGTACTCTTTTGGTCATCCACACAACCAACCCAATCTACATCGGTATAAGCACTCAAGGTGAAATCAACATCCTTAGGATACCATAAACCATAATCTGGTGTACCTTTAAGATATTTGAATATCCCCTTTACAACTGTAACATGTGCCTCTTTAGGATCTACTTGAAATCGGGAAACTAAACATATTGCATGCATGATATCTAGTCTGGTAGCAGTAAGATACAATAGCCCACCAATCATAGATCTATATTTTCGCTAATCAACTTTAGAAGATTCACCATCTTTACCCAGCTTACATCTGGTTACCATAGGAGAACTAACCGGTTTGGAGTCATCCATTCCAAACTTCTTCAACAACTCTTTCACATATTTCAATTGTGAAATGAATATCCCCTTATCAGTTTGATTTACTTGAAGAACAAGAAAGAAATTCAACTCACCAATCATGGAAATTTCAAATTCTTTTTGCATTTCATCTGCAAATATTTTACACATGCATTCATTTCCACCAAAGATGATGTCATCAACATTTACTACCACTATCAACATTTTCTTACCTTGCATTTTGAAGTAAAGATTTTTGTCAACAAATCCTTTGCAGAATCCTTGTGTTAGATATCTATCCAATCTTGCATACCAAGCTCTAGGAGCTTGCTTCAATCCATATAATGCCTTATTCAACTTACAAACCATATCTAGTTTGTCAAATAACTAAAATTCTTTAGGTTGTTCCATGCATACTTCTTCCAATTCACCATTTAGAAATGTTGAATTGACATCCATCTAATATACTTTGAAATCCTTGTGAGTAGAAAATGCCAAAAGTATCCTAATACCTTCCATTCTAGCCACAAGGGAAAATGTCTCTTCAAAATCTATGCCTTCAACTTGTGAGTATCCCTTGCATACAAGTCTTGATTTGTTTCTTATAACTTCACCATTTTCATTCAACTTATTCCTGAACACCCATTTTAAACCAATTACATTCTTATTCACAGGTCTAGGAACCAATTCCCATGTCTAATTCTTCTCTATTTGCTACAACTCTTCTTTCATAGCTCTAACCCAACTCTCATCTTCACATGCTTCACACACAAACTTAGGTTATATTTTAGAAAGTAAATACAAATTTACCTCAACTGCTACTTTACTTCTTGCCTTCACACCCTCACTCTTATCTCCAATTATTTGTTCTCTGGATGATTCTTTTGCACATACCTATGAGTCTTAACAACAAGTTCTAGGGTTTCTTCTTCTTCTTCTTCCTCCTCCTTATTCTCTTCAGGTACTTGTCCACATATATGATCATTGGGTTCAACTTCACTTATCTCAATAGGTTTGTGCATGTCCTCATCAAATTTCACATTATCACTCTCAACAATCTTCCTCAATCTTTTATTGAAGCATCTATATGCTTTTCTGGTAGTTGAGTACCCAAGAAAAAATCCTTCATCACATCTATCATCAAACTTCCCAATATTTTCATCATCTCTTTTAATGTAACATTTGCTTCCAAATACCTTAAAGTACTTCATAGTAGGATTATTACCAGTCCATAACTCAAAAGGATTCTTTGTGTCATTTCCTCTAATCTAAACTCTATTAAGAACATAAATAGAAGTGTGCATTTCCTCTCTCCAATACACATTAGGTACATTTGATTCTTTCATCATGGTTCTTGCAGCTTCTTGTACTGTCTGGTTTTTCCTCTCAACCACTCCATTCTGTTGAGGGGTTCTCGGAGCAAAAAATTATCTTTTTATGCCATGCTCTTTACAAAATCTATTAAATTCACTAGAAGTGAATTCTCCATCTCTATCCGATCTCAAACATTTGATTCTTAGGTTCACTTCATTTTCCACTCTTTCTTTGAACACTTTAAACTTATCTAGAGCTTGAGTCCTCTCTCTAAGAAAAAAAACCCATGTCATTCAAGAATAATCATCAATAAGGAGCATGAAATACCTATCACCATTTAGGCTTCATGTTCTAGTCAGACCATAGAGGTCTATATGAATTAATTCCAGTATTTTGGTATTAGATTTCTCTTTTCCCTTAAAACTGCATATTGTCTATTTCCTTAACTAACAACTTCTACAAATAGTATTAGTAGGCTTTGTGATTCTAGGAAGACCTTAGACAACATCTCTTGAACTGGTCTTGACCAGATTATCAAAGTTTACATGTCCCATTCTCTGATGCCACAACCAACTTTCATTGACTTGAGATACAAGACATTGACATCAACACCCTTGAGTTGATAGATGTTTCCATGAGTTCTCATTCTTGCAACAACCATATCTCTAGATCCTTTTCTGATCTCACAGGTATTATTTTGAAACACAAGTTTAAAACCATTGCTACACATTTTTCCAACAATCAAAAGGTTATGCCATAAACCCTTTACATAATATGCATTATCAGTGTTGTGTATTCCATCAAAACTAATTGTACATTTCCCAACAATCTTTGCTCCTAAATCATCACCAAACATGACCAAACCACCATCATACTTTTTTAGGTTTAGTAAACTTACTTTTATCTTTGATCATGTGATTAGAGCATCCATTATCAATCACCCAATAGTCTTAATCCTATCTAGCATGAAAGATGGTGACCAAAGTACTTTCCATCTCATTATTTTTGTTCTCCAGAATATTCTTTCTTGCACATTTTATAGGGTTAGCAGACACAGATTTATTCTCAAAGGCTAAAAACAAGCATTCACTATCATCACTCTCATAATCAAATTCATGATAAGAGATTTTGGCTTCTTCTTTAACATAGTATAGATTCTTGTATTTCTTATCCTTTCTATCTTTATCTTTATTAATCTTTTTCTTCTTATGTATAGCTCTATTCTAACATCTTGAAGCATAATGACCAATATTACCATAATTGAAACATTTAAAAGGAAACATACCTTTATACTTACATGTACCTTTCTTCAACTTCCTAATAAAATTAGCTTCCAACTCATCAGAACCATCACTATTTGAATCATCCTTAGTCTTTGTTTCTTTAAATGTAGTTTATGTTTTTTCCTCTTACTTCCAAAATTTATCATCTCAAATCTAGTCAAGGTGCCAAATAGCTCTTCTTTAGTGTATTTCTTAGGATCATACATTTCTTGAATAATTGAGATCTTATCACTATAACACTTAGATAGGGTTATTATGATATTCTCAATTATATCTTCATCAGTCATCTTCCCCCCTTGATTCCTAACTTCATTTGCTACAAGTTTAACACTTTATAAATAACTTGCAAAATCTTCACCTTCTTCCACTTTCAAATTCTCATATCTGTGCTTTGTCATTAGATTCTTTGTCAATTTCACTCTATCATTTCCTTCATAAGGATCTTCCAACTTCTTCCAAACTTCCTAAGTAGTGCCCAAAGAAAGAACCTTAGTTTGCTCATTTTTAGATAGAGCACTGAAAATAGCGTACCCCACCTTTTCATTCTCCTCATAAGCAGAAAACTTGTCTACAATAGTAATACCACTCGTCAGAGCAACATACTTCATCTCAATAGCCTTCCAGGTCTTGTAACCAAGAGATATAATATATCCTCTCATCTGCACTTTCCAGTCACTATAATAAGATCCATCAAACATAGGGGTCACCAACTTATGCGCCATCAAACCTTCATTAAGTACTTAAGCTCTACACCAAGGAACCAAAGGATCTGATACTAATTGTTAAAAGGCACAAGATAACTAAGAAGGGGGGGATGAATCAATTGTCACCAAAATTAAACTCAAAGCTTTAACACTTATCAATTTCACAACCACACTATTCTATTATTAAGTATGAACATGAAATGAAAATAATAGAAAGAAAAATCAACACAATGAACACCAAATTTTACGTGGAAAACCTAATAAGGGAAAAACCATGGTGAGGATTAACTCACTATATAAAGGGATAGAAAAAATGAATACAAAGGCTCATTGCCAAGGGGTCATTGCCTGAATACAAAGGCTCACTGCCTACAGAAAGGACTCACTATCCAACAAGGAGGCTCACTGTCTACAGATACAAAAGAAAACAAAAGATCCACCACAAAAATTTACACACATCCACAACCTTGATTAGAAGATTGCAGAAACCTTTAGCTCACTGCCTTCAAGAATCTAACACAATGAAGTATTGTTGCCTCAAATCACTTTCGCATAATTTTTCTCTTCACTTGTGGCTTAATTTGTTATTTTTCATCATACAATCCTTTGCAACTTGAATTGCATTTATACCATCTTCAACCTTAGAAAATTTCTCCAATATTGGCCACATGCATTTCATTTCATAAATTCAAACTAGGGTGACATCTCAACATTCCCATGGTGGAAAGGAATGAGAGTGCACCAATTAAATAATTAACCAAGACCAAAAATAATGTCTCAGATAAACAACATGCTTCCTTAGTTAAATTTTAATTCTTCATATGAAGTGTAAACACCAGGTTGGCCAAACCTAATGAAAACACAAATGAACATTGAATTACATGCTTCCCATCAAGAAGATAGCACATAGATGATGCAACATGCTTCATTATGCATGAGAACACTTCTCAAGTTCCTTTAGATACATCTATAGCAAGTGTAACAACCTTCAAACATAGAACTCCTTCCATTAGTCCATCCAGACTATGCAAACACATACAACTCTGAAACTCAACTTTCGGATCACCAAACCAAAAACATCTTTGCTAGAACCTAGAGAACACCTAACGTACAAGACATTTTCCAAATCTGCAAGAATTGAAACAAAACAATGAAGGACTAGAGAGTAAAAACATTTCTCCCAGTCCATAGATAACCAACTCTGCCAAAATAGTTCACACACCGGTGAACACAACTTTCACACTCCATCAACCCAGAAGTTATAAATTAGTATATATCACCATCAGATTATCAACAACAACCCTTCAGATCCGCACAAGCATAGGATCAACACAAGAGAAATGCAGAGTACATACCAGAGCACATTCTAAACTTATACATAACTCTAACTTTACTCTTTATTATTTTTTCTCAAAATCACTTGGAAACCCATCATTTCAGCACATCTGCAACATCATAAGGATAGCTCCATGTACTCACAACATCTCAACAACATCTCAGCTATACATGCACAATATGCAACATATTGAACTGTGTTGACATCAATGAAAACATTAATGACAACACCACCAAACTTGCTCATACTTGCAACAACCTCTAATCCATGATCATCATTAATCATCTTCCTCACGTTGTCAATCATGGGAATTATTGTAGCAGTAAAGTATTCAATATTCACATAGTCTTGAATTTTTTCTCATTCCTTGTCCAATTTTCTTAGTTTGTCTTTGGGAACATGGGAAACCATAGTCTCAACATTTGTAAATATCGGCCCTTGTAAAGTTTTCATTGGTATGCTTACATTAGGAATAGAGTCCAAGATGGGTTGAGTATTGACAACACTAGTCATGAAAGAGTTAGAAGACTCATGATCCACAATGGGTGTAATGCCAACATGGGATGCCATAAGTATAGAACTAAATCTCATTGAAGTATTGGTAATAGGAAAGTAGGTTGTGAAACTCATGCAAGTTTCACAACATTAAAGGTTCACCCAAGATGAACACCAAACTACTAAGTACAACAAACATTCATAAATAGACAACATACATCAAGAGAAAATAGGAAACATAGTGACAAAGATCTCAGAGAAATTTTTTTGGCCAAGACAAGTAGGACAAGGTCACCCAATGGTGTCTGAGTCCTATTCAAGGGTTTTGAAAGTTCAAAGTTTGACTTTGTAGTACTTTATTTAATAATGTTTTTTCTACTTGCAAATAGTTGAAATAGTAAACAATTTTCCATAATTTGCTTAATGTATCCCAATTTGATGAAACATGCAAGTATGTAATGATGTTGAATATATATAAATAAGTTTGAATACAAATTTTAGATTTGAAATGTAATAATTGACTAATTCTAATATGCATAAGACCTGAAAAATGATGATTTTTTGAATGGAAAATTTTGAACACAAACAATGTAGCTTCTTTTACCAAATGAACTAAATGCAAAATGCCTTAAGATATGCAGTTATAAATTTCAAACTGAGATCTACATGTACAAGAAAATTGAGTAGATAGAAATATGCAAGTGTGAATTAAAGACTGTTGATACACTTATACAAGGATAGGGTTTCCCAAGGGATATGGGTCCTTGTTTAGGGTTTTGATTCAAATTGAAAAATTTAATGTCTAAGTTTTTGTTTAAGGATGTTGTTCCTATCTGCAAATAGGTTTGACAATGAATTTTTTTAGCATTTTCTAATGTAATGTAAATGCAAATGTATGACAATTTTGAAACAAAATGACACTTTTTTTAATGCAATTTTGAAATGAAAATCTGATCTAAATAATTGAAACATACCCTAAAGTAAGCTAAGATGCAATATGGATGCAATTTTTTTGGATTTTTATGACTTTTTATGATGCAAATATGAAACCCTAAATGAGAAATGTAAGATAAAATGACACAAAAGCTAAATCTAGGGTTTCAAAGACTACCAAATTAAAAATCTATGATGTTAAATGTTAGGTTCACCAAAATGAAACATATAAAAATGGAAAAGATGAGATGAAGGTGTTCTAAATGTAAAGAACCTAAGATAAATTCCACTTTTCCAAGGGTTTCATTAGGATGCAAATCCACAAGGTATAAAGATTGACTTTCAACCCCAAAGGTGAGCCAATTAGACCTGGATTTGATCCTTTTGAGTCTTAGAAATGAATTGAAAATTATTTGGAATGAATGAACTAATTTAACTATATGGCTTAATATGAAAATGCAATATTTTGAAGATGCACAAATTGAAATTGTAAACTACAAGTGAATCTAGGAAGTGGCAGATAATATGTACCTATCACCAAAAGTTGGATCCAACATATGCAAAGGGACTCAATTGACCCTAGGTGAATGGATCTTTGATGAAGGGTCCTAAAACTAATTTTGCAATCCTCTAATGTTGGAACTAGACACTAAAAATGTCCTAAGCCGAGTGTCATTTTTCTTCATCCTCATCCTTCAATAATTGAATAATTTTAGTTATTCAATTATGTTTGATCATATTCCTCTATTAATTAAATAATTTTTAATAATTATTTAATTAATTCACTTTCTAATCTTTATTCTATCCTGATCAATTAAATAAACTAATTGCATCACTAATTTCTCCCTCTTCTTCAATAGTTAAATAAATTATTATTTATTTAATTATTTTGTCACCTTTCATCTATAGTTAAATAATTACCATTAATTATTTATCTATTCATGGTCCTTTAATTCTTCTATAGTTAAATAATTATTAAAATTATTTAACTATCTCATGCCACCTCCCCTGTTAAATAATTAATCTAAATTAATTATTTAAGGACTAATTTCATCTCTCCATTTAATTAAATTGATAAATTTAATTAAATGCTCCTTGTCATTTTCTCTAAATAAATAATTTATTTTCCACTTGTCCATTTTCCATTTTTGAATAAATAATTTAAAATAAATTATTTATGCACCTCCACCTAGTCAAAGATGCTCTGTCATAATCCCCATCATAACATTCATTTTTATCATAGCTTGCATGTCTTGCATGTTTGTCATAAGTCAGTCATAGCCGTGTGTCATAGCTTTTCCATGCATGGCATATTCTTGGTGCATCAATTCTGGACCGTTGATCTTGGCATCTTTTTTTGAGACTTAATCTCAACCATCCATTTCGTAACATCTCTCATGCATTCTCATCCATTGATCTTGGAATCTTTCTAGAAGATTTATCTCAACCATCCATTCGAATGGTTGTCTATAAAAACAACCTTCCTTCTCCATTTTCAGCTTAACAGCTATTCTTCTCCAACTTTCTTGCTACCATTTGCAGGTTTTGCACAAGTGTTTCAACAAATCTGAGGGAAAATTTGCATAACAAGAAGAAGGAGAGCAAGAGAAAGAATCAACCATAATGGGGAGTGCTTTCTTTTATGTTTTGCATTTTTTTATTCTCTCCATTATTTGTTTTCTCTTGTTTGGATGAGGTTCTATAGCTTAGAAGTGTTGGCTCACTTTATCTATGCTATTTGATTTCTAACCCCATCTCACATTTTGGTGAACCCGACGTGAAGTAGAGAAATTTGTGTGTTCTTGTTTATTTTTGTTGTTTTGCATATTACAGCCAAGAATGCATATGAAATCCCATCATCTTCATTTGAGCACAGAAAAATGGACGCATCAAATCTTTTAAATTTTTTTTTGGGTTTTGTAGGCTTCGTTCTTAGCTTTCCAGAACATTAAATAGTTTGAAATTTTGTTAATATTTGAGAAAGTTATGGCCATTTTACTAATCATAATTTTTTAAGATTTAGTTGTTAAAATCTGATTTTTTTCTTTTGTTTATAATACTTTTGTTGTGTAAGATTTTGTAAAAAAAATTCTAGGTTTTGAAGGTCTATGTCTTAGTTTTCCATAGATATTTACGATTTAATTTTTTTTTAGTTTTGTGAAAGTTATCACTATTTTTAATTTGTTGTTTTCATTCAAGTTTTTTTTTTTTTTTGGTTTACTAATCTTTTGTTTATAGTGCGTGGCTTTGGAATAGGGCTCCCAAAAATTGCTTCTTTTGGAGCAACAAAAAATTTGAGCTCTTAGTTTTTAGTTTTCTTTGATTTCTTTTTATTAGTTTAGTTTAGTCTCTTCATTTTCTAGTTTAGTTATTTACTATCTTTTAGTTTGGTTTTTAATCTCTTGCTCTAACTTAGTTTTTTTTGTAGCTTTCTTGTTGGTCCAAGACATTTATAAAACTACTTTATTTGTGGTTTTGCAGCTCCGTTAGTCGAAGACTCATTTTCTTAAACAATGTGTTTGTGATTTCTAGTTTAGGAACACTTCTTTTGGTGCATTAAAATGAACATGTGCTTGATTCTGTCTGACTGTGCTTGAAGGTGGTAGGTGATTATGCTCTCACCTTGTGAAAACTAGGTGATCAGAAAACTAGACCCACCTTATTTTTTGTCACCTTCATGACTTAATAGTCAAAGTATCCTCTCCCCTTGCGCTTTCAAGCGATCCTGGGTGTAAGAGAAATGGTTATTATTTCTAGAAATGGGCCTGCCTTAAGGGAAAAGTACTCACCTTAAGGGATGACTCGACCGGTAACAGGCTAAAGCCAAGCCACTTCTAGTTGGGATATAAAATGGGTGCTTGAGGAAAGTTGAAGTACCACGAGTGCGGATGTGTCACACAGACGAAGTAGTACTCCCATAAACCCTGTTGAGCGTAACCTTTTCAGGCTGGAGTGCCACCTAATTGGTGATTAATCTCTCACCCCATGTGTGGCCACTCGAATGGATGCCCTAACTAAACACCTATTGTTTTAGAATCCAACCATTTTCAGCCATTGCTTGGTATAGTGTAGGGTACAATATCATGCCCGAAGATACTCACTACTAACTCCCTTGAGTAGAGATAGCGGTTCTTGGGAAGTGATGACCCAAGAATCCAAAGTTGGTGTGCTCAAATGATGTTAATGAGTTGTGGAGGGGAGTCAATGCCACCAAACTTCTAAGCTATCCTCTCTCGAGAAGGAAAGGTATTTAGCACCAATTCGGGTATATATCAGTGGGCTATATCAAGTATATAAACCATGAGCCTATTAGGATTGTGCTTGTCTCATGTGTGTTTGCATACACCAAAACACCATGCTTGTCAAGTGTTTTCTGGATTTTCAAACAATATACACAACATTCAAAAATTTGAACACAAACAATTGACCTCAAACAAATATCACACCTAGTAACTTGCAACATCTCAAACTTTGTAAAACTCAAAAGGTCCAACAACACAAACATCCCATGTGAACCTATCAATTAGATTTCTTGGGGTCATCATCCTTCAGCTTTGATCTTTCAATCCTTGCATTTCACCCAGTCCTTGCATATTCATGGTCCTTACATATTCATATCCCTTTCATCCTAGTTCTTGCATGTAACTAGTCTTGCATACATAGGTCACATTACATATTCCTTGCATACATATATCATTCCACCTAGTTCTTTCATGTTCAACCCCTTTTTCATATCAAGACCATCTCACCTAACCTTTGCATGTTCTAAGAATTTAGCCTTTTGCATATTCATCATCGATCAAATAAAACCTTTAGCTTGCACTTAGGCTACTCTTCCTAGGTCTTGAAATCAAACTATTGGCTATCTATCACCCACATCACTTGAGGTTCACCATCCTTGAGTTAGGGAAACATACCATTGTCCTTGAGTAGGGAAATTATTTTGGAGTCCATCATCTCCTACATACCCTCTCTTGATTATGGGTTCTCGTGTCTATCCATCATAACACAAGTAAAGCCTTTACATCATAACCAACTTTGGACCTAGAGTTTCCTTTTAGCTTTTGCATTCTTAGCTTGTCATATCATACCATACCATTTTCATCACCCATCTTAGAATCATATCCTTTTCATTTGCATCCTATTCTTAGGTCTCATACATTACCTTGGAGTGAAAATAATAACAAAACACCTATGACCCCTAGAACAAGAGCAATAATGTTTCAAGAAGATGGCAACCCTTGGGGAAAAGACTTTGATGGGGAAGATTACATTAGTGTTGCAACTAGTGAAACAAGTGACACTGATAGCGAAGAAATAACACAATCCACCATAAATGAAGCTCTTAACAATAATAGGTTCACTAAACTTCTTATAGAGGTGGTCAAACGTAACCCGCAACAATACTTCAAGGCCCTTGCTAATGAAGGAATCAAAATGCCTCTTGATTTTGACATATCATTACTCACAATGAATGACCAACCTAAATCTAGTGAATCTAAGAATCCCAAAATAAACAATGATGGTAGGATGAAAGATCATAGACCCTTTTATCTACAACCTGGTTACAAGCGATCTCCAAAGACATCAAAACTTACACCTACAAACGATCCTATTTTGGATGAGCTTAGAACATTAAGACAAGAATTGGATACTCCCAAGAACAGTAAAACATTGACTCACAAGTTCTCCATTGAAGACATATGTCCTTATCCCTTTGATCCAAGTATACCAATGCCACCTTTTCCTAACCATTGGGACATACCAAAACTTGACAAATATAATGGAAAAGGAGATTCTAAGAACCACTTAAGACAATTTTGTGCCTCTACCATGGAATTTGCAATTGATGAAACGTACCTTATGATATTATTTCCTCGTAGCCTAGGAGGAGAGGCTATGGAATGGTTTTCACGATTACACCCGACCATCAAATATTTTTAAGAATTGGTCAATAGATTTGTCTCCAATTATAGTTTCAATTGTGACCTTAAAGTGACCATGACAAACCTTGTCAACACTAAACAAAAAAAAGGTGAATCTTTTGTGTCATTTTTACAAAGATGGAGACATTTAACAAAATGATTGCATTATTCCATTCCTGATCAAGAATTGGTTGACCTCTTTTGTCGAAATTTGAACAAAGAAATCAGAAGAGAACTTCACCTCAAATGTTTGGATTCCTTTGATGAAGCCATAGAAATGGGATTTTGAATTGAACAAACCCTCATTGATGATGGAACTATTAAACTTAATAATGACAAAGATCAAAAATTGAATTCAAACAACAAGACCCCTTTTTGGGTTAAGAACAAGAATGTGGTCAATGATGGAGTTCTCGATGCAAAAACAACTAAAACATCATCGCCTGTTTACAATCTCGAAGTTCCATCTTTAGATAAAGGCAAAGAGAAACAAAGAAGTTTCCCTAAAAAAATTTTTACACCATTAGGACAATCACTTGAATCTGCATTAAAAGAACTTCTTAAAAGCAATATTATAACATTACCCGAAATAAAAGAATATAATCCACAAGTCAAACCCCCATGGTGGAATGAAGATCACTTTTGTGACTATCATAGACATAAAGGACATAAGACAAATAGTTGCAATAAACTTTGACATATAATACAGGACCTTATTGATAACGGTAAGATAGCAGTTGACAAACACACTCCTTTTGGTAACTCTGATCACGAGGTGTTTAAAAACCCTTTCCCTAAGCATGAAAAGGATAAAGGAAAGGCTCTTGAATCTGGTGATGGTGTAAACTATACTACTGCTAAGTATGATTATACCATAAATAACATTAGTGAGGTTGATAATCATGTCAACACTTTCATCATAAAAGGAAAAGAACCTGATTGCAAGGTTACTACCCGCAAAGGCACTGTTACCCTTAAAGGTCCTAATGCAAAACTTGCTACACCCATTTCACAATACAACCTCATAGAGCACTTAGGAAAAACACCCGCACAAATTTCTATACTCAAGCTGCTACGCCTATCTCCTGAGCATAAAGCTATCTTAGATAAAGCGCTTGCTACTACTATAGTGCCTACAGACCTACATGTAGATCAATTCCAAGCTATGGTGGGACACATCACCTCTCCTCATACTCTCACTTTTACTGAAAATGATGATTCATCCCTTTGACAACCACATAACGCAGCTTTACACATTGACGTCCTCATCCATAATGTTAAGATCAAGCGAGTTTTGATAGACGGAGGAGCAAGGCCTTAATATTTTCACTCAAGAATTGATCAAAAATTAGGGTTCTCTGAAAATGCAGTTGATCCAAGTAAAAAGATTACCATAAAGGCATATGATGAAGAGGAATGCTCATCTAAAGGATCAGTTACTCTACCAATTAGAATTGGCCCTGTGGTAAAGGATGTGGTTTGCCAAGTCCTTGATCTCCCACTGACCTATAATATCCTCCTCGAAAGACCTTGGATTCATGCAATGCAAGCAGTACCTTCTACATACCACCAGTGCATTAAATTCCCCCACAATGGTGTTGAAATCACAATACGGGGAGATCCAAACCCTTTCATGTATTGCCATAATCTAAGCCCTAAAACTGAAATCACAATCCCAAGCAATCGTGAAGCATTTCCTTCCCAAGCATATGTTGATCCTGAGTCCTTAAAAGCATCTTCCTCAAAATCCAATGCAGCCGAGATCAAAATACAGGTAAAAGAACAAGGAGTGGGAGAATATACCTTGAATCATGCTCTTTGCATTGGAAAACTACCTTTATCTCCCCACACCTATGACAAAGCACAAATGACTAAGACCACATCGGATGCAAATACCACAGTGATTTGTAAATCAACTACTTTCAAAAAGTGGGGAGCCCTTTATAATGAAACGAAAGAAGCTGATCTCCTAAAATGGTTATACAAAGATGAAGATACAAAAAAAGAATAGACTGAAATAAAGATACCTGTTGAACAATATGGTAAAGGATTTGATACTATAAAACAAATGGGATATGATGGTAAAAGTCCTCTTGGCTTACAGAAACAGGGTATCTTGGAACCAATATAACCTACTCATATGCAAAAAGTCCCCGGTTTAGGATATGATGCGCATAAAGATAAGACCTTGAGTACCGCGTGTGCTTCAAGTAAGGAAGTAGAGTCCTCTAATGCTACACATACAAATGAGGAAAGTTCCATCGATGACTTCATTGACATTTATGACTATTATAGTGTCCCTACCCCTAAACCCGATCATAATATTTGTACCCTTGAATCCATTCAAAATCTTGACTCTAGTCATGATTCTTTACCCTTGGCTCACCCTGAACTCATTGATTTTGATCAGAAGGGACCACCACAACTGGATGTATTTGAAAATGATGAGGCAATCATAAAATTTCTAGGAGCATGAGAAGACACACCTCTTGAGGATCATAAAGCAGGATTCATCATAGAACTCAACAGTGCGGCTTATTTTGGGGGGAGTTCCAAGCCTTTCAGTTGCAAAATTATTGAAAATACAAATAGGTCTTCTAGTGAAAACTGCTCTGTGGCACTATTAGACCCAAAAAAACTAAAAATAAAGGATGTATCCAAGGGTGAAAACCTCTTTGAGGCGCTCGAGGATGGAAGGATTGACACACTTCCCCTAGCAGTATATCATGAAAAATCATCTATGTTGGTAGAGAAGATAGTACCAACAAATCTAGGCATAGGAGAAAAACCAAAGATAATTCATTTAGAAGAATCATTAACACCTGAAGAGAGAATCGAGCATATGCAGTTTTACAAGGAAAGACAAGTTAACTTTGCATGGTCCTATGCAGATATGACAGGACTTGATCTAGCTCTAGTAATGCATCACTTGTCTTTGCCACCGGGGGAAAAACCCGTTAAACAAAAGTTGAGAAAAATGTACCCACACATTGCTCTATTGGTAAAAGCTGAATTACAAAAGTTGCTAGATGTGGGATTTATCAGACCTATTGACTATGATGATTGGATTTCAAATTTAGTACCAGTTTCAAAGCCTGATGGGGGCATCCGAGCTTGCACAGATTTTAGAGATTTAAACAAAGCTTATCCCAAGGATGACTTCCCACTTCCAAACATTGACATGATAGTGGATTTGACAGCAGGGCATGAAATGTTATCCCTCATGGATGGTTTCTTAGGCTACAATCAGATTAAAATTGCTCCTGAAGATCAAATTAAGACAACATTCACTTGTCCTTGGGGAACCTTCTGTTGGAATGTCATGCCCTTTGGGTTGAAGAAAACTGGAGCTACCTACCAATGTGCAATGACCACTATCTTTCATGACATGATGCATAACTATTTGGAAGACTATGTAGATTATTTGTTGTGAAAATCCTACACCAGAGCAGGACATCTAGAGCATGGATAAAATTTTCACAAGATTAGAACAATACAAGGTCCGATTGAATCCAAAGAAATGTGCCTTTGGGGTAACCTCTGGAAAACTCCTTGGATATATTGTCTCATCTAAAGGAATTGAAGCTGATCCTACAAAAATAAAGGCTATACTTGAAATGCCTCCACCTAAGAATATTAGACAGTTGAGATCATTACAAGGAAAACTTCAGTCTATCCGTCATTTTATAGCACAACTTGCAGATAAATGTCAACCCTTTCAGCATCTGTTACACAAGAATGTTTCATTTAGGTGGGATGACAAGTGTGAACAAGATTTTCAGGAAATCAAAGAATATCTGATGGCACCACCAGTATTAGTACCTCCTACAGATGACAAACCTTTACTTCTATATATATCCACAACCACCACAACACTAGGGGCACTTTTGGCACAACATGACTCTGAAGGAAAGGAATGTGCAATCTATTACATCAGTTGTACTCTAGTGGGATACGAGCTCAATTATAGCCCTATTGAAAGAGCATACCTTGCTATAGTTTTTGCATCACAGAAGCTGAGATATTACATGCTTACACACCAAACAAAGCTCATTGCAAAAATTGATCCTCTTAAGTACCTCTTGAACAAAGCAACACTCACAGGACGATTAGCTAAATGGGTGATGATTCTTAGTGAGTTTTCTATTGAGTACATAGAAGGAAAAGCAATCAAAGGACAAGCTATCGTAGGTCAACTCGCTGATGCTCTTGTGACAGATGATCATCCTCTTATTATAGAGTTTCCTGATGAATCAATCTTCAACATGGAATTTACACATCTATGGACTTTATATTTTGATGGCTCCTTCACACAAGGTGGTTTTGGCGTTGGAATTCTCTTTGTCACGCCACAAGGGGATTGTATACCTAAAGCTTATAAGATACAGTTTCCATGTACCAACAATATTGCAGAATATGAGGCATTACTTTTTGGGCTCCATATAGTTGCGCAATGGCAGATCCTTGAGTTGCGTGTTCTTGGTGACTCTCAGCTAGTGATCAGACAAGTTAATGATGACTATAAAACAAAAGATGAAAAGTTGATGCCTTACAAGAGAATGGTGGATGATTTCAAGGCTTATTTCACATCAATCTCTTTTGAGCAAATTCCTCGAGATAACAATAGAGTTGTTGATGCAATGGCAACAATTGGTTCACTTGTAGAAATCCCAAGTAATGCCGCTTACTGTGAGTTCCTGGTAGAACCTCTTTTGGAACCTGCTTACAATATACCACAATCTGAAATGATTTGTCTCATTGTTGGTCCTAATTCCCAATGGTATGGGGATATTTATACCTATCTTCGAGATAACACCTTGCCATCAAACCTATCCAATAAATCTCATAAAACCTTTATCCGTCAAGCTTCTCGCTATGTTATCTTAGCCGATACCCTTTACCGACAAGGTCTTGATGGTACTTTACTTAAATGTCTTAAGCACGATGAGGTAAAAACTTCTTTACAAGAAGTACACAAAGGTATATGTGGGGCACATTCTAGCAGTCCTACCTTAGCCAAGAAACTCTTGTGTATGGGTTATTATTGGCCTACAATGGAAAAGGATGCTTATCAGTTTGTTAAACAATGCAAGCAGTGTCAAAAACATGCAGACTTGATACATGCTCCGGCACAAGAATTGCAATCTCTTGCTACACCATGCCCCTTTTATCAATGGGGACTCAATCTCATGGGCAAGATCCATCCACCTTCATCCAATGGTCATAAGTTCATTCTCGTTGCCACTGACTATTTCATGAAATGGATTGAAGTTGTTCCTCTCACTCATATCACTGGAAAACAAATAGCCACCTTCATACTGAACTACATCATATGTCGTTATGGTGTTCCTCTTTCCATCATCACAGATAATGGTCGTATGTTCAAAAATTAGGATGTCCGCGAACTCTGTGAGAAATTCCATATACAACATCATTTTTCCACACCTTACTATCCTCAAGGTAATGGGCAGGCTGAGCCTTCTAATAAAACCATTCTCAAAATTCTTAAAAAGACAGTTAATAAAGCTGGTCGAGATTGGCATATTCAATTGAATCCTGCACTGTGGGCTTATCGCACGAGTGTCCGCACTCCCACAGGTGCTACCCCATATGCCATTGTCTATGGATCTGAAGCCATCTTTCCAATCAAGGTCAAGTTTCCCTCTTTGAGCGCCTCTTTGCGCAATCAAATCAGTGATGAAGAATATCGAGTTTTCCATTTGCAGGAGTTGGAACTGTTGGATGAATGAAGACAAACTGCTTTCAATAATCTTAGAGCATACCAGCAACGGATGTGTCGAAGTTATAATCAGAAAGTGAAACCACGTACATTTGAGGTTGGGGATCTTGTTCTTCACGAAAATCCTCGCACTCAACAAGATAGAGAAAAGAAGGGTAAATTTGAGCCTAACTGGTTGGGTCCATACATTATCATTATTGTGTATGGATCTAGGGCATACCAGTTATCTACTCCAGAAGGTGAAATGCTTAGTGATCCCATCAACAGTATGCACATTCACAAGTTTTACACCTAAATGCTTTAGAGGTAAATCTTTTCAAAGTCCTAAAAAAATACAAAAAAAGGAAAAAAGTCCTGAAAAAATACAAAAAAAAAGGAAAAAAGTCCTGAAAAAATACAAAAAAGGAATAGAAATCTATTCGTTCAATGGTGAAAACCACTTCAGTGCCACCTTGAGCGAGTACCATGGTGAAAACCAAAAAATTGGCACCATGTGTAGAGGCTTTGCTCCTCTTTCCTTTGGAGCTCTACTTGATCTTTTCATTCCCTTTTCATTCATCCTCCACTTCATAATGACCTTTTCACACTCACCATGGCTTGTGAATTGTTCAACATTCCCCTCACTTGCTCACTTTGCCACGCATACTAGGTTGGTCCTATCCCTCACTGGGGCATCTCACGATCAGAGAAACTACCCTCTTTGTCCCATCTGCTCATCTATTTCCGTCATCACATGTCCTGAACTAATTCAAAAAAATCATAAAATGTCCTGAAATAATTCAAAAAAATAAAAAATCATAAAATGTCCTAAAATAATCCAAAAAAAATCATAAAATGTCCTGAAATACTCCAAAAAAATTACAAACTGTCCTGAAATAATCCAAAAAAATTATAAAATGTCCTGAAATAATCAAAAAGAAAAATCATAAAATGTTGGGAAGAAATCCAAAAAAATTAAAAATTTCAAAAATCCCAAAAAAATCAAAAATTTCAAAAAATAGTGACACTTTCAGATCACCACACAGCTTTGAACTTCAACAAAATCAAAACATGCAAGTGTTGACAATCAAGCAAACATTATAACATATATATCAATCCACCTTTCAAATCCAATTAAGTGCATAAAACCATACCAAGAATCTGTTCTATATTGAAGCATGATGCATGTTTGTTTGTTTATCTTTGATTGTTTTATGATTTTATCTTTGGTGACATGCCTTTTAGCTTCTCTAGGATGTCTTTGACTAGAGAGGCAAGGATGGGTCATGTTCATTTGTTTGTTGATTATGGATTGTTTCTTATTCATAGGATGACTCATCTTAGGACATGGTTGTCTAAAACCATCGAGGACCTATGAGTCTAATGTGGATGAGAGTATTCCTTATCTGATAGTGTCTTCCATGCAATAAGTATTTAGGTCATCTAAGGTTCTTATACCAAGATGCTTATACTTCATTACTAAATAAAAAATGCAAACAGTATTCAGGTCATCTAGATGTTCATGTTATCTAGACGCTTATACTAATTTGCGACATAATAAGCCCAATGATGATAAAAGCACTTAAAAGGTATAAGAGACTTCATCACCTTCATTCTCTTCCATCTTGCATTTCATTTTCTTCATCTTTCTTGTCATAGGGAAATCAATCAATTGCTTAACTCATTGATATATGTCTTTTGAATAAAATCTCAAATCAATCAATCCGCTTCTTGAAATTTCATGTCTCCTTAATCAATCAGTCAATCCATCATTGCAACACCTTGTCTTGCGTAAGCATAATTCTCGATCAGCTTAATTAGCTCAATCAGCTTCATTAGCTCATCAGCTTGGATATACTGATAATTTCCATCAATTATTCAGTTACGCCCATCAACTTTGCATTTTCATCAAAATGTCCATCACCGCTTTATCACTTGCTCAATATAAGGTATCTAATCACTTTCTAGACATCTATCTAGAGATTAATCTTCTTACAATCTATTTGATCAATCTCTCGATGGGGTATATCATTCTTATCATAAGCCTTACCAAGATATCTTTGGGGCATGTATCAGTTGATCAATCTTTTTCTTTGAAACAACGCAACAAGCTGCATTGTCTCAAAGAGGGGAAAAATGTAGACACTAAAAAATTCCTAAGCCTGCGAGTGTCATTTTTCTTCATCCTCATCCTTCGATAATTGAATAATTTTAGTTATTCAATTATGTTTGATCATATTCCTCTATTAATTAAATAATTTTTAATAATTATTTAATTAATTCACTTTCTAATCTTTATTCTATCCTGATCAATTATATAAACTAATTGTGTCACTAATTTCTCCCTCTTCTTCAATAGTTAAATAAATTATTAATTATTTAATTATTTTGTCACCTTTCATCTATAGTTAAATAATTACCATTAATTATTTATCTATTCATGGTCCTTTAATTCTTCTATAGTAAAATAATTATTAAAATTATTTAACTATCTCATGCCACCTCCCCTATTAAATAATTAATCTAAATTAATTATTTAAGGACTAATTTTTATCTCTCCATTTAATTAAATTGATAAATTTAATTAAATGCTCCTTTTGTCATTTTCTCTAAATAAATAATTTATTTTCCACTTTTCCATTTTCTCCATTTTTGAATAAATAATTTAAAATAAATTATTTATGCACCTCCACCTAGTCAAAGATGCTCTGTCATAATCTCCTGTCATAACATTCATTTTTGTCATAGCTTGCATGTCTTGCATGTCTGTCATAGCTACCAGGTGTCATAGTCGTCGGCATCATAGCTTTTCCATGCATGGCATATTCTTGGTGCATCAATTTTGGACCGTTGATCTTGGCATCTTTTTTTGAGACTTAATCTCAACCATCCATTTCGTAACATCTCTCTCATGCATTCTCATCCATTGATCTTGGAATCTTTCTAGAAGATTTATCTCAACCATCCATTCGAATGGTTGTCTATAAAAACAACCTTCCTTCTCCATTTTCAGCTTAACAACTATTCTTCTCCAACTTTCTTGCTACCATTTGCAGGTTTTGCACAAGTGTTTCAACAAATCTGAGGGAAAAGTTGCATAACAAGAAGAAGGAGAGCAAGAGAAAGAATCAACCATAATGGGGAGTGCTTTCTTTTATGTTTTGCATTTTTTTATTCTCTCCATTATTTGTTTTCTCTTGTTTGGATGAGGTTCTATAGCTTAGAAGTGTTGGCTGTCACTTTATCTATGCTATTTGATTTCTAACCCCATCTCACAGGAACTAAGCTCCTGATTCCTAGTTAAAGAACTATTGTAATATCATCAATGAATTTTTTGACTAAGTTTTTGTGGCTTGACAACTTTGATTACAACAAATGCAACAATGGATAATTTTCCTTTAATATTATTTCAATCTTCAAATATATAACTTGCACACTCAAAGAGGGAGAAAATGTTTGGCCATTTAAAGGCTTTCATCAGTCAAACACTATGTAAGTGTTTTTACTTCCACAATGGAAATGCCAATGATAAGGATGATAATTGAAAGGAAGGAATGATGAATGAAAAAAATGCTACAACTCACTACCCCTTCAATATCTTTCTTGAAGGAATGAAGTCATACACATCACCTTAAGGATTTGGATCTTTCTTGCTTGAATGCTTGAATGCTTTGGAGACCTACAATAAAGGTTAGCCTTCACAAAACATGAACATGAACACACATAAACTCACATAGAATTTTACATAATGTTAGGATCTTGTATTGCTATAATAAATCTTTGAAATACCGCTCTTGACTTGCTCCATAGTGCTCTTGATCATAATTTTACCAATTGATTTCTTGTTAATCCTTCTTGTTGTTAGATTTCAAATGACAAAATAACTAGGTATTTATATGCAATTGTACTAATTTCTCAAAAATTAGATTCCAAAAGTTGACACTTGATATTTTAATTTTGTATGTTAAAATGTTGCCAACAACATATTTGAATTTGGGTCCTTTCTCAGGAGGGGGACCCATTGGGTGAATGGGTCTCGGCCCAAATTTCTAGGACACACTTAGTTGGAAGAAAAATATCAATTGGTTGCATTTATTCAATGCTTGCAATCATTAGGAAAATAGTAAAAATTAGGCTTTGGAATGCATAATTTGGAAAATTAGAAGCTTAATTAAGTCCAACAAATTAGGGGGACAAAACATGATGTGAAATTTTTAAGGGTGTCAATTTTTGACACTACAATTTCTTAGACAATGGTAAAAATGGGATATAGAATGCATAATTTAGGAAATTAGGGACCCAATTAGGCTCAATAATTTAGGGGGGATAAAATATAGTGTGAAATTTTCAAGGGTGATAATTTACGACGGTACAATAAGAAGTCTCAAGAATTTTAGAAATAAAATGAAGAGCAAAGATATAAAATGAAGAGCAGGGTGGATCACAAAATTGATGGAATATGATGTGGATATCAAGGTCACAAAAATGGTAAGGGGAAAAGGATTATGCGAAAAGATAGTTTAAGAATAGAAATAAAATAACGATTCTCTCTTAGTACTTCATAATGGTGGGTGATTGTCCTCGAGACTTGGATAAAGTGAAAATAATGTGTATGGCTTTAATTTATATCTCATGTTCTTATAAAAGGAATCTTGTTTTGAAAGGACATAAATGGTATTATTTGAGATGCATTTTTTTTAGAATGCAAGAATCGGTTGGGTATCTATACCCCTATAAATTGTAGTGCACCTAGTAAAAAAATTTCACATGACTGATGGCACTGGCATGACATGCCCTCTGGTACCATGGGTTTGGGGGAAGACTAGACCTCATGACCTTTTGCCTACAACAAGATGCTTTAGCCAATCGAGCTAGCCCCCCCACCCCATTATCTTGGGATGCACTGACTCATATCAAATTGAACTAATTTTTCAAGAGTTTCATTATGGCCCAATAGGAAAAAAATTCTCCATAGACCATATTGTTGAAGATAATGGGAGTAGGAAATTATTGGCCTAACTTTTTTAGAGATTCTTATATGTGGGTTAAAATAATTATGTTCCTTATTCATAGGTAATTAAAATTTATCTTCCTTTCCTCTCCATCCTATTCAAGTAGAGTAGATTTAATACAAAATGGGATTTAGATTTCATAGAGATTATTAATCAACTCTCAAGTGCAAGTCTCAAGTGAGTATTAACAACCAATGACTATTTTACAAGGTGGATAAAAGTAGTAGAACACAAGGAAGAAAATGAGACTTAATTTTTCCCTCTAATGAAGACATAGTCACTAGGTTTAGATTCCTTGTTTCAATTATTTTGTTGAAAGGAACAAGACAACTAAGAGGGGGGCTGAATCAGTTATCACCAAACTCAAAACTTCAAACACTTATCAACTTCACAACCACTTAATTATGTTATTAATTATGAATGTGAAATGTGAATAACATAAAGAAATAACAACACGAGAAACACTAGATTTACATGGAAAACCTAATAAAGAAAAAACCACAGTGAGGATTAGCTCACAATATAAAGTAATAACAAAATCGATTACAAAGAGGCTCACTACCAAAAGGGATCACTACCCAAATACAAGGCTCACTGCCTATAGATAGGACTCACTATCCAAAAAGAGGCTCACTACCTATAGAAAGAAAAGATAACAGAAAGATCCACCACTACAAGTTACACACATCCAAAACCTGATTAGAAGGATTATAGACATTGTTAGCTCACTGCTTTTAGGAATCTAACACATTAAAGTACTACTACCTCAATTCACTTTTGCACAACTCTGCTTCTCAAACTTGTGGCTTCATTGATTTATTAATTTGTAACATCTCAAATTGTATTTATACCATCTTCAACCTTAGAAACATTCTCCAAGATCGGCTACACATGCTTTATTTCATAAATTCAAATTAGGTTGGAAACTCAAAATTCCCATGGTGGAAAGGAATGAGAGAAGACCAAACCAACACTTAACCAAGACCCAAAACAATGTCTCAGATCAATCACATGCTTCCTTAATTAATTCTTAATCCTTTGTATGAAGTGTAAACACTAGGTTGGCCAAACCTAATGAAAACACAAATGAACTTTGAAGTGGACACTTCCACAATGTGAAGATAACATGCAAACCACTTGAAATGCTTCACCAATCACTAGAAAAAATCTCAGATTCCTTTAGACTCATCCATAGCAAATGCAACAACCTTCAAACTCATAACACTTCTCACCAGTCCATCCAGACTATACAGACACACAAAATAATATTGAAACTCAACTTTCAGAGCACCAGACCACAAACATATTTTCTAGAACATAGAGAACACCATTACAAGACATATTATAGCTCTACAAGACCTTAACCAATCCAATGGAGAAATATAGAGAAAAAAATTTCTTCCATTCCATAGGAAAATAACTCTACCAGACTAGTTCACACACCGGTGAACACAACATTCACTCTCCATCAAACGTAAAGATACAAACTAGGAGATATCACCAATAGATGCCCAAAAACAATACTTTATATCCACACAAGCATAGGATCAACATAAGAAATGTGGAGAAAAACCGGAGCACATTCTGAACATACACAACTTTATCTTCACTATTTATTAATTTTCTCAAAAGCACTTGGAAACTCATTATATCAGCACATCTGCAACACTATAAAGATAGCTCCATGTACTCACAACATCTCATCAACATCTCAACTATACATGCACAACCTATAACATCCTGTACTGTGTTGACATCAATGACAACATCAATGAAAACACAACCAAACTTACTCATACTTGCAAAAATCTCCCCCTTTGTCATTGATGGAAACACATGATGTGAAAAAAAATCAAAGATAACATCCATTCCATTCCTATATTCTCCATACTCTCTCCCTTTCAGCTTCTTCTTTTTCTCTCCCCTTTTACTCTTTCATTTTTTTTCACATGACACTCTCTCCCCCTTCGACATCAATGGAAAAGAGCAAAAACTCAGATCACTCCCCCTTAGGAATTCACCCACACAACTCATGTTGCAACAATGAAACTATCTACTCCCCCTGTAGAGTAGACTCATTCATCAGTCTAGAAAAATGTAGAATCTACAGATCCATTGGACTGATGCACCTCCATGTACACCTAGTTCCAAGAAGAAGGGCCAATGCCCCCAAATTCTCCTTGAGATACTCAAAAGTATCCTTCGAAAGAGCCTTGGTAAATATTTTTGCAATATGATCCTTTGTAGGAACATACTCCAATCTAACTTCATTATCCAATACTTTTTCTCTCAAGAAATGATATTTGATGCATATATGTTTTGTAATTGAATGCATTACTAGATTCTTTGAAATATTTATAGCACTTTTATCATAACAGAAGATAGGTATAGGCTCATCACATATCACTCCTATGTCCTTCAGTGTTTGCTTCATCCACAAAACCTGTGTGCAACAAGATGTTGCTGCAATATACTCAAATTCTATAGTGGATAAAGAAATAAAATATTATTTCTTGCTCAACCATGAGACCAATATTCTACCTCTAAGAAAGAAAACACCACCACTTGTGCTCTTTTGGACATCTACACAACTAGACCAATTTGCATCAGTGTAAGCATTCAAAGTGAAATCAGTTTCCTTAGGATACCACAAGCCATAATCTGGAGTTCCCTTAAGATATTTGAATATCCTCTTTAAAGTTGTAACATGTGCTTCTTTTGGTTCTACTTGAAATATAGCAAGCAAACATACTACATGCATGATATCTGGTCTTGTAGTAGTAAGATACAACAGTCCACCAATCATAGATCTATACTTTTTATGATCAACTTTAGCAGATTCATCATCTTTACTTATCTTGCATCTAGTCACCATAGGTGTATAGTCTGGATTGGAGTCATCCATTCCAAACTTCTTCAACAACACTTTGACATACTTAGATTGTGAAATGAATATCCCCTTATCAGTTTGGTTCATTTGCAGTCCAAGGAAGAAATTCAACTCACCAATCATAGACATTTCAAATTATTTTTGTATCTCTTTTGCAAACCTCTTACACATACCTTCATTTCCTCCAAAGATGATATCATCCACATACACAACTACTATCAACATTTTTTTTCCTTCAATATTGAAATAAAGATTATTGTCTACAGAGCCTTTGTTAAAATTTTGTTGTGTCAAGTATCTGTCCAATCTTGCATACCAAGCTCTAGGAGCTTGTTTCAATCCATACAATGAATTTTTCAACTTGCAGACCATATCTGGTGTATCTGATAGCTAAAATCCCCTTGGTTGTTCCATGTACACTTCGTCTTCCAATTATCCATTTAGAAAAGGAGACTTGAAATCCATTTGATATACCTTGAAATCTTTATAAGAAGAAAATGCCAAGAACATCCAAATTGCCTCCATTCTTGCCACTGGAGAAAATGTCTCCTAAAAATCTATGCCTTCTACCTATGAATATCCTTTTCATACAAGTCTTGAGTTATTTCTCACAACTTCACCATTCTCATTAGACTTATTTTTGAACACCCACTTAGTACCAATCGCATTCTTGTCTACTGGTCTAGGAACCAGTTCCCATGTCTGATTCTTCTATATTTGTTGTAGCTCTTATTTCATAGGTCTAACCCAACTTTCATCTTTACATGCTCCACACATAGACTTAGGTTCTATCTTTGAAAGTAAACATAGATTTACCTCACTTGCCACCACTTTTCTTCTTGTCTTCACACCATCACTCTTATCTCGAATTATTTGGTCTCCGGGATGATTCTTCTTTACATACTTAGGAGTCTTAGGAGTAGGTTTTAGAGTTTCTTCCTCTTCTTCATTTTGTTCTTCTTCTTCTTCCTTAGTCTCTTCTAGTACTAGTTTGTAGATAGGCTCATCCAGTTCAACTTCACTTATCTCAACTGCTCTGTGCATATCCTCATCAACCTTCACATTTGCACTTTCAACTATCTTCCTCAATCTCTTATTAAAGCATTAATAAGCTTTGCTACTAGTTGAATGCCCAAGGAAAATTCATTTATCACATATTGCATCAAACTTTCCAAGGTTCTCATCATCTCTTTTAATGTATCATTTGCTTCCAAACACCTTAAAGTACTTCATAGTACAAATCTTACTAGTCCACAACTCATAAGGAGTCTTAGTGTTGTTACCTCTGATCTAAACTCTGTTAAGAATATAAATAGTAGTGTGGATTGCCTCTCTCCAGTATAAATTAGGTACATTTGATTCTTTCATCATGGTTCTTGTAGCTTCCTGAACAGTCTGGTTCTTTCTCTAAACATCTCCATTTTACTATGGAGTTCTAGGAGTAGAAAAATGTCTCTTTATGCCATGCTCTTCACAAAATGTATTAAACTCACTGGAAGTGAATTCTCCACCTCTATCAAACCTTAAACATTTGATTCTTAGGTTTACTTCATTCTCTACCCTTTCCTTGAATACTTTAAGTCTATCCAAAGCCTAAGTCTTCTCTCTAAGAAATGTAACCCATGTCATTCTTGAATAATCATCAACAAGGAACATGAAATACCCATCACCACTTAGACTTCCTGTTCTTGTAGGACCACAGACATCAGTATGAACCATTTCCACTATTTTAGTATCTAACTGATATTTTACTTTAAAGTTGCATCTGGTTTGCTTTCCTAACTAGAAACTATTGCACATAGTATTAGGCTTTGTCATCTTAGGCAGATCTTGGACAACCTCTCTTGAAATGATCCTGATCAAATTATCAAATTTTACATGTCCCATCCTCCAGTGCCATAGAAAACTTTCATTAACTTGAGATACAAGGCATTGATAATCAACACCCTTAAGTTGATAAATATTTCCATATGTTCTTCCTATTGCAACCACAATTCTAGATCATTTTATGATCTCATGGGTATTATCTTGAAACACAAGCTTGAATCCTTTGCTACACATTTTACCAACACTCAAAAGATTATTCCTTAAGCTCTTAACATAATAGACATCATTAGTGTTGTGTTTTACATAAAAACTAATTGTTCCTTTTCCAACAATCTTAGCTCCAGAATCATCTCCAAACATAACTAAACCACCATCATACTTTTCAAGCATAGTGAAATTACTTTTTATCTCTGTTCATGTGATTAGAACAACCACTATCAATCACCCAATAGTCTTCATCGTGTCTAGCATGAAATGAAGTAACTAGAGTACCTTCCATCTCATCCTTCCTGTTCTCCAAACCACTTTCCCTCGCACATCTTCTAGAGTTGGCAAACATAGATTTATTCTCTAAATCTAGAAACAAGCACTCATCATCATTGTCCTCAAAATTTGATTCATTATCAGAAATTCCAGCCTCTTCTTTGACATAATACAACTTCTTATACTTCTTATCCTTTTTGCATTTGTTATTATTATTATCTCTATTTTTTTTTGTACACAAATATTTGGACATCTTGAAGCATAATGACTAATATTTCCACAAGTGAAACATTTAAAGGGCAACATACCTTTTTACTTACTGGTACCTTTCTTTAACTTCCTTGTAAAATTAGCTTCCAGCTCATCTGAATTATTACTATCTGGATCATCCTTTGTCTTTGTAGCTTTAAAAGCTAATTTAGTCCTCTTTCTTTCCAAACTTTCTCATCTCAAATGCAGTCAAGGTGCCAAATAGTTTTTCTTTAGTAAACTTCTTAGGATCGTACACTTCTTCAATGGCTGAAACTTTATCACTGTAACTTTCTGGAAGAGTCATCAAAATCTTCTCCATCACATCTTCATCTATTAGGGTACCACCTTGATTCTTCACTTCATTCATTGCAATGTCAACCCTCTGAAAATACCTTGCAATATCTTCATCTTCTTCCATTTTCAAATTCTCATATTTGTGCTTTGCTGTCAGCTTCTTTGACAATTTCAATCTATCATTTTCTTCATAAATATCTTCCAAATTCTTCCAAACTTCATAAGCAGTGCCCAAATAAATAAACTTTGTTTCCTCAGTCTTAGATAAGGCACTGTAGATCACATACCTCGATTACTCATTCTCCTCATAGGAAAAAATATCATCTGCAGAAGTAGGACCACTTTCTGGTGCAACATACTTCATCTCAATAACCTTCCAAGTCTTGTAACCAAGAGATATTATGTAACCTCTCATCTACACTTTCTAGTCACTATAGTCAAATCCATCAAACATAGGGATCACCAATTTGTGCACCATTGAATCTACCTCAAGTAGTTAAGCTCTTCACCAAGGAACCAATGCTCTGATACCAATTGTTGAAAGGTGCAAGACAATTGAGAGGGGGGTGAATTAGTTGTCACCAAACTCAAAACATCAAAAAATTATCAACTTCACAACCACTTAATTCTATTATTAAGTATGAATATGAAATGTGAATAACATAAAGCAATAACAACACGAGAAACATCAGATTTACGTGGAAAACCCAATTAGGGAAAAACCACAGTGAGGATTAGCTCATAATATAAAGTAATAGAAAAAATAATTACAAATAGGATCACTGCCTAAATACAAGGCTCATTTCCTATAGATACAAATCACTATCCAGAAGGAGGCTCACTTCCTACAAAAAGAAAATATAACAAAAATATCCACCACTACAAGTTACACTAGTGCAGGGGCACCATGTCATTTTGTGTAAATATGGTCTTATGATAGCATGTAGGGTATTTGTGTCTAAATTCATGCAAATAAGGTCATTATAGACCATTTAAGATGTAACTTGAGTCATTTTGGGTTCATGTTGTACAGGTTGTCAATATTTTCAAATGTTGTCAAAAAATGCAAAGTTGTAAAATGCAAAAAAATGCAAAATAGAGAAGCCCAATGGTCAAGTAACTCAAAAGTTAGTTTGATTTAGTTTTTTGGTTAGTTTTTGGTGTGAGTAGTTGAAATATTCCTGAGAAAGGCTCGAGTCAGGTTCAAGTCTTGTTTTGAAAATTGAAACAATAATAAAATTGTGTTTTCCTTGCAATTTACTGGTAATTGTCTATTGTAGACCATTGTATGGGTCCGTACTATGCAATAATGATCTAAAAACTCTTGAATTTTATGGAGGCCTAAGATAGCTTCATTTTGGTTGTGATTTGGTTAAATTCCATAGAGATTTAAGCTTTTTACAAGCATTTTTCTGTAAGCGGGTCTAAAACCCTATTTGAGGGGTTGAAGGTGAACAAAATGAATTAATCACCCATTCCACCTTTAGATTAGTTTGAAACTTGGTGGAATGGGTTGATGAGGGCGCAACCCGAGACTTAGAAAATAACCCACAAACAAGAGAATAATTTTATTATTCAGAAAATGGAGCTTCTTACATGCAGAGGATCTCAAATCCCCAAGTTCTACAACACATGCAAGTTACAGAAAGCTATAGAATCACCCTTTCGCAATATGCGAGCTTGTCCCCAAAAAGTTACCCAAAAATTAGAAACCCGCCCATAAATAGAGCTCCTCTTTAGTTTGGAGCCAAAACAACATTCAAATTTGAGTTTAGGTGGTTTGGCGCCGAAAATTACAACTTGAAGTTCAAATTTCAAAAGAACATTTGCAATTGTATCTTCTAGAAAGTGCGCCAACTTCCCGGGCCATAACTTTTGATCTGGGACTCCGATTCGTGAACCGTTTGAACCGTTAGAAAGGCCTGAAGTCAATAATGCGCTTAAAATTTCCTACACCGATTTTGGCAAGTTTGGGGCGATCAGGGAACTCCTAAGTGCCTCAAATCTAGCAGGAAGAGATTTTTGATGCAATTCTAGGAAACTAAAACTGCAATATCTTTCAACCCAAGAATAGAAAATAAAACCAAATTGGGAATTTTATTATGATGAGGTATCAAAATGTAAAACATCTAAAAACCGAGAAGCTTGAAATTTAACTATTTTGGGTGATGCAAGATTGCCCTTACACCTTGGATGCTCCTGCATTAGACACCGAGGGGTAATTTTTGAAGTGACCCATCATGTCTCAGGATGGTTAGAAAACCCAACTTGAGTCAACTTCACTGCGCCAGTGGCAGGGATGAATGTTGCGGGGCCTTCCTCTCCATTTCACCAGATATTCTTCATATTGCCTATTTCTAGTACTCCTTCCCACACGACTATCCAAGATTGCTTCAATCTCCTCCCTTTCTGAAGTAGGTGTTGGAATGCCATGCCACCCTATTGCTAGTGCTTCCTCTGTTCCACCTTCATGATACTCTGTCAAATCTAAAATGTTGAACACAGGGGAAATGTTGATTCCATCAGGCAACTCTACCTCATATGCATTCCCTGAATCATGCTTCTTCAAAATCTTATAGGGACCGAATTTCTTCATCTTCAATTTTTTATAGGTTCCCACGAAAAACCTTTCTTTCCTCAAGTGGACCATTACTTCATTACCAGTCTAAAACTCCTTATTCCTCTTTTTCTGATCTGTCTTAGCCTTATATTGCATATTCATCTTATTAATGTGTTCTCGTACCTTCTCATGTATATTCTTGATGTGCTTTGCAAAATCTTCGGCTTCAACACTTATTTTCTTCTCTTGGTCCATCTTCCTCAATTCTGGAGCTGTTCTGGGGCTACTTCCATACACAATCTAGAATGGTGATCTACCAATGGTTCTGTTGACAAAATTGTTGTAAGAAAATTTTTCCTGGGGTAAGATCAAGTCCCATCCCTTAGGTTTATCTCCTACCAAACATCTCAGTAGGTTACCCAGACTCCTGTTAACAACCTCTATCTGTCCATCTGTTTGTGGATGGTGTGCAGAACTGAACTTCAACTCTGTCTTCAGCTTCTTCCACAAGGTCTTCCAAAAGTACCCCACAAATTTGTGTCACGATCTGAAACAATACTCTTTGGTAGACCATGTAGCCTTACCACCTCTTTAAAGAACAAGTCAACAATGTGGACTGCATCATGGGTCTTCTGACATGGAATGAAATGTGCCATCTTCGAAAACATATCAACCACCACAAAGACTGAATCATTCCCTCGTTGTGTCCTTGGCAAACCAAGAACAAAGTCCATACTTATATCCTCCCATAGCCTCTCTGGTAGAGGTAAGGGCTGATATAAGTCTATATTTTGGCTCACTCCTTTAGCCATCTGACATACCGTGCAACTTTGTAAAAACTTCTTCACATCCTGTGACAACTGAGGCCAATAATAATGCTCATTGATAATGGCAATGGTCTTATCCCGACCAAAATGTCCTTCCATTCCTCCACTATGCTTCTCCTTTATTAGGTTCTCCCTCATGGAACTCCTCAGGATACACAATTGACTTCCCTTAAATAACATGCCATCCTGGATTATGAAATTCAGCCACCTTGTCCTGTCCACTGTAACAGGGTCCTTACAAGCTTTCCAAGCCTCTGCAAAATTAGGATCTTCTGTGTATAGTGTCTTAAGTTCATTGAACCCAACCACTTCAATCTGCATCTTTGTCATCAATGTATGCCTCCTACTTAAGGCATCTACAACCCTATTTGACTTCCCATTCCTATGTTTCAAAACAAAGGTATAACTCTACAAAAACTCTACCCATTTCATATGCCTTTGATTTAATTTTTCCTAACTATTTAGGTACCGCAAGGCCTGATGATTAGTATATAGAACAAATTCCTTCGGCAACAAATAATGTCTCCATTTCTTTAATGCTTGAACTATTGCATAAATTTTTTGATTATATACAGAATACTTTCTCTTGGCATCATTTAACTTTTCAGTGAAATAGGCAATGGGATTACCTTCTTGGATCAACACTGCTCTAATGGCACAACCACTAGCATCACAATCCACTGGAAACACCTTGTTAAAATTTGGGAGGGCTAGAACAGGTTGCTCTATTACCTTCTGCTTCAACAGTTCAAAACTCTTTGCCGCTCCAGTGCTCCACTTGAATTCTTTTCTATCCCCTCTCATTGTTTCAGTCAGGGGTCCACAAATACTACTGAAGTTTCTAATGAACTTTCTATAAAAACTAGCCAAACCATGGAAAGATATCACCTAGGTAGCAGTTCTTGGGGTAGGCCATTCTAGAATAGCCTTCACCTTCTCTGGGTCCATCTTGAGACCTTCTGCTAAGACAATAAACCCCAAGTACACTAACTCCCTCTTCACAAAACTGCACTTCTTCAGATTAATCAATAATTTCTCTTCTCTTAACTTCTCAAAGGCTTTTCGAATATGCATCAGATGCTCATCCAACATCTTACTGAAAATCAAAATATCATCTAAATACACAATAACAAAACTTCTCAGAAATTCTTTTAGTACCTCGTTCTTGAGCTGCATGAATGTGCTCAGTGCATTGGTTAGCCCAAAAGGCATGACTAACCACTCATACAGGCCCTCTTTGGTCTTAAAGGAAGTCTTCCATTCATCTCCCTCTCGAATTCAGATCTGGTGATATCCACTCTTCATATCAATCTTTGTGAAGTACTGAGCTCCACTCAAACAATCCATCAGGTCATCCATCCTTGGCAGGGGAAATCTGTACTTGATTGTTATCTTGTTTATGGCTCAAGAATCTGTACACATCCTCCACTCCCCATCCTTCTTTGGTGCTAGTACTGTAGGTACTGCACATGGACTCAAACTCTCCTGTATCAAACCCTTTCTCAACAACTCTTGAACTTGTCTGTTCAACTCCTCATTTTCTGCTGGAGTCATTCTATGAGCTTCTTTATTTGGAAAACTAGCTTCAAGAATCAATTCAATCTGATGACTGATTTTCTTTATTTGTGGTAAACCCTCAAGTACATTATCAGAAACAATATCCTGAAACTCATCCAACATCCTATAAACTTCTTATGGAACCTTATCACTATCCTCCTTACTCACTCTAGGAATCAATGCATAACACACACACTCATGCTTCATACCTTCTAAAATTTTTCTTCCATCTACATAACAAATTCTAGCACTATTGCATACCTTTTCTTCGGTCTCCTTCACGGGTTTCAACTTGTGATGAACCCCATCCTTTGTCAAGGAATAAGTGTTTGCATGGCCATCATGTATAGCTCACCTATCGAACTGCCATGGCATCCCCAACAACATGTGACATGCATCCATGGGGATGATATCATAGAGTACCTCATCATGGTAGCTCCTAATCTTGAACTTTACTAGGCACTGCTCATTGACCAGAACTTTGTGGTCTTTCTGCAACCAGGCAATCCAATATGGATGTGGGTGTCTTTCTCTCTTCAGCTTCAACTTTGTGACCATCTCTTCTGACACCAGATTATCGGTGCTCCCACCATCAATAATGACATCACAACATTTTCCTTCACACTTGCACCTTGTACGAAATAGATTATTCCTCTGTTCTGGTTCATTTTCCTCAGTCACCAAGGCTCTCCTAATCACTAGGGCTTCTCCCCTTTTAGCATCATCTGAATGTTTAGATTGGGCCTCCTCATCTGCATGCGCGACCCTTCCATGACCTTCTGGCCTTTTTCCTGCCCTTCCTTGGTGTTGTGAAAATTCATAGGCTTGATGCCCTTCTTCACCACAATGGAAACAAGTTCCTCTGAAACCACCTCTTATAGGTCCTGGCCCAGATCTTCCTCGTCCTCTACCTCTTTGATCC
>VDFB02252616.1:53140293-53266929 GCA_007258455.2 Sequoia sempervirens
CGGGAACTCTAAGTGCCTCAAATCTAACTTCAGGAAGATTTTTAGGAGCAAATATGGGAAACTAAAACTGTAATATCTTTCAACCCAAGAATAGAAAATAAAAACCATAAATTGGGAATTTCATTATGATGAAAAGGGTATCCAAAAATGTAAAAACATCTAAAAACCGAGAAACTTGAAATTTAACTATTTTTAGGTGATGTAAGATTGCCCTTACACCACTAGATGCTCTTGCATCATGGGTTCATTACGGTATATTTAGATGTTAGAATAGGTTTAATGAGCAAGGATGAGGGTTTTGAGGAAATAAGTTGTTGCCCTAGTTGTATTTCATGAGATTTTTTTTGAATTTGATGGTTAGAGATTAGAGTTTGGTGAAAATTATTTGAGAAAGGATGGGAGATAGTTTATTAAGCATGTGAAGACATATTGTGATGTGTTTGAGGAATTGACAAGGTGGAATAGGATCAGAAAGTTGAAGTTTCAATAAACCCTCTTAAAACTAGTCTAAATGAGGGTTTTGTGATTAGATGACTTTATGAGCATTTCTCTTGATAATGATTTTTTTTTTAGCTATTTGTAGCCTGTTTGAGGCTCTAAAATAGAGATTTGTGTCTGGAATAAGGTTTAGGCTGGTGTTGCTTTGAAAAAGTGGCCTAATTGGCTTAAGGGGCAGTGTATCAACAAGTATTTGGAGATGATGATCCAAAGTGACCCTATGATATTTTAAGATATGTTGAAGTAAACCATAATGGGTGTTTAGAATTATGAAAGGTTTGTGGGTTTGAAGAGTCTTCTAAGAGATATACACAAATTTCTCTATTTGATATGCTACAAGGAAAATAGGATGGAGTTGTGAAAAGTTGTTGAGTTAGAGTTTTAAGGGTATAAAGATTGATTGAATTTGATCAAATTGTGATTTTTGGAAGGTTTTACTCCATGCTCTACATCATACACACATACGTAGCTTGATTAGAAGGATTATAGAAACCGTCAACTCACTACTTTTAGGAATCTAACACATTAAAATATTGTTGCCTCATTTCACTTTCACACAACTCTACTTCTCAAACTTGTGGCTTCATTGATTGATTAATTCATAACATCTTGAATTATATTTATACCATATTCAACCTTAGAAACTTTCTCCAAGGTCGACCACACACACTTTATTTCATAAATTCAAATTAGATTAGCAACTCAACATTCCCATGGTGGAAATTTATGAGAGCAGACCAAACCAACACTTAACCAAGACCCAAAACAATGTATCAGATCAATCACACACTTCCTTAATTAATTCTTAATCCTTTGTATGAAGTGTAAACTCCATGTTGACCAAACCTAATGAAAACCCAAATGACCTTTGAAGTGTATGCTTCCACAATGAGAAGATAACATGCAGAACAATTGACACACTTCACCAATCATTGGAACACATCTCAAAAATATTTAGACTCATTCGTAGCAAATGTAACAACCTTCAAACTTAGAAAACTTCTCACCAGTCTATCCAGACTATACAGACACACACAACAATGTTGAAACTCAACTTTTGGAGCACCAGACCACGAACATCTTTGCCAAAACATAGAGAACACCATTAAAAGATATATTCTAGATCTACAAGACCTTAATCAAGCCAACAGAGGACAATGGAGTAAAAAACATTTATCCCAGTCCATAGACAAACAACTCTTCCAAACCAGTTCACACACTAGTGAACATAACTTTCACTCTCCAAACAAGAAGCTACAAACTAGGAGATATCACCAACAGATTCCCAAAAACTGTTGGCAAAATAAGGATAGACAACTGAGAGGGGGGGTGAATTAGTTGTCATAGAATATTTAAAAAATTTCAAACTTAACTTAATCTCAAATTTAATGAATGAATAGTAAACCATGAACAATCAACACATTAGAAGCACAAAGAACACCAAGATTTTTTTACGTGGAAACCTTGTTAGGGGAAAAACAATGGTGGATGTTATTTAATAATATTATACCCTGTTAAAAGTATAAGAAAAATAATGGGAATGCACAGGCATTCAGGCACACTGCCTAGAGCTCACTGCTCAAATACAAGAGGGCTCACTTCCCAACAATACACAATAATATTAATTAGATCCACAGGGTATGAACTAAGGAAATAGCTTCTTCACAAGCCTAATTACAGTTCCAATTAAGCACAAAAAACCTTCTTCACACTTTGCTCAAACTTCTTCTCACTCTACTCTACAATCAAATGATTTGGAAACTATTCACACATCTGCACTTTCTCTGTGATACATTTGCTCTTGTGCACACAATAACTTCACTCAAACAATCACTCTTATATATCCACAACATGGAATTACATCAACAACCTTGTCGAACAAAATATAAGACACATTTTCAATGTCGGCCCAAATTTACAAACAAATTTTCAATGTGGATCAAACACCGTCGGCTAATATCATGATGTGACCCAAAACAATATCCTCGAGTGTTCCAAAAATTCAAAATTAAATCTTCAAGGATTTGCAACACGCCACAATCATCATGTCGGCCAAGAACATGAAAACCCGAACATATCAAGAAAAATATTCAACCATGAGCACACCGATCAATGTAGATGTGTAACAAAGATAGAGCACAATCTAGAAACATCCACGAGCACTAAGACACAACAGAGAAACATCCACAACAACTAGAATTACCATAATTACACCAACTTTAATCAAGAATACTAACATAACCCATAGAAACACTGTCAGAACATAGATCTTCATAACTTGAACAAATCTTCACGCAGACCTCTAAAACTTCCAGTGGATGGACTAGATACACTAAGAAATAAACCCTTTAGTCCACAACAACTTATCTTCAATGTATAGAACAAGACACCTTCATGACCTTCATAGTTCCACTGGGAACCTAGAACTCTTCTCTTAACAATTTTTTCAATATCCTCAACATATACAACCTTCAATATAATAATGCTAATAGTGTTGACATCAATGAAAACCACATATCAGCAACAGAACCACAACATCCAACAAAAACAATGCTTCAAATTCACACAAGCATATGATCAACACAAAAGAAATGTGGAGCACAAACCAGAGCACATTATGAACATACACAATTTTGTCTTCACTATTTATTATTTTTCTCAAAAGCACTAGGCAACTCATTATATTAGCACATCTACAACACTATAAAGATAGCTCCATGTACTCACAACATCTCATCAATAGCTCAACTATACATGCACAACCTGCAACATCCTGTATTGTGTTGACATCAATGACAATGACAACACAACCAAACTTACTCATACTTGCAACATATTTATCATAATGTGATTACCTTTGTGGGAACTAGGATAAGTGAGTGGGTTTTCAAGCATGGCATCTACTTGATCACATCTTCCAACTACTACCTAAAGGGAATATATTAACATAATTAACAAATACAAATATTATTTTAATTATCAAGAGGACTATGGAAGAAAATCAAAGGTTATGACATACAAGGCTAAAAATGACTTTATGGGTAGATATGATTACTCCTAAAATGTTCGTTGGAAACTCATCCTATATGCTTCTCTATGGTAGAGAAGTAATCTTCCCTATATCACTT
The DNA here is from genome assembly GCA_007258455.2 of Sequoia sempervirens. Taxonomy (NCBI): domain Eukaryota; kingdom Viridiplantae; phylum Streptophyta; class Pinopsida; order Cupressales; family Cupressaceae; genus Sequoia; species Sequoia sempervirens. The sequence continues at coordinate 53,143,920 of VDFB02252616.1, forward strand.
GAATTACTAGATCTAGTGCTCATTAACTAGTTGGAAATGATGAAGATATGATGAAATCAAACTTTTAGAATTGATAGAGATGGAAGAAGCTAGAGATCAAGTCATGCATATAATTGAGCTTCACCAATATCAAATAAAAATATCATTTCATAAGAAAGTGGTTCCAAGGACTTTCAATTATGGAGATTTTATTCTCAAGTGGAATTAGATGAGAAACAAATTGAGAAGGAACAACAAGTTTGACTCCATGTGGAGTGGACCATACTTGATTTTTGGTTGTAAACAACATAACACCTTTCAAAGTTTAAAGATAGATTATGAGGAGTTGCATATCCAAGTCAATCAAATACACTTCAAGCATTTATATTGAGGTTATATTTCATTAATGTATATATCAGTTTATTCGTGTTTGTTTTCCAAGAATTTTCATTGCACAACATGTGTTTCCCTTAATATAATGCATTTTAGTTTTTGTTTCCCTAAGTGTATTCTACACATGTTTTTTGTGTGTCTTGAGGAAAACCTTTATTAGTTGTTGTTAAACCATGTGACTCTAACCCCAATGGATTCTTAAGGTCACTAGTTTTTCATGTTTAGTAAACAAACATCCCTTATATTTTTCCAATATTTTGAAACTTTGTATCCCCTCCATTTATGTCTGATCTAAGAAACCTTAATAGGAAATTTGTGTCAATAGTGCTTTTGTTTAGGGTTCTCTTTCCTTCCTCCTTAATTGGTTACCTAGATTCTAAAATCCAAAAATCATTGTGTGAAATTTTTTTCTAGACTTCCACCATATAGATCACCCAAATTAGTATGTCTACTTAAAATTTGATAAATTTTGGGTAAAAAAAGTAATTTATGTGCTTGTCAGTTTTGAGTCTCCTACTATCTCTTGTGGGTAAGTCTAAGTGTACTAGCCCATTTTTTAATGTGAAATTTAGCAAGAGGTTCATGAACCACATAATCAAATAATAATAAGTTTTTTTGCATGGGAATTAGAGTTTAATATTTTATACGTATATATTTATATACTTCTACTTGCAGAAAAAACATGTAGGTAAGTCCATCTCAACTGGTTCATTATTCCAAAAGATAAAGTTTAGTTGCCAACTGATGTCTTGCATGGTGGAGTTGTCAATCAAATTCCTACAAAAAGATAAAAAGGAAAGGGGATCTCAGCCAAATATGGTAAAAGGGGATAAGCCATAACTCAATAGAGATAAAGAACACCCTATGAAGCTTCTCAACCCACATGACCCCTATGAATAGTGAAATTGACTGAGTAAATTTCACTCAAGAAAGGCTAACTAAAACCATCACAAAATTGAATGGTGTAGTTCCAATATAGGTTTTGAACTTGCATGGACTACATGTCAATCCAAAATTTATAAAATTCACAAAAGTGAGGGAAAGAAAAGGTAATGAGGGTGATAGGCACTGCTTGATGCTAATCATGGTTATGATACCCAATGCTACCGATTTCCTCATAAAGCAACATATCCAATTATAGGTCAAGTTTTTGTAGAGGGATAGAATGTAAAGGTAAACCACAAGAGGCACTATTAATGCTACAATAAATCTTTCATCTACCAATTATGAATCTAAGGGGATTCTATAAGGTATTTAAACACATTTTCATGGATCCCTAAGGGGAAAAGTGGTGCCATGTTTTTGGAACACAACTCTCTACTAAGAGGGGGGTGAATCAGTAGAGTTAATTAAAACTATTCCTTTAATTCTATGGTGTAGAAAAATGTAACCCTTTACATCTTCTCACTTTTTTGGACCCTCCTATTTAAAATGGACTTAATAATGCAATGACTTAATCTAGTGTTGTAAAATGTACCTCTTTACATTTACACACTTATTTGGACCATCTTAATTAATTGAACTTAATTATTCCTTAATTATCCCTTTAATTCATTTACAAATCCTAATTAATTATGTTTTCCAGAGGGGAAACCCAACAATAATTAATTCCTAAACATAACTCTTTACATTGAGAAATGTGTGTTCTAGGTATAGGGACTTAGGACCCATTCACCCATGGGTGAATGGGTCCTCCTTAGGCCTTTGGACCTAAATTTAAATTATGTTTTTGACAATATTTTAATGTTTTAAAATCCATTATTCAATACTGTCTTGTGATATTTGAGATTTGGGAAATTAAGGATACATACCTATAAATACAGGGTTATTTCACTATGTTTCACCTAGCATTTTTTATCTAAGCAACCTAGCAATTTTATGAGAATTTTAAGAGAAATCAAAGGAATTCAAGAGAACATATATCAAATATCTATTGCAGCATTCAAGATCATTTCATCATGTCAAATTCTTCTTGCATCATGCATGTTTTTGGAGCTAACATTGTGATGTAGGTTTCATGATCAAGTTCAAGTGTTCAAAGCATCATTTCAAGTGTCAAGATATACATCCAATTGAACCATCTCATGCAAGTTGTAGACTTAATAAGATCTCCATTATCAAGGTTTCATTTAAGGGTTTTTTCAATGGTAACATAGCTTTGTTAATTCTTCATTCCATCTTTCATTTCATTATTTCAATTCAAGGTTTGATTACCAAAATGGGGTTTGACCAAGGCAAACCCCATTTCACCCAAAACAAAAAAAAAATCTCTTGTGTGTGTGATTGTAGATTTAGGTTGAAGAAGACTTGAAAACCTTTTGAAGAGAAATATTTATAATTTTTTCAAAGTTACAAAAGTTTTCAAAGTTGTCGTAAAATCATGAAATCTCACCTATAGATCATATTTCCAACTTTCTGACACTGAAACCTAGACAAATAAGAAGCTTTAGATATACACCAGAGGCTCTTGAAAGATTGTTGCAACCCTTGTACTTGGACCCATTCACCCATGGGCGAATGAGATTGAGATTAGCTTATGAAAAGAACTTTTAGTGACTAGTACACATTTTTCTGCCCTTCTCAAATCTGCATTATGTTTTTTGGTTCTACAAAAATTGAGCTTAATCTTCAAATTTCATGTGTTAGATTTGCTATTTTTTAGTTTTTCTCCCCAAAGTGTTGTTTGACCTTGACCCTCGTCCTTCAGTCATAAGGAAATATGAAGATTCCCACTTTGATTTGATTCACCTAAGGGTTGATAATCAATTCATTTTGTGGATCTCATTTCCTAATGAAATAGAGGAAAATAGGTCCATCAAATCCATATATTTTTACATTCCAAACAACCTATTTTTTTCTTGGTTTCATTTTGGTGAACCCAACTTTTGAGCATCATATCTTGCTGATTTTGAGTCCATTTTCAGCCCTAGATTTGGGTTTTGCATTCATTTGCATTACATTGCATTGATTCACATGTTATTTAGGGTTGTTTACTTGCATCTCATTTAGGGTTTTAGGTTTGCATTCTTTAAAATATATAAAATTCAAAAATATTAGTCATTTTGCATAGTGTTTACATAACATTGCATAATCAATCATTTATATTTGAAAATTGAATCAAAATTGCATCTCAAATTAAGTCTTCATTTGTCACTTAGAATTGTTTTGCACATGCATTTAGATCTCCTTTTATAGAAATTTGAAACTATAACTCACTATCTGAAACTAGAATTTGACAACCATAAAAACTATCTTAGAAACTTGTAAATTAATTTTGAAAAACCCTGATGTGAGACCCATTTTACCATGGGCGACTGAGTCCCTGATCAGGGATTTTCCTAAACTTACGAGCATTAAAATAATTGTTTACACATTCTCTATTTCTATATTTAGTTTTCTATTTTAGTTTCTAGAATTTTGGTTATCTAAAAATTTTCATATTAAGCTTCATTTATCAAATTTAGTGCATTGTTTGAATTAAAAATTTGCATCCAAAAGATATCATTTTTTAGTGTTTTGCATAGCATAATCAAAATATTATCTTGCTTCAAATCTAAAAATTTGTAACCTCTTTCCATTTCAATTCATTCTTTCATAATGGACATGCACATTGGTAATATATGGAAGTCCTTAACATCTTTGGTTGATGTCTCAAGTTGTGTTTTTGGTAATGATCTTAATGAAATAGAACCTAATCATGCTCAACTAACCCATAATGAATTTCCTCATGAATTTGAAATCTTATGTGAAGATGATGAAAGCATGCATAATTTCATACATAATTTCCTTGACAACCCTGACAACAATGCTTCATTTTACCCTTCCATGCAACAACCAACACCTCCTACTATTCCACCATTAGAGAAGTTTTCTCTTTCACATCTTGAGATTGAATCACAAACCCAACCTAAACCTACAAAAATAAGTGAACCTAATTTCTCTAACCAAGTGCATACTCATCCATCCTATGTTAAAAAAGTTACCAACACACCCATCAACTTAGAAGAGAATTATGGCAAAGGATTTAAGATCTTAGCTAAACAAGGATGTGCCACAACGAATGAGCATGAGATTCATAGGTTGCTATAACAAATCCAAATTGAAGATACTAAAGGTTTAGGATATCAAGATCCTCCTCCCCCCATATCTTCTAAGGAAACAAGTGTCGTCCATCATAATGGAAAAATACCTCATAAAGATGATAGGATTATTTTAGGTCCTTCTTCAAAGCCACCCCAACAAGATCCTCAAACAACTAAGAAATATAAACCTTATAAATTCAAAAAATTTCCATTCCTATATTACTAAAATAGTAATTGAATAATAAATGGAGAAACTTCTTCATCTAGGATGGATTGCACTAACACCTCCCACTAGAATCAATAAGCCTAAGAACATAAACTATTTCACATATCATAGAACTCTCAGGCATGTTAGTGTTGTACATTAAAGCTCATATTGAGTGATTTTAATCCTCCTAATATTTCAAACATAATTGGATACCAATTACATGAAATTTTCTCCTTCCCATGTGTTGTAGGGTCATAGCATACTCACTATTACATTTTTAATGCTCATTGCAAATCATTTTACATCTTTCAAGGAGCTCATTCTCACCATCCATCTCGGCTCATTGTTGTACTGCACTTAGTGGGAGCAAGGATTTAGATAGCCTTTTCCTAGTTTGGCACTTGATGTTGTCCCTTTGGCTAGTCATCTACCTTCTGCATACGAGGAACAAGATTGGGATGTAGATCACCTAGTATAGGTTGACTCACATGTGCCTTACTAGTCTTGTCTTTGTGTTCTTTTTTATGTTCTTTTTGTGATTGCATGTGCATAATTTGATCCCCCGTACTGTTCTGTATGATGTATCTTCATGTTCATTCCTCTACTTGTATCTTCATTATTTTATATGTCGTAAACCTTTTATCTTTTTTTTGTCTTATGTTTTCCTTTTGGGGATGACACAAGGCATCAAGATATTTAGGTCTCTTCCATGTTGAATCGACATGTTTTTTCTTTGTTTTTGTTCTCTATGTGCCATTCTTCCTGTTCCAAGAGTTATTTGGGGAATGATGGCATTTTCAATCTCTATAATATCATTGTAGCAAAGACATATGCTAACCCCAAACTCGTGGATCCCTTTCATGATGTAGCTTCATTTGGAAACATATGACTTGGCATAGGGATTTCCAATTAAGCTCTCATGTCCTCTTTATTGTTAGCATTTGATGAGGGCCACACCGCTCAAAATCCACAAAAATCACAACAAATACCAACACAAAAGATGCGAGATAGAAAAATGACTCACTTTCACTTATTGTCAAAAAATGAAATTATAGATTCAAATCTTACATGCTACAGCCTTATGGGCTTGATTCATTACAACAAAATTCAACTCTGAAAAGAAAATCTACTATTCAGAGCCACAATTTGCACTGTCAGAACCACCTTTTACAACCCCCACTTAACCCTTTTTATTTTTCCCAATAACTGCCCTAGAATGTTCTAGAAAGTTCAAATTTCCCCTTTTTTTTTGGTGCCAAAAGTCCCGCCATTTAATTTCTGGCCTAGGAAGAATTTTTTATGAAATTCATTTTTTAGAGGACCAACTTTGCGGGGCCATAAATTTTGATCCAGGTGCCCGATTTACTATTATTGCATATCATTGGAAAGATCTCGATGAGCTCTACAACACTCAAATCAACCATAGGTTGTTTTCGCCACTTTTTTAGCTATTTTAGGGCCTCTAAATTTTAATATTTGAATTTGAAGCTACATTGGAGAAATTTCTTGGGACGAAAACTTTAATTTCTCCCAAACCATGCAAGGTATTGAGGTGATTCTCTCGTGACCAAATTTTTTTTAAAGTTCTGCTCCTTGGGGTAAATTTTCACATCCATACGAGCCTATTTAGGCTGGCTTACTAAAAATAGTAAGTGCTTGTTTTTCACTATTTTTGATGCTTGACAATCTTATACCCATTAAGTGCCATCATGGGACTCAAAAAAACTGAAGAAAATAAAGAAAATAATTTTTTTGGGTGATGCAAGGTTTCCTTGCACCATTGGATGCTCCTTCATCAACATTTATCATTTGCTACTTTAAAGTAATTGCTCACAGTGAGGTGCTATCAATTCATTTTAAATGGGGGCATACATTAGCATTTTCATTTTTGGAGATCTTGGACTATTTCTTACATTTCATTGTATAGTCTTCTTACTTCTTTCAATGTGTCTTCTTCTTGGTGGTTTCATTGGGTTTGATTTCCTCCAAGAGTGTGATCTTTCTTGGCATATGACTTTCCTCTTAGTGGTAATGCTATGGGTTGCATTCCCTAAGTTGTGAATATTTTATCCTAGACTTGTCCTCTCTTGGAGACATTGGGCATGATGTTCCCTAAGAAAAGACCTTACATGACTTAAGAAAAACCCCTTTGAACATGTCTTATCCTATTTTCATTTTGTTCATAAGTGTTAGAATAACACAACTTTCTAACCTTGTGAAGCTTGTAGTTTGAACCCTTTTTCATGGCCACCAAGCATAACACACTTTGCTTGCCTATGGTGCCTTGTTTGTTCATAATTGTTTAGCATAACATATAATTCTAAGCCTTATGGAGATTGAAGTTTGTTTTGTGTAGTTCCTTATTAAAGTTATTAGAAGTATAACTTTGGTATGGTATGGGAGCCTAATAAGATTATCTCATTTTCTACCCTTGGGGGCTCACTTAGTGGACAATGAATTTCACTAGCCTGTGTGAGTGTGCATTGATGTTTGCATAGTGGACAATGAGTTCCACTTGTAAACATTTTTTGGACAAATAGTCGAGGCATGTTCCACATCACATTGGATAGTCAAGGCTTGATCCTTTCTCTTTTCCTTTTTCTTTTTCTCTTCCTTTGAGTCTTTGGTATTGTATGATTGATTATCTTGTCATTGTTGAATACACACACACACAGACATATATATATGTTTAACATAGGCATGTGTCTCATTGTGCCTTTCTTGGTTTTACCATGAGATCCTAGATCTTGGAGGCTTGATCATCCTTCCTTGATCTTGGTCATCTTATCCTTCCAAAAATTGTACAATTAGACCTCTTTTGATTATCTACTTTAGTGTGAGTTTGATGCAAGGTTATCCTCTCACTAAAGTGGGGGCTAATTGTAGTGTCGAAAAATGTAACCCTTTACATTTTATCAATTGTTTGGGCCCTCCTATTTAAAATGGACTTAATAATGCCTTAATTTAGTGTTGTTAAATGTACATCTTTAAATTTACACACTTATTTGGGAGATCTCAATTAATTGAGATTAATTATTCCTTAATTATCCCTTTAATTCATTTAAAAAGCCTAATTAATTACATTTTTTGAAGGGGAGACCCGATAATAATTAATGCCTAAATATAACACTTTACATTGAGCAATGTGTGTTCCAGGTATAGGGACCTAGGACCCATTCTCCCATGGGTGAATGGGTCCTCCCTTGACCTTTGGACCTAAATTTAAATTATGTTTTTAGCAACATTTTAATTTTTTCAGATCCATAATTCAATTTCAGCTTGTGATAATTGAATTTAGGGAAATTAAGGATACATAGCTATAAATACAAGGTTATTTCACTATGTTTCATCTAGTATTTTTTATCTAAGCAACCTAGCAATTTTATGAGAATTTTAAGAGAATTTCAAGAGCAATCAAAGACATTCAAGAGTAAATATATTAGAGATTTATTTCAGCATTCAAGATCCATTCATCATGGCAAAGTCTTCTTACATCATGCATGTTTTTGGAGCTAACATTGTGATGTAGATTTCATGATCAAGTTCAAGCATTCAAAGCATCATTTCAAGTATCAAGATCCAGATCCAATTCAACATGTGATACCTTGATATCTATCCTATTATAAATGTGAAAAATAACTTAAGAAATGTGAATGATAGAATACCAAGGACACCTCAAGATTAGCCAAAAGAGTGATAAACAATAAGGAAAATGGACAAAATAAGACACAAACAATTTCACCTTCCTTGCTGTTGATTTCTCCTTGATTGGCCCTTGCTTGTAATGGTTTGTGTGCTCATTAGATGATTGTTTGAGTGACTAAAATGCAAGATTCAATGTGCAAGATGATTGAAGAGATGGCTAAATGATGGTAAAAGATTGAGGATTCAAATGGGCAGCATATAGTTATGAAAATATAAAGTGTTGAAAATGCCCTTGAGGAGGGGGTATTTATAGGAGAATTTGAATTCTCTAGAGAATTCAACGGTCAAGATTGCTCCAACAAGGCCAAGATGAAGGGCTATGGTGGGTTGAGAACCCACAAGCCCTCACATCTTGACATGTGGAGGGTGAAGTGGACAAGGGGATATGAGGTGGAGGTGAAGTGTCAAGAAGGTACATGAGGTGGAGAAAGGACATGCACCTTGGGGAGTGAGGAGATTTCCTTAAAAAGGGGTTCCTTGTTCCTAAGTGGGAGTGAAAGGGACATTTGAGGAATTTTGGAATTCCTCAAAAATCTACATGGGAAAAGGAAAGGTGGTTGAGGACATAAATGTGAATTAAAAATTCACTTTCCTAGGATGATCTAGAGGATAAAAGGTGGGCTCCAAAAAGGGGGGACTTGGTCACATGTGGGGATTGTGACAAGTCCAAGGTTCTAGAAGCCTTGGAAGAATGAAATGTGAATTAAAAATTCACATAGGGAGGAGAGAGACATGGGATAAATAAATGAAAATTAAAAATTCTCATGGGAAGGAGAGTCAATATCCAAAAAGGAAAAATGGAAGAATTGACAAAAAGTGGTGCTAGAAATAGCTAATGACCTTGGTTAAGGTTGTGCAAACATTGGATTAGGCTAATTAATGGAAGATTAGAGGCAAGTGGAAAATGTAGGAGGATGTGACATTAATCTCTGATTAAGAGAATGCACATCATAATCATGAATTAATTAAATTAATTCAGATTAGAGCAAGGTTATGGAGGATGTGACAAGGAGAGAGAAAGTGAGGAATTTTAAATTGATTTTAAATCAAAAAAGGGGGAAAATGACTAAATTAAATAAATTAGCGTATTTATTTAATTTAGAGAGGAATAAGGTGAAAGATAAAGTATTAATTATTAAATTAAATACTTTACCGTTATGAGACAAAAGGTATAATATTAATTTAATAAATTAATATTAATATGGTAAGTGGAAAGACAGTAAATTTAATCATATGGAAGTGATTAAATTTAGATGTCTACACAACCATCTCATTCAAGTTGTAGACTTCCTAAGATCTCCATTATCAAGGTTTCATTCAAGGGTATTTTGAGTGGTAACATAGCTTTTTTCATTCTACATCCCCTCTTTCATTTCATTAGTTCAATTCAAGGTTTGATTACCAAAATAGGGTTTGACCAAGGAAAACCATTATTCACCCAAAAAAAAAAAAATCTCTTGTGTGTGTGATTGAAGATTTAGGTTGAAGAAGACTTGAATACCTTTTGAAGAGAAATATTTATAATGTTGTCAAAGTTTTCATCAAATTACAGAATCTCACCTACAAATCAGATTTCTGAATTTCTGACACTACAACCTAAACATATCAAAAGATTCAAATCTATACCAAAGGTTCCAAAAATATTGTTACAACCCATGTACATGGACCCATTCACCCATGGGAAAATGAGTATGAGATCAACTTATGAAAAACACTTTTGGTGATTGGTACACGGGTGATCCCACAAAGCTGGTTTACAATTTCTGGGAGATTCTAATTTTTTCTGAAATGATATATTTTTAGAAAATATAATGATTTAATCCTTAAAAATTTCCATTTAAAGCATTCCAATTGAAAAGGGTTTTATCAAACTACCTTAGATCAAACCCCCTTGGATAGAACCCCGCTAGTTTTAAACCATACCTATAACGAAGTCTCCTTTACACCTATCAAAATGCTGATAAAAAATGACTTTTGATTTACCTTTGGGGGATCAAATGAATTCATTTAAAAATTATTTTTTGTAAGTATGTATTCCTTATTATTAGCTTCCCAAAAAGTATAAATTTAAATAAATTTAATTTTATTATTATATTTATTTTTAATTTCTTGTGAATGTAGGTTTTTCACTGAAAATCGAGCTCTTTTTTCTACATATGTGTAAAAATAGAAGATTATCATAATTTTTTTAGAAAAATATGAGTGCACCAGATATTGAAGTCCTTGATCCAACAAAAAATAAATAAATTGAATTTCGATACATACAAAAAAAGTTGTGTTATACGGTCCGCCTATGTCTAAATTGTAATTGGTTTGACTTTGAAAATTTAGTAAGAAAAAAAAATCAATAAAACACTATGAAACCAATTGGAAGCACTAGATATCATATTACAAATCTAAATTTGAAAAAATCATAATTTTATCCTTCATGGAAAAAAAGTTATGTGTTATACGGTAAGCACCACTCCTTAAAAATGGTGTTTATTGAAAAAAATAGTTTTTGAAGGAGATGAAAAAAGAAGTGCAATGTGATTCCAAAAATTTTGAAAAAAATAATTTTAGAATCTACAGACAAAATTTCACAAATCACTAGTTTGCATCATCTTCAAATTCGTCACGGTTTAGCCATTATAGGTGCCTGAAAGTGAAGATTTAGTTAGAAAAAATCAATACAGTGTCCATTTTGGCCAAAAAATTTAAACCAATATTGTAGGATCACCCACACATGTTTCTTCTCTTCTTAGATCTGCATTCTATTTTTTGGTTCTACAAATATTGAGCTTAATCTTCAAGTTTCAAGTGTTAGATTGTATTTTGGTGTTGATTTGCTATTTTTTGGTTTCTCTCCCCAAAATGTTGTTTGACCTTGAACCCCATCCTTTAGTCATAAAGAAATATGAATATCCCCACTTTGAGTTGATTCACCTAAGGGTTGATAGTCACTTCATTGTGTGGATCTCATTTCCTAAGTACACATAACACTAGATGTACATGGAAAACCCAATATGGGAAAAACCATGGTGAGAATAGATGCTAGGATCTACTGTCCTAATCTAACCTCACAATACTACCTCACTAGTTACAAAGTTTAAGGGCACCAAACCTAAGAAGACACCAATCCCCTAACTGAGCACCAACTCATTATTTTGATGGCACCAACTAATCAAATATAAGGAGCTACAACTCCTGATTACAAATGATTCAAAATGAATCCAATTCTTTATTGCAATTCTAATATGCAATTGTACATATACTTATTCTCTACTTTGTTTTGATCTTTAGAATATCCTCTAATCTTTGCTAGTATAGGAACAATTCTTCTATTTGTTGCTAATCTCTTATTAGCATTTTAGTCTCCTTCCTTCTCTAAAAATGTGTATCCTAGATATCTATATGCATTTGATCTAGGTATGTTATTATTGCTTTAGCTTTGTTAATAATTTATTCCTTCATTTGATCTTGGATACATATTTCCTACTAAGCTATGCACCCTCTCTTTTTGCACACATATTATCATTCACTCAATAACTTACATTTTGAATATTAAAACCTATTTTATATGCTTTGTTCCACCACTTTTTTTCTATATTAAACCCTAGATTTGATAGCAAGGTCTGCATCTATAATAAATGACCATATTGCTTAATTGAACTATATTTGATCTTTTCACCATCTAAGTTTCTATGAAATTACTTAGCTAATCACAATTTAATTTTGACCTATCATGGGAGATCTGATCTCATATTCTATGTTGAGCTCCATCTCTTGACTATTCATACCACTACTTGACTATTGTGGGCTTCACAACTTTAAATTCCAACCATTGATTTTTATCTTCACACCATTATCCAATGATCTTCATTGAAATTCTTCAAATTTAAAACATAGTCATTCAATAATCTTCCCTTTAAATATATACCATTGATCTCTATCACAACCTAATAGCTTAGGGAATTCTTACTTAGAGCTTGTGATTTTATTTTGAAGATGTGTATGACTCGAGCAATGAAATAAAAAATTGATACATGTTATTATGTATATGTGTCATCATTTCATGTCCTCATAGAAATAAAGTGAGGACCCACCATGCCCTCCACAAATTAGTGGAAATATTCCATCTTTCACCATATGTGAAGTTATATCAAAAATTTATAAATCAACTATGTGACACAATCAACATTTGAAATTTATCATTATTTTGCATATCATGGTTACTACCTTGTTAGGGAGAATTAATAGTGTGATGTTTTGATAGCTAATAAGAACTTGGTCCCACTAGACATGTGGCTAAGTTTCCCACTTCCATAACCAAAAGGGTTGGGTCCACCATGAGCCTTATGGAATAGCGGGAGTAGAATACTTAGATTTTAGAATTTAGAAATATTTAAGCTTTGCTTAGTTGGTAAAGCCTAGGTTGATGGGTCAGTTGATGAATGACTTCATGGGATTAATTCATAACTTAAGTAGCTAGTGATGAACTATAAGTGGTCAATTGAAAAATATAAAACTATTAAGAACTTATGATTGAGAACCCTTAGGGTTTATCTGAAAAACCCTAGATATTATAGAGAATAGAAATAAATCATTTTTGAGCTTACTATTTATATCCTAAACATGTAGATCATGATTCTAGAATCTTCTTGAAAAACCCACCATAGATATGCTTCATGTTTGCTCCACAGAACTCTAGAAATGGTAGCTGTAGGAGTATGACAACATTGCATGACAAAATTGCAACTTTACAAAACATGATCTTCTCTCCATCATTCTTCACCATTATTCTAGTTACTAAACCTCTATCAATATCACATCCTTGGATATCACTAATTACTATGACTACCCTGAAATATCCTTTTGACATCAACCCTTATGATGCATGTTTGACATCAATGACAATAATATAAAAATCTATTTGTATTCTCATGTCATGTCATCTCCTTTTTCCCAACAATCTCCCCCTTTTTCTTTGATGGAAAACTAAATTTTTATAATCATTTTTACTTAAAAAATGGAGTAAAAGCTTCTAACAGTATTTATTCCCATTTCTTTGATCCTTCCCTATAGGTATGTGTTAGCTTCTACATTGAGCATTTTACAAAATTCTTCCCCTTTAGAATCAATGGCAAAGGGACAATAATTTTCTCCCTCCTTTCTCTAGATCATGAAAAGGAATGTGTACATAGATTTGTAACCATCAAGTCATTAGAAATTTGTAAAACCATTTATACTTGACTTGATTTTCTCTCTTCTACTAGGGATGAAGAAATCCTTTTTGGTTCTCCCCCTAGACTATTACCCTATCACTAGTATCTAGTGATGTAATATGGGAGAAACTATTCCCAATTTATGTCTTAAATACTCAAATTTATCTTTAGGAAGAGGTTTGGTGAATATGTTTGCAAAATAATCCTGAGTTGGTACATATTCCATGGTGACCTCTTTATTTTCAACCTTTTCTCTTAAAAAGTGATATTGATTGAAATATGCTTATTTTTGGAGTGCATTACTAGATTCTTTGATATATTAATAGTACTTGAATTATAAAAAAGAATAGAGATAGGCGATTTATACTCTACCTTAATGTATTTGAGTGTTTTTTCATCTACAACACTTGAGTGCAACATGTTGTTGCTGCAATGTACTCTACTTTAGTTATAGAAAGAGTAACTGACTCATATTTTTTTCTCAGCCATGAAACAAGTTTTTTTTCTAAGCAAAAATGTACCACCACTAGTGCTTCTTCTATCATCCCTACTTCCTAGTAAGCATCTATATATTATTTTAATGTTAAATATTCACTTTTAGGATACCAAAAGCCATAGTCAATTGTATTATTCACATATCTAAGAATTCTCTTTATTGAATTTACATGTGATTCTTTAGGTGCAACTTGAAATCTTGCAACCATGTATATTGCTTGCATGATATTAGGTCTTGATTCTATTAGATACAAAAAGCTTCCTATCACTGATCTATACATAGTTTGATTTGCATCAAGTGATTCATCTATTTTGCTTAGCTTACATCCAGTTATCATTAGGGTACTTGTTGGTTTGTTGTTTTCCATTCCAAATTTCTTGAGCATATCTTTATCATACTTGGTTTGACATATGAATATCCCTTCAATAGTCTATTTTATTTGTAGAACAATAAAAAATGAAAGTTCTTCAAGCATGGACATCTCAAATTCATTTTACATTTGAGTAGAAAAATATTTGCACATTCCATTATTGTTGCCACAAAAAATGATGTCATCTACATATACAAAAAAACTTAACATATACTCACCTTCTGATTTGGAATATAGATTTCTATCTACACATCCTCTATTGAATCATTGTAATTGCAAATATTGGTCTAATCTTGAGTACCAGGCTCTAGGTGCCTGTTTTAGACCATACAAGGATTTATTTAGTCTACAAACATAATCTTCTTCTTTTAACAATTGAAATCCTTCAGGTTGTTATATGTAGACTTCCTCTTCTACATTTTCATTCAAGAAAGCATACTTAACATCCATTTGATAGACTTTGAACTCTTTATGAATAGAGAATGCTAAAAAAATTCTTAATCTTCTAGTCTAGCAACTAGAGCAAATGTTTCTTTAAAATTTATACCTTCCATTTGTGCATATCTTTTACATACCAATCTAGCTTTATTCCTTATAAAAACTCCATCCTCATTGAGCTTGTTTCTAAAGACCCACTTTTTTCCTATCACATTATTGTTCAAAGGTCTTGAAACTAATTCCCAAGTTTTTTTCTTTTCAATTTGGCTCAGTTCTTCTTCCATGAATTTTAGCCAATTTTAATCTTTGCTAGCTTCATCAAAACTTTTAGGCTCAATTTCTGACATTAGAGAAAAATTAACTTTCTTTTTGTTCTTTGCAAATCTTCTCCTTGTTTTAACTCCATCTTTATTTCCAATAATACGTTCTACCGAATGATCCTTTTGGACATATCTTGTAGGTGCCTTTTCATTTTCATCTTCTAATTCTTCATCAACTATTTCTTCTTCAACCCTTGATTCTTCTTCACAAATATCTCTACCAGGTTTAACTTGTTTCATGTCTTCATCAACCTTGAAATTTATACTCTACACAATTCTTTGTAGCCTCTTATTGTAGCTTTTTAAGGCTTTTCCTTGAGTGGAATATCTAAGAAATATTCCTTCATCACATCTTGAGTCAAAGCTTCCTAAATTATCTTCATCTCTTCTAATGTAGCATTTACTTCCAAATACTTTGAAGTATTTAACAAATGTAGGTCTACCATTCCATAGTTCATAAGGAGTCTTCTCACTGTTTATCCTTATTTGAACTCTATTAAAAGTATATACTATGGTATGTACTACTTCTCTCCATTATACACCAAGTAACTTCACCTCATTTATCATTATTCTAGCCATTTACTTAACTATCCTATTCTTTCTTTCAACAACTCCATTTTGTTGTGGAGTCCTCACTATAGAATATTGCCTTTTGATCCCATGTCTTTCATAATATTCTATGAATTCATTTGCGGTGAATTCTCCACCTTTATCAAATATTAAGAATTTGATTCTCAATCCAATTTCCTTCTCAACCATGGAACCAAAGATTTTAAATCTCTCAAATACCTGAGACTTTCCCTTCAAAAAGGTTACCAATGCCATTCTTGAGTAATCATCTATTAGTATCATGAAGTATCTTTTTCCTTTCAATCTTCTTGTCTTTGTAGGACCACAAAGATCACTATGTACTAACTCCAAAGGTTTGGAAGTTGAATATTCCTTTTTTTGAAATCTAACCCTTGTCTTCTTTCCTTGTTGACATTCTTTGCATGTAGTGTTTGTAGGTTTTGTTATCTTAGGCATATGTCTAACAAGCTTCTTTAAGATCACTTTTACCAAATTATCAAAGTTGACATGACCCATTCTTCTATTACATAACAAAATATCATCAATTTTCCTACAAGATAGCTTCTACTATCTACTTCTTTGAGGTTATAAATGTTACTTTTAGTCCTTTTACCTTTTGCAACTATTTTACCTGATTTAGCTTTTCTTATCTTACAACCTTCTTCATTGAATGTGATTTTGTGTCCATTGTCACACATTTGAGTAACACTTAGAAGATTATGATTTAATCGTTCAACACAAAGGATATCATATGTAGGAAACTTTCCATACATACTAAGAGTTCATTTACCACATATTCTTATTGCAATATTGTCTCCCAAACTAATAGATCCTTCTTTGTAGCTAATTAGTTTGATGAATTTTTTTTATCACCTATCATATGTTTAGAAAAACCACTCTCTATTACCCACAAATTCTACTTTTGTACATGAAATGTAATTTGAGCAATCATTAATTATGTAGTCTCTAGATCTTTCTCTTTCCATACCTTTTTAAGTATCTTTTATGTCTTATCTTTCTTTTTATCAAAGACTTGTGAATGTTTCTTTATTTGTACTCTTGGTTTTACAAATTTTTTTCTACAATGTTTAGCTATATGACCAAGATTATTACAATTATAGCATATTATATTTGTATCTAATAAAGGAGCAAATGAATTTCCACTCACATAGTTTGTTCTTCTTTCAGGTACGATTCTATATTCACTAGCTTTATGAAAAAATTGATTACAAATATAACAATAACCATAAAAAGAGGAATACCTAGTCATAGCATTTCTTTTTGCAGGTTAGAAAGGTCATGTTTACTTCTTCTTCTTTAGGTCTTTTACCCTTATGAAACCACTTGTATCAGTATTGCTTGTATCTGATTTTACTTTTGGTTTCTTGTATGAAGAATCATTTGAACATGATCTTTGATCTTTCTCAATTCCTAAACCAGACATATCTTATGAACCTTTTGTTTTCTTAATATTTTATCAAGCATATTGGTACTCTTATCAATTTTTTTTTCCTTTCTACATTACTTCTTGTTGTTACAAGATTTTTTCTCAAAGCCACTGCTTCTACTTCTAGTTTTAAGCATTAATCAAATTTAGCTTGTAGTTCAAATTTAACTACTTCCATTCCTTTGACTTCTTCAACATAGGTCTTTAAGCTATCTATAGCCTATTCACATTTCTCAAGAATTTTAGATATTTCTTCAATCTCTTTTTGTGCATACTTCTTCTATTTTGAGTTTTCCTTTCTCAAGCTTTCAATCTCATGTAGGGAATAGATGAGCTCACCATCTAGATCTACTTCTCCTTCTTCTTCACTAGAGTATTCAACTTCTTATTTTTCTTGATCCTCAAAAGTTTCTCCTAATGCTATGAATAGGGATTTATTTCCCTCAACTAAAAAGGCATAATCATGGTCTCCATTGAACTCACTTTCATGAGATGAATCACTCTTTTCTTTTGTATATAGACTCTTCTTGTTTCTAAAGAAGTTCTTTTTCTTAGAGTAGCAGGGTTTCATATTTTTACCATCTTCTTCTTGCACAATGTTATCCTTTTTTATTATAAGGACATTTAGCAAAAAATGTCCTATCTTTCCATAGTTAAAACACTTGAAGGGTAACTTACCTCTATATTTTCTAGATCCTCTTCTTATTCTTTTGAAAAAGTTAGCTTCTTCTTCATGTAAGTCTTCTTAGATCTAGATGTAGACATTTCTGCTTTTTCCTTCATGGTTGTTTTGAATTTTGTTTCTCTCTTAGAGGTGTCTACATCTCCTATTCTCATCTCATAGGTAGTGAACGTTCCATGTAACTCATCCATAGTGAGTTTACCTAGATCTCGTACTTCTTCTATTGCAAAAATTTTAGAATCATGTCTGGATGGAAAGGATCTTAAAACCTTTTTGACAATGACTGATTCTTGTATCTCTTCTCCAAGCCCTCTAATTGCATTAACTATTTCATCTACTCTTAGGAGATAGTGTTGGTTAGTTTTAAAGAACCAAGAAGATCCCACTAAGCATCTATGAATTTTTCAAATTCAATTCTCAAATACTTAGGAGATGATTGGCCAACGAACAAGAGGAAGCTAGAATTATCCTCTCCTACACTTTGGGCTCTGTAAGACCTAGGAGGGTGTTCCAAAAATGTGCACCTTATGACCTTACTACATAGCTATAAATGAAATCCTTAAAGAAACTGGCAATTCCTTTGAAAGATCACACTTCTAAAGCTAAGAATTCATACAACACCAACCACAACAAAAGGTAGATCGATTAAAATATTATTAATGAATGTTGTTCTCAAATTAGATAACCAAAACCATGGGAAATGCATACAATACTTAAGATCAATGCCATATCTCTAGGAAAGGAGTCAAAACTTAGAAAATTGAACTATAAGGTGAATTTAATCATAAACATCCATGACCTTCATGAGATTGCCTTGAAATTCCCATATTAATACTTTCAAACTCTATCACTACTTATTAGATCCACTACACAAGTATACAAATTCATGATTTAATCAAGGCATCTTAACTGATCCATTGAACCAGAGCCTAAATTAAAACATACATCAAAGCATAATGATAATGAAGATTAATGAAAGGATTCTTGATCAAATTTTCATTAATAATTCAGATACAATGTAAATCTAGAGAGACAATAGACTCAAGAGATTTGCATTATTGTTCAGATATGTTTAGAAACCATACAATTGACAAAATTCACTTGCTCAACTCAAAACTTAAGATACAGATTTTAAATATGTTCTCTATGTGTTCACAATTTGCATAATTCAAATCTAGAATTCAATAAGAGACTAGTACTAATGGCCTTGAATTCCATTTTATGAGAACAAGGGAGAAAAGAAAGCTTAAGGTTGAAAATTACACATGTCACATTTCAATTTGACCTCTATAACATGTTGCCTTTGCAGTTATATTTACACTTTCAGTTGGAGGGAACCTAAATGAGAAAAAGTTTATTTCCATTTCCTAAGGAAGATAGACTTGCCTTCCAAAAGGAACTTTGTTGAAAAGAATAATCTTCTAACCTTTGTAGCATATTCATTCCTTTGAGAAAAATGACAAAATATGCAAAAGACAGAAAAAGTGAATAAACATCCAAATCAACATCCCAGTCATTGGTGATCAACATTTACCTATTGTGTTTTCAATTTGGAGACACATGTGTTTTATACATTGTAATCTCTAAGGCCAGACCTTTATTATACATGACCAAGTATATGTGTTCTTCATCCATTTCTTCACAAATCAAATTCATCAATAAATATCTTCTTCCATTGCTCATATTTTGCATCAGATGGCCAATTGAAATTAATAATTTCATCCATCTTCTTTCTATATGGAGAGTAATTTGTTGTCACTGAATTGGATTCTTTGTTGAAATCTTCTAGGAAGTTAATGATGAATGATATTTTCTCAAGAGTATTCTTCAATATATCAATGTCTAAATTCTCACAAATAAGAGTTGCTTGAGAAACAATAGTGGTATCCACTTGGTGCTTCCATGTTTGTAGAGGCTTGACCTCATCAAACGTATGTTGAATATCATGTAACAATGGCAAATCTGCCTCATCAAATTTGGCCTTCAATTCTCTTATTATCTGCTCCAATGGGGCAACATACCCCTGAAACTTTTGTTCCCTAACCTCACAAACAAATATATAAGTTGGGATCACCCTTGGATACCTATCCTCCTATTTCTTTTCCCCAACTTCCATAAGCTTCAAATCACCAAATCTAGGAATCCATTTATCTAAGATTGGGGCAACCAATTCCTTATCCCTCTAAGAAAACCTTATTTCTTGCAGCATCAAAGAATAATTTGCATGAACACTATTCAATTTGCTCTGAATTTTCTTATTCATATGTTTAAGTACTGTATGAACAATATTGGAATTTTTCTCATACATGGTATCCTAACCTTGTTCAAACAATTTCTTGTACACCTCAATTTGCAATAGTAATTGGGCTTTGGTAGGCTCATTTGATGGAATTGCGTCTGATGTGCTTGGTTCCTCTACTGTGAATGGTTCTTGACCCATGTTATATGGTATTATTTCCAAGGCTTGTTCTGGTGGAAGGGAATATTTAGGCTATGTCATTAGAGAAGTAGGTGGTGCATGAATTGAGCTAGATGGGCCTCGTACCCTCAATATCTCTATCTGCTACTTGTATAATGCTACCTTAGTTTCCAATACAACTGATAGGCTATCGTTAGGTCCCATTACTTTAGAATATAAAATTCAATTTGTTGACTGGGTAGTGTTCAAGGTGATTTGCAATAGAAGAAGTCCGGAGTATCTCCCTAAGGTTTTCTAACTTTTAAGAACTTAATATTAATTCTAACTTCAAATTGTCTAACTATAAAACTATAAAGCAATTTATTCCTAGGAAAACATGAAATGTTTGAACTGAAAGCATAAGAAAACTAATTTGGAAAGCATGATGACTGAATTGAAAAGTATAGAAATGACGAAACTAAGAAGCTGAAAATTTATAAAAGCAGAAAAACTTATAACAATCCATAAAACATCTTCTTACCAATAAATATTCTAACAGTTAATAACAGAAAAACTAAGGAAGTGAAAAGCAACAAATACTTCAGAACTAAAATTTCATAACAGTAAATTTAATGATTCTCTACATAACAACATAATAAAAGAAAACACTTATCTACTTAAGTCATCTCCTGTCGAGTGGCTAACTCATGGGTTATCACATTCATTCTCAGCTCACATTCACAGTTATTTCAGAAACACTTCTATCAACCATAATTATCATCCATAACTCATAACTTAGAATTTTTAGATAACAATCTCTTTATTCATAAACTTCAGAAACATTCTGGTAGTATAACATTACTTTTTCACTGTATATCTTACTTCTAGAGATCATGTATTTTATAGAGAAACTATAATTACATCCTATATTTCAGATGGTATGGATAACCATTAAAAATATCTAAAACAGATCTACGAATAACTCATATGTCTTTAAAAACCTATTACACAATATTTAGGAGGCTCAAGTCAAGCCATAAAGTCTTTAACTCAAAAGATAACAGAAATAACAACTTTAAGAGAAACTATATCTTCAGTCCATCACCCTAAAGTTACAGAGCATATTTCCAACATATACCTTCAGCCTGTTCTGGAGCACGTGCTGGCTGGATGCTTCTAATCTGCAACTTTGATTGACCGATTATTATCTACAAAACACTTAAAATAACCCATTAAATTTGTATTGGCAAAATACTCCAAGAAATCAAAATAAATAAATTTTATACAATTTCTCACTAAAAATTAAGCAATTATTTCTCCTAAAATATAATTAATTGGCAGAGGATAGAGATTTGCATGTATGAACTAGGTCTTTATGGCATTATCATGATGAGGTTATTTTTACCTCATCAACAACCACCTTTTGCTAACTTCCAGTATACTCGTCAACCAATTCATTGTACTTACTCCTATACATATCCCTTTCAAGAGTAAGGATTTCTACTTTTGCTTTAGCAAATTTTGCAACATTTACTACCATATTAGTTGCTTTCTGGATCCCAAAGACAATGACCAAATTGTTAATGCACCCCATTCTTCACTGAATGTTGATCCCTGAAGTGCCATTTTTTCCTCTTTTTCATTTTGAAATAAGGGCTTTTCAGACCTCCTTATGGTGTCCAACACCACTGCATCAACTATGTCATATTTAGGTAACAACAATACACCACTCTTTTGTACAAGTTCTCTAGCCTCCTTAGTTGTAATGTTTTGATCTCCTCCCTCATAACTTTCCTTACATTTTCCTAAATAATACGTTCAGGGAGTTCCAGGTGTAAGCTCATTTCTCTAGCCACATTTTCTACATATTTTAAGGATTTTCTCTCCATATAAAGTCCCTGGATGCCTTAGTTTCAATAGAAGAATCATCTTCCATGAATGCTTTGCAAGCTTTTGTCCTCAAATCATTTGTATTGTTCAAACCACTAAAATCAGCCTTTCCAAGTCTAAGGCCACTTTCCATTGAACTTGAGGCAACATCCATTATTAGAGAGGAAATTCCTTATTGCATTTCTTCAGGAGTAAAAATATATCATCCTCCTCTATATCAAGGTAATCAACTACCCCTTTAGCTTCAATCTTTTGCTTCTTAGCAGGTGGTTTCTTTAATGGAGCAAGACTTCTAGGAGGTGAATCTACATCAATTACAATCAATGGAACTTGTCTTGGGGGTGATGGCATTGATCTCTCAAGAGAAGTTACCCTTGATCTCTCTGATGTAGTAGGGGTTGGCAATGTTTGATTTTTCTCCGTTGTCTTATTCTTCCTAAAATATATTCTTATCTTTGATGGTGGCTAGTAGGAGGGTCTCTCCTCCAACACTAGATTAGGATCTTCCTCAACTGCCACTTAGTTTCCTTTATCTATAACTCCATGCTCCTCCCTCAAGATACCAACTATGTTCTAAAAATTATCTATAACATGCACAATTCTATTAAAATCACCCTTGATATTGGGCATAGAATCATAGTCAAGATTGGACCTCTTAACTTTCACCATCATTTTATTGAAAGCTAGATATTTTTCTTTTCTCTCCTCTTGTTATTGGAAGTTGTGCCTATTGCACACACACCCCATTTAGACTGGGGATCCCCTCTCTCCTTTTTGCCTTTGCCAGGTCATTTTTCCCTCTACCTCATTTTACGTGTCCTTAATGGTGAGCTCAAATCAGTCACATGCAATGAAATCACCAGTTCCTTATTGACCAAGATTCACCACCCCAAAATTTCCTAAGTCTTTGGCTCTTGCGAGAATTCCCCTATAGGTTTCCTATGGCCTATTTCCCTAGCGTCTTCCAAGCCCTATAGACCCGCATATGCAAGTTTCCCATTGCAGGTCCCTGCTACCCATCGCCATTATCTCTTCATCACACAACTAGTGGCCAACCTCAGAAATTCACCCACATGGTGGGCTCCACATCTCTTCCAGCTATTTGATGGTCACACCACATCTAGTCTTCGTAGCTCCAACTAATTCATCTACCGCCATGCCTAGTATTAATTGTAGGCCATAAATGTGATTTTTCCTATAAATATGCACCCAAACCTATCATTTTCACCAATGCATTTTAAAATTCAAAATGAAGGAACAAAAAGGGAGGAGCTCACGCTCGCATCGCCCCTTGGTGGATCAAAATCAAAGTCTTTGTCGGATTTTTTTGTTGTTCTTAGGTGTGCTAGCCTTTGAAATTTTGAAATGTGTGCTTTTTCGTAACTAGGGTTTGTGAATTAATTGTAAAATATTAAAATAAAACCTTAAATCACTCGGGGGTTCTTGCAATTGTTGGTCCCACATACAAATCCACTCCTACTTTAAAACTCTCATGAAATCACTCATATAGTGCCCTCAAAACGATGGGGAACCCTATGTTTTCTTCATCATTCTTTGCATTGCATAAAGTCATTTGCAGCTCACACCCTTGTCATTGCTGCCTGATGAAACTAAGGAAACCTTGAGTGAAAATGCTTAAGTCCTTGACCTATTGTAG
This sequence comes from Sequoia sempervirens, assembly GCA_007258455.2. Lineage (NCBI taxonomy): Eukaryota > Viridiplantae > Streptophyta > Pinopsida > Cupressales > Cupressaceae > Sequoia > Sequoia sempervirens. Next base: position 53,167,759 of record VDFB02252616.1, read on the forward strand.
GTCCGCCTACATGGGTCGTCACTTGTGGGCAACTGTCTCCCTTCCACCATTGGTCAATGGCCTAACCCCAACCACCTTCCACATCGTGGGTCCCACTTCGACTATTTCCATTAGTTACCCAAATCTGCTAAGATTGGAAAGAGCTTGTAGGCTATTGTTTGTGGGTCATTGTGTGTGGCTTTCCATTTCCCAGGTACCATCGCTTATCAGCAAAACCCTCCCGTCTGTCTGCGGTGCAAAGTTTGACTCTTCCATCGTCATCTTCAGTTTACCCAAAATGACAAAGTCAAAATGATATGCAGACTGATCCTTATGGGTGGCCGCATGTTGGTGGTTGTTTCCCCACTGTTGTTTCCTAATGCTCTTGCATCATCATCCTTCTGCATGGTAGGTTATGTAGGGGACTTTTCCCTTGGCCAAAAACTCAATTTTTTTGACACCTAAGCAAGGTGCATGAGCTTGTTGCGGGTCTTCTTATATGGACCACCATCCTTCCAATGTCATTCTTAACAGAAACCATTCAATGGTAGTCCAATGTCTCCCTTTTGCATCCTCTAAATGGTAAAAATTCACAACATGATCTGTAACACACAAGATTCCCATGGGTCTTGTAGTGTAGACTTTCACCTCTAGGTTGCTATTCCCTAAAGTCTGTTACTTAACAGTGGAGGCTCCAAGTGTCTTTCAACCCTCTTCTACCCACATGCTTTGAACCTGCAAACACATCAAAGCCCAATCAAGCAACTTCAAGTGCCTTAAAACTAATTCCCATATGTGCCAAATCACTTCATTAGAACTTTGGCCACCAAGATCATAATGCAAAAATTTTGCTACAAGCGACTGCTTGCGGGCCTCTGTGGCCTTGGTGCCATCCTGCTCCTCGTCCCTACTAATGGCTTCTAGCCTAGGGAAACCCACACCCGTGGGCCCTCATTGCTCTTTATGATCCAAATGAGCCACTAATAATGGATAATTTTGACCTCTTAATGATGAATTACTAGATCTAACCCTTGTTTTGCAGGATTTGACTAATGCTTGCCATGATTTACATATGATTGCAATTACTGCATCTTTGCACACAAGATTTATGGAACTTGTTGTAGGTCCATAAGGGAATTCTACTGAGAAAACTGATAAAGGAAATAAATATGCACATGTGCCATGAGGAAATGAAGTAAAGGACCAGATGAAATATAAAATTCATAGAGTGGAGTGTACCTCCAAGCTCTCCTCTACTTGGGACTCAGTATCAGACACAAACCTTGGACACCTAGACATTGATGATTTCCAACAAAGGGTAATGGTTAACCCCACAATAGAGAATGTGCAAAATATTAAAGTGAGTGGTCTCGCAAAGGTGGTCAATTTCCCTCCCACGCTCATTGCCATGGAGCTAGTTATGGTCTGTAGAGAATGTTATCACACAAACATAAATATTATTGATCATGATGGAAGAGCATTGGAAAAATTGTCTACCAAATCTATTGGATAAACACTCCACATCCCCTCATTCGATGTTATGAAAGAAACAAAAAAAGGGTATGCTAAAAATATGTGGAAAGAGGACCCGTTGGGATGCAAAAGATTAATCAACCAACATTGGTTGAAAGAAAAGAGGGGAAACACCACGAAGGTATCCCAAGAAGTGTTCAGGAGAAACTTATTTGAATAATACCATGATTTGGTTACCCTATTGAGAAGGGTAAAGGGTTGAATGACTACTGCATTCTTCAAGGAATGGATGTTCTACTTTATTGAGGAGATCATTTTGGGCAAGACCAAGTTCCATTGGCCCAAGATGATAAATGACAACATGCACAACCAGCTCATGGCCATAAAGAAGACCTCTCAATTTTACATGACTTCATATCTAGTGTACCTCTTGGAAGAAAATTTCCTGTACAAAGGACTCTTCATTACAAGCAACCTGGGAACAAAGAAATGAGACCTCAAGGTATATGATTGCTACCCTTAGTTGTAGTACCAAAACTTAAAAAGAGAATACAAGAGGGTGAATGATACCTTCATTACACACATAATTAGGCTCCTAGGAGGGGAATTTGAGAGAAGGCATATCACACAACACCAGATCCTTCATCCTATGGTTTGGGTACCTATTCATATAGTTCCCAAAGTTTACATATATCAGAACAATAGGATTCTCAGGGAGACCCTACCGGCTATTGTGCTACCCCATTGACTGGATGATCCTGCTAGAGGCTTCTCAACAATTGTAGAATTCCCATACACTATTAAGTGACAAGCATAGAGTTGGAATTCCATATCCCCTAATTTTTGGGCAAGGAATGTATGCCTGTCCTATGGCCCAGTGGATGGAGTACTTACAAAAGGAATTGGTGGAATACGACCACTTGGACCTCCACACCAACTGAGAAAGAATGAACCATTATGGGAAGTTGAAGAAATGGGTCAGAAGATAGTAAACACATCAACCTCAAGTAAAAGACTTATGGGATAACTTCACAAATGATAAAGAAGTGTGAATGAGGCACTACATGAGGATGACGAATCAGTTCCTGAGGTCAGCAAATATATTTCTCATGCCTGACCAAATAGTGGAGGAAGACAAAAATATTGTGGATGACAGATACAATGTTGTGGCCAACTTACCTTTTCCTATGATAGAATGAAATGAAGAACAGGTCACTGACCTCGATATATTGACATGACCCATTGAGAATAGAACAAGGCAGTGGGTAGACACCTAGATTGCGTAGCTCAAAATACAAGGTGTTCAGTTGATATATGGTGAGCTCGAGGATGAGCTTGAAAGTGAGATGAATAGTGGAGTAACTACTTCCCTATAAAAAGAGGTGCCCAAGTCCCTACTGTCGAGAAGGTCAAAGAAAAGGAAGGATGTGCCTGAGCATAGTCCTAAACATAAGGTATATTCTAGGAAGATCACAAAGGGAGGTTCATCCAAAAAAGTAAAAAAATTAGGGGCATTCGTACTTGAGATGCCCACCACTAAAGAGGAGGATCCCCAACAAGAAGAAGACACCAAGCAACTACACTCATTTCCTATCACATCCATTCCCATTGCCACTACTACTATTGCCACTCCTCCACCTTCTATCTCTCAAGCACTTCCCATCTCATCTCTGCCCACTGTGGATATCTCTGTCCACCTCGTCTCTGCCTTACCAATGACTTGAGTAATGGTACTGGACTCCACCTCCACTACATTCTTGATTTTTTCTTCTTCACTCCCTCCTCCACTACCCACTCTTTCTACCCCACTACATGTAGTGACCACTGTCACTATGCCACCTCTTACTCAGTCGCATGCTTTTGCAACATAAATGCAAAAAATTTCTACTAATTTTTTTGTGGTAATCCTTGACCCCATGGTCCAAGCCATGATGGCCCAAATTTTTGCGGCATTGCCTCTTCCTCTGCCACCTACAGAGCCACCAAAGATGGTAGCTACAATACAGATCTTGGAAGAGATGGAGAAGTGTCACACAAAATAACAAAGAGATGTGAAAGATATAGTTGAAGAGCTTGAGGATTCAGATCAAGATGATTACTTTGAACATTTGGAGGGTGGGCTAAGCATAAATTTGGATAAAGTGGCATCTAATGAAGAAAGGTAACATTCTTTAGAGGAAGATATTGAAGCTCTTAATGAGCGATATGTTATAGAAACATTAGACCAAGAATTGGAAGAAGAATTACTACAACATCCCAAGAATGTGAATGAAAAGGCTGATCTAGAAGGTCACATCTCTAAAGGAAAGACTAATATAGACATAGATGTGGAAATACCCAAAGGACCACCACCAATTGGCCAAGTCAAGGGCCCGATCTAGGAGGAAGAAGCACCTCCTGCAAAGGAGAAGGAAAAGGAAAATGATAAAGAAGAAGAAGATGTGCTAAGAAAAATCCTTGAGCCTAAGCAACACGTTGAGCTCCAACATGCATAAGAAAAGGCACCCAAAAGGAAGACGTCACCGAGGAAAATATAACTTCCACCAAGTCAGATAGAAGGAAGACAATGCAAATAGAAGACTTAGATGAAGAAGAGAAGATTGATCAAGAAGCTCCCATAAATGAAGAGGAATGACCTCGAAGTGAACAAAGAGAGGAAGGTGATCATGAATCACCTAAGGAGAAAACCAAGGTGCCTAATTGGTTGGAGTGGAAAACACAAAAGAAAACTCATGTGGCTATTGATCCCAAGGTTAGACTCGAGGAAATACTGGGCCAGGGCACAAACAAAGAAAAGAAAAGAGAAGAATCCTAGAGTTCACTCCCACATCATGGTAGATGCCTCTAGATCCAAAACAATACAAATTGCTACCCCTTTAGCATTTCTCTCATCCTGATGATCACAGAGTGTGATCCGAAACGTTGATGCAAAAATTCTCACACAATCAAAACCAGAAACCATTGCAAAGAAATTTAGACCATATCAACCATTAACCTAGGCCCGACAATCCAAGAGTAGAAAATGGTTGAATTCCAAGGGTATGTGGCCACAATCATGCAATAGATGAATCAAGATCAATCCACCAAGGAGGATTTAAAGCACAAGGGCTAGATCTCATTGCTTATATCCAATAGTGGACATTCATAGAAGATGAGACCCTGACCAAATCATCCATGCTCACTCTCCTCCCCCAAGAAGAGCTAAATAGAATGGAAAAGATGAAGAACTAGACCAAGTCCACACTGGATTGGTTCAACCAAGTGAGATAAGCAACATGGGCATCCACCACACTACTAGGGAATTATAATTGGCAAGTGGAGACATGGAAAATGGGCCTTGATTATAGGAAAGATGTTCTAGAGAAGGCTTTGCACGAGCTAGAGCTCAATCTTGAATGGGTTGTGGAATTACAGGGTAACAATGAAGATTACTTGAAAATGATGACAGATTATGAGATGCCTGCTCTAGAAATAGATCCAAAGAAGGTCAAACCATTCTTCCACAAGAAGATGGAGCAAGGGGCCATAGACACATTGTCACTAGATTTTATGGATTTTTCTGCCAAGTCTTTTGCACAGTCAACACAAGTCATCAAGGAAACCCCTAAATGCACTAAGAGCTGGAAGTAGATTATAAATAGACTTAAGAAGATATCCTTCTAGATCCTTAAATCCAATATCATGGAATGGGATAAGCTTCAATATTTAATCGAGAAATTAATGGAGTATGCTACTCTCCAAAAGAATGTGGGAAAGCCCATTATTGATGATGAATATTTGTCAAAGTAGCTATAAAACAAGGAAACCACTATAGAACAAACAACTATAGTGCCAGAGTCACTAGGTGACAAAATAGGGAAGAGACAAAAGATGTATTTTATATTGTCATATATTTGGGGGTAGGTGAAACCCTAATGTAAAATGAATATGATCCACACAATGAAAGTTAATCCTATCCATTCATTTTTCTTTTGGAAAACTATAAATAGGGGTCCCCTCTAATTTTAAAAGAGAGAGTTGAGTTGTATAAAGGCTTGCTGCAAAAATTTAATGAGAATTTCATTATTTTGATGGGTTCTTATGTTTCTTCACATGTGTGCATGATTCATCTCCTCAATATTATATTTTAGCTTTGTTCTAGTTTTAAGTTACTTTGGTTGTTAGTTATGCTACACTTTAATGGTGAAGAATGGTATGGTGTTGATCCCTTCCTTGTTCATACTTTTTGTTGTTTGTTGATGATGAACAATAGTGTAAAGTTAGTCTAAACATTATTCATATTGTTGCACTTAAGTTCATCTATTGTTCATGATTTAATGGTGAATGGATGGTTGAAAATTTGTAGACCTTAGAAGATTGCACTAGTTTCATGAGACTATAGGTGGTCCCTTAGTTAAGTGGAACTTAGTTTTAGCAAGGTTGTCCATTGTAGCATCCTTTATTGTTACTGTTCAACTTTAGTTGCAGGTTTAGGAAACTATCTATCCCTTTTCCCTTTTGAATTTTTTTTGAAAATTGAAGTTGAAGTAAAGTTTTAACATCATTGTAAAGCCAAATCTAATGATGGCATGAAGTTTTGGATTGTTGTCCCAAAGTTGCAGCAGTTTTACCCCATTTCCAAAATTAAAAAATATCCATTTGAAGATCCAATTCCCTCCATGCTTATCCAACTATAAATTCCCTTTGTGATTACTAGAAAATCACATCAACCAACTAAACTATTCCAAGCATTGTCATGACTTGACATTGGAGAGACCTTGGGGTGATTTCTAGAACTTAGTTGCAGAAATTACCTTCCGAGAGAGGCATTGAACTTGTGCAGTGTCTATGTTGAGATAGTGCAAATATCACCCATCAATAGAATTGGTGCTAGAAGGAGGGATAAACAAGGGAAGAACACATTGCTCTAGTCATCATTCATTTTATGCTTTCCTCTCCTCCTAGCATGCATGAATAGAACTAGTGATAGAAGGAGGGCCTCTTAGTTAAGCTAGATTGAATTGGTTCCTTCTCCCCTCAAAGGTTTTATAGAGTTCTTAAATCCACACTAGACAAAGGGGAGTTCTAAGAGCTCAAGACCCCTACTAAGGCTAAAAGAGCCAAAAAGGGAAAGCATCCACTTCATCCCCTTTCATCCACCATCCATCACCTCCATCTCCTTCCATCCATCCATATCACCTCTCCTTGTCACCCCTGACAACACTTCCTTCCACCCATCCATTCCAAACTACCTTTCCACCTCCTTCCTCCCACAACCAGGGTACTATCCTAGCCCCAACACTCCATTCCCAGAGCATTGTCCCAACTACTGTTCCTTTGTAACCTCAAGTCACTGTAACATAGCAAACATAGCCTCCACTTCCCACAATGGCTTGGTTGGGAAACAACCCATCCCAATTGTCCTTTAATGACTACCACAACATGCAAAAGAATCTAGAAGGATTTTGAACTAAGTTCCCTCCTCTGGATCCACACAAGATAGCAGAAGAGAAAATTAAGATTTTCCAAATGGCCTTGAAGGATATGTAGATAGAACATGAAGACATAGCTTGTAGGCTCTTTCCTTACTCATTGGGGAAAGAGGCCTTCTATTGGCACATCCATTTTCCAACTTGATCCATCACCGCTTGGGATCAATTGAAAGACATGTTTTTGTAGAAGTTTAAACTTCTTGCCAGTCCTTCTGAGTTATACCAGTAATTCATATCCATATGGAGAGGAGCCAATGAGCCCATTAGCTCCTTCAAAGACCAATTCCATAGAGCCTACATGAAGTTGTAGCCACCTTACATGGTCGATGATGCCTCGGATAGGTTGGTTTATTACGTAGCCTTGGAAAATCTTACATCTGCATTGGTGAAAAGAATGGGCCCGCCGCCTGCTAGGTTGGTGGATGCATATGTAGAAGCAGTCACAACAAACACAAACTCAAGGCACCATATTGTGGGTTTCTTTCCATCATTAGGACCATCATCTCACCCATCTCAAATCCAAGGACTTACTCATGCTTTGGTGAATCAGATGCCCATGCTAAACCAAGTCCTTGAGTTGCCAATAGTCCTGTATCTAGGGCAGCCACTCAATCAGGCACCTCCAATGCCTCATTACTTACAACCTCAGCAGAACAAAAGTTACTCTTAGTAGGCCCAAGTTCCTTCATACCTACATGGCTCCCAATTCCCTCTTGCATAGTAGAACCAACCCATAATGCATCCTGCCTTCCTTCAGAACTCAGTACTGTAGTAGAACAACATGGAGAAAGATTAGATCGTTGAATTGAATGAAATGGTAAAGAAGTTGTCCAACAAGATGATGCACTTGAGGAACCAAAACAACCAATTGCAGGCTTCTCAAAGGAGTATTCAATCTAATCTAAACTGAGTTAACCATCATTCAAGTTCTTCTTCTTGGTAGAATTATGAAAAAGGACAAAATTCAGGCCAGTAAATTTGAGCGAAGACCTTCACAAAGGAAAAATAGAATGTGGAATACAAGGCCAAAATATGGAGGTGTCCCCAAATCTCTTGAGAAACTAGGTAGTGCCAAAAAACCTATGAGTGGGTTCTATCTAGTTGAGCTAGCCCTATCTAGATGGTGCAGGATCCACAAGATGAAAAGGAATTCTGAATTGGATTGTCCGAAGTTTCAATCTATAGCAAAAAAATTCCAAGTAGAAGTCCAGAATGCAGTTGATGGTTTGGGTTGCCAAGACTTAGTTCCTTTAGAGTCATATGATTCTTCAGTGTTGGTGGTCAATCAAGATCCTTTCCCAAAAGTTGAAAGCAACTCACCTAAGAAGGAGGCTTCCCCCAAAAGCGAAGAAGTGAAAGAGGTGAGTAACAATGATACTTTATCTCAGCGCTTTGATTTGATAGATAATGGTATAACAGATGAAGAAACTTGCAAGGATGAAGTCCATATGTTCCACCAAAGGGTAACCTCATATAACCTAAGAAATAGACAAGTTGGAGGCCATTTCACCATTTCTACCCCTCCCAACAATTTTAATACTCCACCTAATCCCAATTCCATTGTTGTGCCCTCAACACACATGCCCCGTTCAGAACAGGAACCCTCTTTTTCTTTCATCTTGCCGGGTCATTTTTTTTGCCTCTGCCTCATTTTGCACACCCCCATTTTGGTGTCCTGGGTGGTCAACATACCTCCAAAGTCTCATTTTAAGTTGACCGTGTTTCACCCCTTCAAGTTTTTCAAAATCTGGGGCCTTGCAGGGCCTCCCTGGTAGTTTACCTCTGCCAGTGGCCTTGGAGCTTATCGGGCCCGCGCTATCGGGTTTCCTTGGCTGGGTTTCTCCCTCGTGTCCACTGTCCCGAACAACGGAAGGCTTCTATCTTCCTGGCCCTTGGGGCCCAGCTCGCTGTTTTCTATCTAGTGAAAATTGCAATATTTCTTGGCTACTTTCGCCCCTTCTAGGCCTAAACCACCAGACTTCCTCTCCTAGAACTCCATGCAGACTTCGCCATTCCCGGTGGAAAATCATTGACAAAACTCCACCCTCTAGACCCTGGGTTCCCCTTCGCCATTGGTGGTTTCGAAAATGAATTTCAAACAGCCGCCACCTCGCGTCTTTCCAGCCTCCGAGCCCCGGACCTCTCGCTGCCATCCTTGAATTCAAATCCACCAACCATATGTTTTTCCGTACTTGCATTTAATGAAGCCATTAATGGTAGTGGGAGTATAAATATCTTTCCCAACCTATCATTTTCATTTGTCAGGGTTGTAGAGAGAGATCAAAGTGCTTACTAGAGAGGTCACTACCTTTGTCGATCGTCACCCTCACGCCCGTTGTCGTCACTTTCCGATCATTGGTGGATCTCATGCCTTGCTGCATCAGGTGTCCGAGGTAGGTTTACCATTTGCCCTCCTGAGAGTTTTTTCATGATTTTCAAGCCTAAAGTGATGAACAACCCAGGTTAAGATTACATTTAAGTGATAGAACATAAAACAACGCACAAAACCCATGAGTTAGAATCTTTTAGAAACCTCCAAAGCGCCCCCTAGGATCGACCCGAAAATTAGCCCACGCACAACTGTTCTTCACTTAGGGCATTCACAGTGTCAGGGCTCAGGCCTCTTCTTCGCCAGCAAAATTAATAAAATTCAACATCATCTCAAACTAGCTGCACCATCTCCCGAGCCTGGCTCCTCGGGTCTCTGCCAGCAGTTTGCAGTCAAGCATCAAACTTAAAGTCTGAAAGACGACCTCCATTTTGCCCCCCCGGGCCCGAGCCCTTGGACTTCCACGTCTGGAATTCCCCAGGGCTTTTGCCATTCCAAAACAGCTGCTGGATCCCGTCCGCCTGAGCCTCAGATCCCCCTACCTTTCGTCGTTGGGTCTTACATGCCAACCTACCTTCTGGCACCTCGCCAAGTCCCGACTCGCGGACTTCTGCGACCGCTTCACCATTTCAAATGGAGAACCTGCAACATCCTCCCGCCTCCTGAAACTCGACCAACCTTTTGCCATCAGGGTTCCAAATCATCAAACTATGATGTCACCAGAAAAAATTACATTCGCTATAAGGTCTGGCTGAATGGTGGAAGTCTCAGCAAAGGGGTTTACTTCGGGGTGATGTCTCTCCGACAGGGTAAAGTCTCGCTGAAATATTGGGCACTCGGGGAGAGGTCTCGCCAACGAAGGGTGCTTTCACTATGATGTCTTCCTGAAAAGTGATGGTCTTGGCGATGGAAAGGGATATCGATATGACTCCTGTTGCCTACCGTGATGTTTAGCCGACTTGTTAGAGTCTCACCGAAAGAATGGTGCCTTCGGTGTAATGTCTCACTGAAAGAATGGTGCCTTCGGTGTAATGTCTCACCAACCAATAGAAGTCTCATCGAAGGTTGGTGACTTCGGTATGACATCTTTCCGACTAAGGGGTGGTCTTGCCAATAGCGATGGACTTGCCAATGGAAAAGGATATCGGTATGACTCTTAGCGCTAGCTATGACCTCTAGCCGATGGGAATTTGGCTTCAGTAAGACCCCTGGCTAAATGGATTGTCCTTGGTATGACCTCCTACTGACTGAATGATGTCTTGTCCAGTGTGAATGTCCTACCAACGGGAACACAATAGTGTAACTCTTAAGGGCTCACTATGATGTCTGGCTAATAGCAATTTTCTCGGCGATAATTTTGGGATATCACTATGACTCGGGCCACTCGCTATGAACTCTTGCTGATAGTTGTATGCTATGTTGATCACTGCTGAGAAGTATAATCACATCGGGGAGACTCGGCTAGTGTCTCACTGACATGCGATTCTGTCTAAAGAACTTTTGACCGCCTGAAAAGCTTACGTGGTATGTGTTCCACCAATCAGAGGAGGTTTAGGGTGAACCCTTGGTCTGGTATGTCGGGCTGCCCCCTATGGATTTTTTCTCGATGATCGCTGTTCTGAATGGCGAAAGCATGATGGCTTCTCAGCTCCGGAAGCCCGAACACTTGAAAATTGCAAAATTTTTGGCCACCCTTGAACCCACTGGGTCCCAGACCCTAGAATTCCATCTCTGGGATTCCCTTTGTTCTTGGACATTTCAAACAACCAACAATGAATGGATTTTTTGCCTCGTACCTGTAGATGCACCTAAATTGATCTAAAATACCTCAAATTTGAAATCTGATCTCGACCCACGTGCTCAAATTCGACCCTCTTCGCTATGAGCCTTTTGAACCATCAAAATTTGGTTAGGAGAAAGCTCTCAGAGTGCTCTACCCTATTTTCCCTTTCAAAACAACATTCATGCCAGGGAAGTCTGGGCCTCTGGGCCTAGATTTCCTGAAATCCCTCATCTGAATGACTAATGACATCTGGAAGTAGAAGTATAATTTTTATGAATGATAAAATGTCCAAATTTTATTTCATCCACGAGATTTTAACTATCTTCAAAACTTTCATGATCGGTTGCACTGACTATGTCTTTGCTCACAAGATATATGGAATTAGGTGTAGGACCCTCGGGGGCAACTGCGAAAAAGGACAAAGGAAAGAAGTCGAGCAAGAATCCTCATGGAAAAGAGGACAAAGACCAAATAAAGTACCAGTTCCAGGTTGGACCTTTGCACTTGAAGGTTGCCACAGACTAGAAAGAAATCACCGACACCAATATCGGCCACATCAATATTGATGAATATAAACAAAGGGTCAGAGTCAACCTGACAACCAAGAATGCAAGGTTGATCAGGAAAAGTGGAATCGCAAAAGCTGTGGGCTTCCCTCCATCCCTCATTGCCCCTGAGCTAGTCATGGCTTGTTGGCAGGCATATCAAACCAAGATAAGAACAGTTGTTGACCAGGATGGGAACATTCTTGCTGACATGTCAGTTGAGGGAATCACAAAGACCTTCCACATTCCCACCTTCGTCAAGATGGAGATGCCTACCATAGAGGAATGCAAAGCAGCATGGGATGCCAACCTGACTGGCTGCAAGAAGTTGATAAATCAACATTGGCTCAAAGAGAAATGGTGCAGCGCTGCGATGGTTCCTCAGGAACTCTTCTGCAGTGATTTTCATGAAGATTATTGTTATCGCCTAGATTTGCACACTACAGAATGTAAAATTCGACAATCCAGGGGAACATGGGAATACCTCAAAATATTTGGGTTTCTTGTAAGTAGAGGTCAACCTCCAGAGAAGGCTGACTTCCTTTTGTGTCACCTAAAGCTACAGATCTTGTAAAGGGAAAGGGAGAAGAAATGCATAAAATAAAGCTAAATCCTAAGGTGATACACTGAATGTTACTTGGATTTGAAACCGGACTTCATACACTTGCTTTCAACGACTAAAGATAAATTTACACAACTTACTTTCGCATATATTTTTGCAAAAGTGTTTCACAAATAGGTCTTGGTGCTAAGATTCCTAGAAGGAAAGTTAATTTCACATCTAAAATTCATTACATCTTTTTGACACAATTTGTGACCTGCAAAAACATGCTTTCTGCTGAAAGGTTCTAAAATCTGAGACAAAGCTCGAAGGAAGTGAACATTTACCTCACTAAAAGCTCGATCAATCAGCTGACTAAACACAAAAATACAAAGAGAAAGTAGGCAAGAGCTTCAAATCAATAATAATCAAGGTCTTTACTGAATTTCATCTCCAAAATTGAGTTACAAGAGTTTTCTAATCTGAGAGAGGACTAGAAAAGTCACAGACTTCAAAAAAAGCATCAGCAGAACTCCTTTACAAAGAGGCAAAATGCCTTATATACAAAAGAGTGTCGGCCCTTGTCCCTAGGGATTACAAAAATATCTATCTTTTAAAGATCTGTACTTAGATCTTTTCATGTAGTTAATGTTGTGTTCGATTGAATCCTTGTTGTCCATGTCGGTGTGAAAGATCACCCCTGGAGAAGCCTTCAGATCTTTTGTAGCCACCACATTCACTTCTGGTCCTCGTGTCCATCCTCAAACCTCCCTGTCGAGTTGCTTTGAATGCTCCTAACCTCAGAACAGATACACATTTCTTTTCATTCTATTAATCTTCTTCTCCCTAGTCAAACTGCCACAGCTCACCCTTAGCTCCCTCTGATTGGCTGGGCACATTTCACATAGATCCCCCGATGATCAAAGGCTCGTTCAGTCAGAATCACATGTTGGTGAGACACTAATCGTGTCTCCCTGATGTGATTATACCTTTTTGCAATTATTGGCACAACTCATTATCATCGATAAGAGTCATAGCGAGCCCTAAGAGTCCATCTCCTTTCTTTCACTCCGAGCTCACTCCACTTTAGTAAGACCCTACCAAATCGACGAAACATCCTGTCGAGGCCATCCCTTCTTCGCCAATGCCACCTCCTTCATGTATCGGTAAGATGTATTGGCAAGACTTAAAATCCCTCGGCGAGCTTGAGACTGCTTCGATAGGACCATCGCCTCTCAGTGAGACGTCATAACGAACTACATATGGTTCGGCAAGAGCCCATTTCATTTTGTTTCAGCAAGACAAAAATTTATCACCAAGAGGTCACAGCGGGCTTCATGAGTCATGTCGAGATCCCTTTCTATCACTGAGACCATACTAAGTCGGTAAGATATCACTCCGATGACCAAGCGCTACACCAGTGTCTTTTATGTTGGGGAGACCCTCTGTTGGTCGGTGAGACCTCCTAGCGATGGTGGATCTTTCTCCCTGAGTTGGTTCTCCTTCGGCAAGACTTCAATTAGTCACTGGGACCTCATGGCGATGGCTTCAACTCTTGGTGAGGCCCCTTTTGTTGTCGGTGAGACATTGGCCTATCAGCCAGACCTCTCGCTGGGCTCCTTATCTTTCGGCGATGAGTTTACTTTCTCTTCAGTCAGGGAGACAAGCTTCGTTTGCCAAGACATCACGGTAAACTCCCTTCCTTCACCGAGGGAGTATTTCATTTTGGGGAGACATCGTGTGGTTGGGGAGACATCGCATGGTTGGGGAGACCTTACCCCGAGCTTGTTTCCTTTCGCTGACGCTACCTCATGAACAATTGTCAATGAGACCTTCATCTTCAGTAAGACCTCCCAGCGAAGCCCGCTTACATATGTCAAAGGCATCCTTTCGGTGAGACCTTTGTCTTTCACCAAGACTTCATGGCGACTTCATTTTCCTTTGCCCTGAGCTCCTACTTCACTAAGACCTTGGCCTATCAGCCAAACCTAATGCATTCGTCGAGACTTCATGCTAAAGAGAAAAATCTCCCACTGATGTATGGATCCCCCTGCCACTAGTCGATGAGACATAAAGATCTCGCCAAGACCTTTCTCCGAAGGAGATTCCTATGCCGATGGGAATCTGTATGTGAATTTAGATCACCGTGACCTCCCTAAAGTCTTTCCGATAGGCAACACAAACACTTATCGACAGAAAGCACTGGTAGTCAGCAAGACATCCACAAGGTCTTGTCGACTTTCTCCTTAAAGGAAAATTTTGTCAAACTTGACTGAGGCCGACCTTTCAACTGAACTCCCTAAGGAATACCATCACATGCGCAATTTTTCCCTTGTTGTAAATGTTCCATTTGGCCTTCTTGAACATCTAAAACACAATTTGTCTTGCCTGATTAAACCCGTAGGTGAAAATTGGGTAACATTTTTGGCGACCTTTACTGAATGTTTTCCTGCTAGACACAAAAACCAATAGCCTAGGCCTATCCATTGGGCATGGAGTCATTGGGAAAACTCAGGAACAGACTTGAGAGTAGCTTTGTACATGAATATAGCACATTTGTAACTCAAGAATAGATCATTTAGACATTTATTGAAAACAAGAAACTACAGAAAGGAAAACTATCTAACTGTGTTGTGATAGCACTTAGGGAATGTAAATTGCATCTAAACCTACCCTACACTAACCAGTAAGAAATTGATCAAACAAACCCATTGACAGGTTGGGTAAAATAACTACCTTTTCTTCTTAAAGTATAATGACTGGTATGCTTACTGGCAGCTAAATAAAAATGGGACACATGAAGATATTTAACAAGATGATGCACTACCCTTTGAAAAAGGTGAATAAACTCACTTACCTCACCAAACAGACCATACGTATTGTCAACCAAAGGAGGAAAAATGAGCTGAACATACTCTTGTTTGGCTATTAGTGCATCTTGGATATCTTCTTTTGTTGTACCTTCATGTGATGGTACAGGATTGGTGCTTGGTGTTGTAATGGACTCCATCTGAGCTAGGTATCTGATTGGACAACCTTTGGTAAGGGTAAAGCTTGAGCTCTCCTTGCTGATCTCTTGCTGATCTCTAAAGACTTCATCTTTTCCTTGAAAAGATGTTGATTGGAGGTAATATGCAAGATGTTCATTGGCTACTACAGTTTGATCTTCTCAAAAGATTCGACCATTATTGTCTATAGGAGGATCAACTATTCTTTCTTTCAGCTCTGCAATGAAAAAGGAATCATGCTTCTTTGCATCATATTTAACAATCTCTGAAAAGAAACCATTAATGTTTTTGATGGTTGGATCTTCTTGACTAAGGAGCTGATATCCTTGTTGGATAACTGAAAACAAATCTCCAAACTGTGGCTCTTTATGCTCTTTGTCCATGACAAAATACACCTCCTCTTCAACAAAGTGGGGGAGCTCATCTAATAAGTTCATAGGCTGCAAGGCATTATCCTCTACATCTTTTCCAATAGTCTCACTGACTTGAATGGGTTGATCACATGCTTCTCTTTCATATGATACTAGCTCATCATCTATGTTCGAACAAAAATTCTCTATGATATCATCTAACTCATAATTTTGCATTAAGTCTAGCTGAGTTTTATCATTTAAATGCTCCATACCAGACATAGATGCTATCATGCATGTGAGATCTTCCTCTTCATCAAAAAATTGAGGAAGCTCATTGAACAAGTCAGCAATGTTCTCTGGTTGTTCCAAATCAATTGGTAGAATAGGAACCTACATGTTCTCTTCAGCTTGCTCAACAAAACCAGGTAGTTGGTCAAGCAAATAAACTAATTGTTCTTCTTTGTGTGGCTCCTTTTCCAGAGAAACTTGGGCATCCTCTGTCTGCAAGTGGAGATCCTTGACTGGTAACTCCTACATTATGCTTTCAGCCATCTTATAAATAGCATCAAATTTTTTTTCAAATGAATCAAAATCTAAGGGGTTCAGCAATGAATTTGATTCAACATCATCTGCACATGTGCTATTGTTGTTTTGCTGACTGTCATCAATCGACAACTCCCCAAAATGTTTGATGTCTTCTAGCTGTTCAATCCTTTGCTGCTGCAATTGATGACACTTAATGGCTAAATGTAAAGGATTCACCTTTTTAATCCTTTCCCACAGGAGTAAGTTGTCTAGATCAATGGGCTGCTCTTCCTTAGCTGCAACACTTTGCTCCTTGAAACTCCCCTCAAGCTGCCTCTTTAGAAACTCCTCCATTAGTTGGCATTGATAATTTGAGTAAGCTTGAGTGTTCCGCACTTGAGCAGAGAGCATCTTCATTTGTTCTTCCTTGGCATCTATTTCATGTTTAAGGTCTCCCTCGAACTAGATTCTTTTTTCCACTCTTTCTTGATCATAAAATTATACTTTCTCATCCATTTCTTGTTGTTGCATAGTGGTACCCTGCTGCATCTTGATATCAACCAACATCTTAGATAGACATGCAAGCACTTTACTAATATCATTAATCTTCATATTATGAAGACCTTGACTGAGATCCCACAACATATGGTCAATCTCTTGGAGAAATTCCAATATGTTCTAGTATGGATGTGTAAGAGCAACATACTCATGATATGGAGGGTAATAGTATGCATCCTCATAAATATTTGACATTTTTTCAGTCAAAGAGCTGGAAACTCAGAATTAACAAAATATTTTGAGACATACCAACACTTGTGCCTGTGAAACTAGAATATTTGAGCTCAGAGTCACCAAGTATGTAAAGAAAATGCCTCCAAAAGGCTAAAACCACTGCTGGACACACCAAATAGCAGCAATAAAATGCATAAACATGAAATGAGAAGTAGTTCACGATCCCACCGGGCATGCCAAAACTGTTATCACCTGGATTTTCACCCTACAAAATGTAAAATTCAACAATCCAGGGGAACATGGGAAGACCTCCAAAGATGTGGGTTTCTTGTAAGCAAAGGTCAACCTCCGGAGAAGGCTGGCTTCCTTTGGTGTCACCTAAAGCTACAGAAAGGGAAAGGGAGAAGAAATGAATAAAATAAAGCTAAATCCTAAGGTGATGCACTGAATGTTACTTGGATTTGAAACCAGACTTCATACACTTTCTTTCAATGACTGAAGATAAATTTGCACAACTTACTTCCGCATATATTTTTGCAAAAGTGTTTAACAAACAGGTCTTGGTGCTAAGATTCCTAGAAGGAAAGTTAATTTCACATCTAGAATTCATTACATCTTTTTGACACAATTTGTGACCTGCAAAAACATGCTTTCTACACAAAGGTTCTAAAATTTGAGACAAAGCTCGAAGGAAGTGAACATTTACCTCACTAAAAGCTCAATCAATCAGCTGACTGAACACAAAAATGCAAAGAGAAAGTAGGCAAGAGCTTCAAATCAATAACAATCAAGGTCTTTACTGAATTTAATCTCCAAAATTGAGTTACAAGAGTTTGCTAATCTAAGAGAGGACTGGAAAAGTCACAAACTTCAGAAAAAGCATCAGCAGAACTCCTTTACAAAGAGGCAAAATGCCTTATATACAAAACAGTGTCGCCCCCTGCCCCTAGGGCTTACAAAAATATCTGTCTTTTAAAGATATTACCTTAGATATTTTCATGTAGTTAATGTTGTGTTCCATTGAATCCTTGATGTCCATGTCGGTGTGAAAGATCACCCCTGGAGAAGCCTTTAGATCTTTTGCAGCCACCGCATTCACTTCTGGTCCTCGTGTCCATCCTCGAACCTCCCTGTCGAGCTGCTTTAAATGCTCCTGAGCTCAGAATAGATACACGTTGCTTTTCATTCTGTTAATCTTCTTCTCCCTAGTCAGACCGCCATGGCTTGCCCTTAGCTCCCTTTGATTGGCTGGGCACATTTCACGTAGATCCCCCGGCGGTCAAAGGCTCGCTCAATCAAAATCTTATGTTGGTGAGACACTAATCGTGTCTCCCCGATGTGATTATACCTTTCTGTAATTATTGACACAACTCATTATCATCGGCAAGAGTCATAGCAAGCCCTAAGAGTCCATCTCCTTTCTTTCACTCTGAGCTCACTCCACTTCGGTAAGACCCTACCGAATCGGTGAAACATCCTGTTGAGGCCATCCCTTCTTCACCAATGTCGCCTCCTTCGTGTATCGGCAAGACGTCTTGGCAAGACTTAAAATCCTTCAGTGAGCTTGAGACCGCTTCGGCATGACCATCGCCTCTCGGGGAGACGTCATGATGAACTACATATGGTTCAAAGAGAGCC
Source organism: Sequoia sempervirens (assembly GCA_007258455.2). Classification (NCBI taxonomy): domain Eukaryota; kingdom Viridiplantae; phylum Streptophyta; class Pinopsida; order Cupressales; family Cupressaceae; genus Sequoia; species Sequoia sempervirens. The sequence goes on from VDFB02252616.1 coordinate 53,186,136, forward strand.
CATTTCATTTTGTTTCGACAAGAAAAACATTTATCGCCAAGAGGTCACAACGGGCTTCATGAGTCATGTCGAGATCCCTTTCTATCACTGATGCCATACCAAGTCGGTAAGACATCACTCTGATGACCAGGCACTACACCGATGTCTTTTATGTTAGGGAGACCCTCTGTTGGTCGGTGAGACCTCCTAGCGATGGTGGATCTTTCTCCCTGAGCTGGTTCCCCTTCGGCAAGACTTCAGTTAGTCACTAGGACCTCATGGTGATGGATTCAACTCTTGGTGAGGCCCCTTTTGTTGTTGGTGAGACATTGGCCTATCGGCCAGACCTCTCGTCGGGCTCCTTCTCTTTCGGCGATGAGTTTACTTTCTCTTCAGTCGGAGAGACAAGCTTCGTTCGTTGAGACATCACGATGAACTCCCTTCCTTCATCGAGGGAGTACTTCATTTTGAGGAGACATCGTGTGGTCAGGGAGACCTTACCCTAAGCTTATTTCCTTTCGCCGATGCTGCCTCATGAACGATTTTTGGCGAGACCTTCGTCTTTGGTAAGACCTCCTAGCGAAGCCCGCTTAGATACGCCAAAGGCATCCTTTCGGTGAGACGTTCGTCTTTCACTGAGACTTCATGGTGACTTCATTTTCCTTTGCCCTGAGCTCCTACTTCGCCAAGACCTTGGCCTGTCAACCAGACTTGATGCATTCGCCGAGACTTCATGGTGAAGTGAAAAATCTCCTGCTGATGTATGGATCCCCCTGCCGCCAGTTAGTGAGACATAAAGATCTCACCAAGACCTTTCTCTGAAGGAGATTCCTATGCCGATGGGAATCTATATGTGAATTTGGATCGCCGTGACCTCCCTGAGGTCTTGCTGATAGGCAACACAGACGCTTATTGATAGAAAGCACTAGTAGTCAGCAAGACATCTACAAGGTGTTGCTAACTTTCTCCTTAAAGGAAAATTATGTCAAACTTGATTGAGGCCGACCTTTTAACTGAACTCCCTGAGGAATACCATCACATGCGTGATTTTTCCCTTGTTGTAAATGTTGCATTTGGCCTTCTTGAACATCTGAAACACAATTTGTCTTGCCTGATTAAACCCGTAGGTGAAAATTGGGTAACAATTACCATGACTTAGTCACTATGCTGAGCAGGGTGATGAGTCTTCCTACTGCTGCCTTCTTTTAGGAATGGATGGTGTACTTCATTGAGCAGATCCTCTGTGGGAATGAGGATGTCACAAAAAAATCCACGTTCTACTGGGGAGGCATAATAAGTGACTGCTTCCATGAGCAATTCATCAATGTGAAGAAAATCTCCATGTTCTACATGACCTCCTACCTGGTCTACTCCTTGGCAGACCAAAGGCAGTATAATGGGTTGTTTGTGGTACCCGATGAAGACCAGGGTCAAAAATTGAAAGCCTATGATAGGTACCCCCAACTCCAGTACTGGAATTTCAAGGAGTATTGCAAGGTAAATGATACCTTCATTGGCCACATCATTAGGATGATTGCAGGAGATTTCAAGAGAAGGGTCTCTCAGAGTGCTTGGGCATTCCTGAAGCAGTACGCCTTCCTTTGTATCCAATATCCAAAGTTTACATACATTCATGCCCAAGGCTTTACAGAAAGGCTGAATAAGCTGCCTCGATACCCCAATGACTGGATCGTCCTATTGGAGCTTTCCCGACAGCTCCAACACATACAGTCAGTCCTCAGTGGCAAACACTTGGCAGGGGTCTCCTATCCCTTAACTCTTGGCCAAGGCATGTATAAATTACAAACTTCCCAGTGCACTGGGAATTCTGAGAAAGAATTGAATGACTATCATTTCCACCTGTACATTGCTCGCCCGTTAATGGAACCTTATGTGAATATAAGGAAAGCACTAGGGTCGAGGTTTGCTCATCTGCACCACATTGAGGAATTTTGGGGAGATTATCAGAATGACAAGGAAGTGTTTGTAAGGCATTACATGCAGATGACTGCATGCTTCATAAGAAGGGTACAACCATTTCCCATACCTGACCAGGTTGAGGAGGATGAAAGCACTGTAATGGACCCTAGGTATCCCGTAGTCCCCAACTTGCCGATACCAACAATAGATTGGAATGAGCAGGAGGTCGATGACCTCGATATTATAACCAAGCCGATCTTGGCCTGCACTAAAGAATGGGTTGATGGACAAGTGACCCGATTGAAATGGAAAGGGGTGGTCTTGACATACGAAGGGCTCAAAAGTGAGCCAAGTGCCACGGAGGAGGCTGCTGCCACTACTTCGATGGGCGGGACATCCAAGTCCCCTCTGATCACTAGATCTAAGAAAAGGAAGGAAACAGAGATGGAGTAGTCTTTGGATCCCAAGGTTTACATAAGGAAGGACCCAAGAGGCTCACCTTCAAAAAGGCTCAAGAAAACATGGGGCACCACGGAGCAGCCCGTAATCCAAGAGGAAGAAGCAAAAGGTACAGATCAATTAAAACTGCCTTTGGCTCTCCCTGTTTCGACTGCCCCATCATCTACCTCCCTAGCAATGGTCACCACATCCTCACCGGTAGTGGACATATCTGTCCATCTTGCCCCTTCACCTCTGACCGAGCCTGTAATAGTAATTGATTCTTCCTCTGCCGTAACTACTCCTCCTTCCTCCGCTACAATGTCACCTACCACATCACTCCCATTAGCTATTGTAGCGACGCCAATACCTATTCCCGCCTTGCTTGAGGCCTTCTCGAAACATATGCATGATCTCCCTTACCAGTTCTCCTAGATCCTTATGGACTCCACTCTTCAAGTGGCCCTAGCATAGGTCCTTGCTATTTCTAAACCTTCACAGCCCCCGGCAGAACCACCTGCTATGAAAGCCACCATGTTAATCTCCGAGGAGTGGGAGAGACGGGAGCAAGAAGCCTCGAAGACATTTGAAGAGGAAGTTGATGAATATCACGAACAATGAAAAATCGACATGGTGGCCTACGAAGAGGAAGGAACAGGCTCTTTAGAGAGTAGGGATGAGGAGGAAGATGCCAGTGGTAGGGTCATTGTACAAACCTTTCACGATGATCTTGAAGAAGAGATGGCCCAACAGCTGAAGGGCACTGAAGAAGAGGTAGAAAGGTCACCTCTTGGAGGAGAAGGACATCAACAAGAGGACAATCTAGGAGAAGATAAGCCTAAGGGTGAGGCTCAAATTATCAAGAGCCTCAAAATTGAGCAGCCTAAGGAGCACGTACACGAGGTTGAGAAAACTGGGGAAAAGAAGGGGGAGGAAATAGAGAAAGAAGAAAGTCCTCGGCAACAATTACCTATCAAGCCTCCCATCTAGCGCCCTGTATTCGTCCAGGACTCTGATGAAGAAGAAGGAGATGCTGCTAAAATGGAAGAAAGGGGCCCTGGAGATAAGAAAATAGAGGTCTTGGCCAAGGAGTGTGAGGGTGATCATGAATCACCTAAGGAAAGGTTCGCTATGCTTGAATGGCTAGAAAGACAGCTTGAAAAGAAAAATCACGTACCAAAGGATCTGAGAGCGAGGCTTGAGGCTATCTTAGCCCAAGTGCAGATCGCGACTAGAAAGGAGAGGAAGCCTAAGATCAGATCCAAGGTAACGATGGATGCTTTTGGGTCTCAAGCTATGGAAATAGAAATTCCTGTGGTAGGCCAGGCTGGTGTAAGCTACAACATCTCCACCCTTGATTTAGGAACCACTACCAGAGAGTAGAATGTGGGGCATCTTGAGGAGTCAGTGGCTACTGTGGTGCACCTGATAAAACAAGACAAGGTCTCAAAGGATGAGCTTAAGGCACAAGTAGCCGCCTTGATGGATTACATTATACAGTGGTCCTCAATCGATGACCTGCCCACCACATCCACGGCTCCACCCCAATTGTTGTCCAAGGAACAAATTGACAAGTTGGAGAGAAGAAAGAACTTGGACAAGACTATAGAGAGCTAGTTCTGACAGGTCCTGTACGTCGAAAACGTGGGTATTAACTGGGTTGTTCAAACAACCAAAAAGTTCTTGGACCTACAACAGTCTCTCAAGAGCACGAGGAAGCTCTACATTGACTTCCTTGAAACATACAAATCCACCTATCCAAAGATTGAGGGCATCCTCCAGTTACCAAAAGCCACATGGGAAAAGGGGCTTGCATTCAAAAGGGACAATCACTAGCTGATGGATGTGTGGAGGCAGGATTTTGACAATAGGAAGGAAAGGTTGGAGAAAATAATGAATAAGGTGGATCTAGACATCAAATGGATCAAGGAAATTAGGATGGAATGCACTCGTTATCTCAAGCTAATGACAGAGTATGACATGCCCGCAGTGCAGATGGATCCAGAGAAAATAAAACCTTACTTTCAGAAGAAGATGGAGGATGGGATGTCCAGTGAAATAACAATGGAGTTCATGAGTTTTGCTGCCCGTGCCTTCAACCAATCAGAGTTGTTTAGAGATTAGGGCGTGAAGTATGATGAGGACTGGAAGAAGCTTGAAGATAATGCCAAAGAATGGAGCTACCAAATGCTATGATATGAGATCATTGAGGTAGACAAGCTTCAACCAGTCATTCTAAAATTCATGGAATATTCAGCTTCAAAGAAGCAGGAAGACAACCCTACTATCAATGAGGAGCTCCCAAAGGAGTAGCTACAGTAAAAGAGCAATCAATAAAAGATAAAAATGCTACAATGTCATCACTAAAGGACAAAATAGGGAAGGAGACAAAATGTAATTTTAAATTGTAATATATTGGGGTTTGGTGAAACCCTTTTTTGTAATGAATCTTGGCCACACAATGAGAATTAATCTTGGCCATTCATTTAACTTTTTGGGCACTATAAATAGGGATCTCCTCTCATTTCCAAAGAGAGTTCAGTTGTTGTAAAGACATGCTACTGAAATTTTTAATGAAAATACATTGACTTGGTGCATTTTCTGATTTCTTCACATGTTTTATGGTTCAATATCCATTGTTAGATGCTTTACTTAGATTTATATTGCTGTTCTAGTTAGCTGTATTCTTGCTTTGATAGATTTTAGAAGTGATGTTCCATGGTTGTGGAAATTCCTATCGTGTAGATGCCTTCTTAGTCCATACTTTTTGTTGTTTGCTACTGGTAGATAGCTATGTAAAGTTAGTTTGGGCTTAAATTCAAAGCTACTCCACACTTTTATCTTTGTTCATGCATGCATATGGTGAATGAAAGGTGAAATATTTGCAGACCTTAGAAGATAGCACAAATTTCATGAGACTGTGAGATTTCTGGTTAAGTGAAATCTTGTTTTAAGGAAGCCGTCCATTGCAAGAACTCCATGATTACTGTTTGTAGTTAGTTGCAGATCCGGGAACCCTCCATCTTCCCTGCTCTTTTCCTATTTTTTAAGAAATAGCCTGTACTGAGGCTCGTTGCACATTGTAAATTCAAACTTGAAGAAACATCAAAGTTTTGGACTGTTGTCCGAACCTATAGCAAAGTGAAACTTGACCTCCATCTCAAAAGCTTCGTATTTAAAGATCCACCTCACATCTAGCTACGTAAATCTTCCCTATGATTACCAACAAAATCACATCAAAATCAACTGAGGAGTTCCATGCAAGTCATGAACTGACACCCGAGAGACCTTGGGGGGATTTTCAACAATTTTTCATTAGAGATTTCCTTTCAAGAGAAGTAGTGCACTCGTGTATTGCCTGTGTTGAGAAAGTGTGCAAAACACCCATCAACAACCATCAATAATCCTACTTACCCCAACATGCCTACTTAGTACTTTAATAGAAATAAGCACCTGAATCAAGCTCAAGATCAACCCACTAGCTCTTCCCAAAGCATATTTTCTAAAGCAAAGGTTGAGCAAATGGGAGAGTATGAAGTTGAGGAATTGAAGAAGGTCAAAGTCAATTTGTTAGCCTTTGAACTATTAAAGGTACCTACTATCCAAAAACCCTCTTTAGGTCACTAAACGAAACCACACCATCAAAGCCATCCCAAGAAGTACCCACTAAGAGGGTTTCCCTCAACACTTCCAATAATGAGCCCATAATTAGAAAAATCTTGGGAAAGAAACCTGATCGGCCCTGAAACCAACATGCCAGTAAAAATTAGTATGAAAATAAAGCTCATGCCAAGGATTTAAATCAAGTGCCAACCAAGGATAAATGCAGTGATAAAGACAAGGCTTAGGTGGCTCAAGCCAATATTTGAGTAGGGCTATTCCAAGGGTAGCTGGAGACCCCTCCCTTCTTAATGACTATTTAGATATTTGGCAAGAATCTATGTAACTACCTATTAGATTCAGGGGCTTCGGCTAATGTCATACCCTTCACAGTGTGCCAAGCACTGGGGATAACTCAAACTCCCTCCCAATGGAAAGTGACTCAATTGGATAAGACTGAAGTGAACATAGTTGGAGAGATGAAAAAAATACCAATGTAGATCATTGTTGGACCAAGGGTATAGTAGGTGATTGACATCCAAGTTGTAGACATCCCTGATACATATGGCATTATACTAGGACAAGAATTCACTAAGGCTTTGAATGACTATGGTACAATAGAATATTCCCATATTTGGTTTCCATGGAAAGGACTACCAAACTAGATCCACATTGAGAGAGAGCCTGGAATGCAGTTCATGATCACAGAGTATAACAAAAATGAGGTGTTATTCACTGAAATCGAGTTGCGAAATTATTGTCCCATGGCTTATTAGGATGAACAAGAATTATAAGGAGAGGAAGTAGTTGAGGAGGTCCTACTTGTATTATGCAATTCTCCCACCGACTTAGCCCTTGTCCCTGATAGTACAGAGGTTCTAGTCAAATTTGAAGATGAAAATCCAACGAAGATGGTAATCTTGGATTGCTAGATGGATTTCAAGAGTTTATGTAGAAATGTGTACAAGATCAGTTTAGTCTTGGACCATGAATGGACTTCTAGGAGCTGCTCCTACCCAGTTGGTGCAGGGTTCAAAATGTTGCCCATTCCAAACTTGAATGCTTCCTACGCCAAACAGTAGTGGAGCATGTAGTGGGGTAGGTTATTAAAAAAGGGAACCCTCAGGAAGAAAAACAAAGTCAAGACCACTAAAAACCTATGCAACCACCTAATGGTACAAAAGGGAATATGCAGCCAAGAAAGGAAGCACATTCAATTAGCCCTTAGATTAAAGGATCTTCCAAGTTTTGGATGTTACGCTTCAATGGGTCCAAGTCCAAGCAGGGGGCACGAGCTAGCTTCGAACTCATCAATCCTATGGGTAAGATGTATTTTTTTGCCCATAGACTTCAATTTTATTGCATGAATAATGTAGCAAAATATGAGGCATTAGTTCATGGACTATTGATGGTATTAAGAAAAAAGGTCAAAATGCTGCAAGTGTTTGGTGATTCTCAGCTAGTAGTGAAACAAGTTAGGAAGTTATACTCCTATCATGATAGAAGATTAACAAACTATAGACACCAGGTATGGGATATTATAGAGGACTTAGATGCCTTCAATATCTAGCTAATCCCTCGAGAGAGGATTCAAATTGTCTATGTGTTAGCTCAAGTAGCTAGCACCCTTTAGCCCCTATAATTAACTGGCTTGAAGAAATTCATTGTAGAACTCACCTATACCTCCTCATCTCCTGACAATGTCACCAACTTCCAAGTCTTTAATGATGATAAGAAAATCCTTGATTTCATAACAAGCTTCGATGTGTTCGTGACTAAAATCCTTGATGAGCATAATGGGTCATATTATTGCAGGAATACAACATGGATATTTATCCCATGAAGCTAGTCTGAGGACAGGCCCTCACTTGCACAATGGTGGAAATTGGTCCCCAGGTCATGATGCAACAATACTAGTTGGAGGACGTTTCTCCTGGAGAATGGTACAATGACCGTCTATTACTTACTAAACAACAAGTGCCTGCCATAGCTGCAAGGAGTATAAAAACATGCTCTGATAGTGAACAACAACAACAACTATATGTTGTAAGGATCCATATTGTACAAGAGAAATCATGAGGGGATCCATCTTAGATGCCTTGGAAAAGAAGAATCAATTGGAGTGTTAAATAAATTCCATGAAAAGTTCAACACAGGTCACGGATCTGGCCCTTCAACCACTCATCAGATTATGTGGGATGGGTAATACTAGTAGATGCTATTCAAAGATGCACACAACCACATCAGATCATGTCATGTCTGTCAAACCATTGCCATCTAGGAGAGGAATGCTATTGTCTCATTGCAACTAGTCATGGAGGTAAGGCCTTTCACCTAGTGGGGACTCAACTTGATTGGTATGGTAAGCCCACCATCCTCTGCAGGCCATAGGTACATCATAACTACTACTGATTATTGCACTAGATGGACTGAAGCAATAGCATGTAGGCAATGTTCAACTAAAGTAGTTACTAATTTCTTAGAAAGTTTTATTTTGAATCACTTTGGTTGCCCATTTTCCCTTGTGTGTGTTAATGGTCCTACCTTTTCTCCCTTAATTTTCCCAGTTGGGCCCTCTGATTATAGAATCACACTTAAATTTTCCTATAACTATTACCCTCAAGGAAATTACCTAGCTGAATACAGAAACAAAAATCTAATGACTGTGATCCAAAAAATACTTGACTGAAACCCAAGAGACTGGCACACTCGGATACGTTTTTCCTTATGGGAAGATCACACTCGACATAAGGCTACCTTGGGTAATTCCCTGTTTCATCTTATTTATGGCCTAGAGTGTATTTTCCTAGTTCACCTCAAGATCCCCACACTCCAATTCATCAACACATATTATGAGGAGGGAGAACATCAGGAGGCCTGTCTTGCTGAATTACTACATTTAGAAGAAGTCTATGATCAAGCAATAGAAATTTTTTTCCAAAAAAAAAGGTGTAGTCAAAAGATGGTTTGATTTTTGAGCCAAAGTAAAGGCCTTTAGGATTGCTGATTTATTCCTCTGTTGGGACAAGACCAACAAGAAGAAATGGGGACATGAAAAATTCATCAAGCTCTGACTTGGCCCCTTTTAGATTTATGAGATTCTAGGAGATAATTCCTTTTTTTTAAAGGCCCTAACTAGAGACGATGTCTCGTTGTCTTTCAATGGAAAGTACCTCAAGCATTATTTCCTTACTTGAGTTGTTTAAGCTCACTCTTTGTATATAGCTATAAATAGCTAGGGTAGGTTTTTTTGCTTTGCTACTTTTTTTTGCTTTTCTTTTGCTCGCTTTCCTAGCTTTTGTTTTTGTTGAGGATGTCTCCTGACCTTGATGAGGTGGTCATGATTGGATCATTAGAGGTCCTACTTTTTTCCACTCCCATTTGTTCTTTGGACAAGTCTTCATTTGTTACCATTAATTTCTAACTACTCCTGTGAATTGGGTTTCCTTAATTGAACTCCAACTTAATCTAGGGTAGAACCCTTATTTGAATCTTCTCAGACTTATCTCATAATATGCATGAAGATACATCTTAAGTATTCTTGATGAGCTATGCGATAGTCATTATGAGGTTTTAGCAAGTGAAAAAGCTTAAGTTTGCTCCAATGTCCACTGTGATTCCAAACCCACTATAAGCTTCAATGCTTATGCAATTGAGTAGAAAAAGAGTATCAAAAGGAAATATTAAAAGAAAAGAGAAAAGAAAATGTTAAAATAAGAAACTGTGTGGTTGTGTGAACAACTCTATCGAGGCTATGGATACCTGGCTGGCAATAGAGAAATGTTAATCGGGTCACAACGACAACTCCATCAGGGCTATGGACACCTAACTGGCAATGGAGAAATGTCCAGGTTAATTTTGGAGTCAAAAAATTTATGTAACTTGCCTCAACTGATTGAATACTGTTCATTATGGTGTCCGAGGGAAGGAAATGAGCACACTACAAACACACTTCTGAGATATTTTTGTGATCAAAATCAACTAAGGATCCTATCCTCCTTTAAGTTTCTATTTTTCCTATGGAAACATGCTTCTGGTCAGTGAAACCAAAGATGTTGGGTTTCAAATGAATCCTTACCCTTAGAACACTCGGGAGCACTCTCCTAGTTGAGTCACCATTTGTTGTGCCTATTGCACACACGCCCCATTCGGACCAAGGACCCCCTCTCTCCTATTCACCTTTTCTAGGTTGTTTTCACCTTTTCCTCATTTTGCATGCCCCTAATGGTGAGATCAAGTTGGTCACATGCAATGAAATCCCCAGTTCCTTATTGACCAATATTTGACACCCCAAAATTTTCTAAGTCTTTAGCTCTTGTGGTAAATAAACCTACGAGTTTCCTTTGGCCAATTTCCCTAGCATCTTCCAGGCCCTACAGACCTGCATATGCAGGTTTCCCTTTGCAGATCGCTGCTACCCTATTGCCATTATCTCTTTGCCACACAACTAGTGGCCAACCTCAGACGTCCACCTCATGGAGGGCTCCACATATCTTCTTTTCATTTAATAGTCATGCCACCTATGGTCTCCACAACTCGCTACTTCATCTATCACCATACCCAACATTAATTGTAGGCCATAAATGCGAGTTTGCCTATAAATATGTTCTCAAATCTATCATTTTTACAAGTGCATTTTAAAATTTCAAATAGAAGGAATGAAAAAAAGGAGCTCATACCTGCATGGCCCCTTGGTGGATTGAAATCAAAGTCTTTGTTGAATTTTTGCATTGTTCTAAAGTGCGCTAGCCTTTGAAATTTTGAAATGCATGCATTTCCATAACTATTGTTTGTGAATTAATGGTAAAATCTCAAAATAACACCTTAAATTGCTTGGTGACTCTCATAACTATTGGTCCCGCATAAAAATCCACTTCTGGTACTTTAAAACTCATGAAATCGCTCATACGGTGCCCTCAAAAAGATGTAGAACCTTGTGTTTTCTTTTTCATTCTTGATGCGGCATAAAATCCTTTATGGCCCGCACCCTTGCCATCACTTCCCCCATCAAACTAAGGAAACCCCAAGAAAAAAATGCTTAAGTCCTTGAATTTCTATGGGTCTACCTATGTGGGCCATCGCTTGCAGGCAGTAGTCTCCCTGCTGCCTTTGGTTAGCAGCTTGACCTCGACTACCTTCCCCATTGTGGGTCCTGCTTTGGCTATTGCCATTAGTTACCCAAATCTGCTAAGTCTAGGAAGAGCTTGCAGGTTGTTGTTCATGGGCCATTGTGTGTGGCTCACCATTTCCTGAGTATCATCTCTTATTGGCAAAACACTCCTATCCATCCACAGTGCAGAGTTTGACTCTTCCATCACTATCTTTAGTTTACACAAAATGACCAAGTCAAAATGATATATAGATGGATCCCTACAGATGGTCACATGTGGGTGGCTATTTCCCATTGCCATTTCCTAACACCCTTGCACCCTTCTCCTTCTACATGGCAGGTTCCATAGGGGACTTTTCCCTTGGCCAAATCTTCAAATTTGTTGACACCTAAGCAAGGTCCGCGAGCTTGCTATAGGTCCACTTATGTGGACCATGGCCTACATAATTTCATCCTTACAACATCATTCCTAATGACAACCTTCAACAATGGTTTGATGTCTCCCTTCCACATCCCCTAAATGGTCAATATTTAGCACATGATCTGTATTGCCCAAGATGCCCGTGGGTCCCACAGTGCAGACTTCTGTCTGTGGGTCGTTGTTCCCTGAAGTACGTTACTTAATAGGGGAGGCTCCAAACATCCTTCAACCCTCCTACACTTGCATGCTTTGAATCCACAAATGCATCAAAGCCCAATCAAGAAACTTCAAGTTCCCTAAAACTAATTTCCACACGTGCCAAATTACCTCATAAGAACTTTGATTGCAAAGATCATAATGTGAAAATTTTGTTGTGGGCGGTTTCCTACGGGCCTCCGTGGCCTTGACGTCATCCTGCTTCTTGTCCCTTCTAATGGATTCTAGCCTAGGGAAATGTGCATCCCTTGGCCTGCATTGCTCTTTATGATCCAAATGAGCCCCTAATAATAGATAATTATGACCTTTTAATGATGAATTACTGGATCTAACCCTTGTTTTGCAAGATTTTAGTAATGCTCTCCCTAATTTACATATGAATTCACTTACTCCATCTTTGCATACAATATTTATGGAGCCTGTTGTGGGTCCATCAAGGAAGTCCACTAAGAAAATTGATAAGGAAAAGAAATTTGCGCGCGTGCAAAGAGGGAAAGAAGAAAAGGACTAGATGAAATATCAATTTCATGGAGTGGAGTGTACCTCCAAGCTCTCCTCTAACTAGGACTCAGTATCAGACAAAAACCTTGGAAATGTAAACATCAATGAGTGGTTAACCCCACAATGGAGAATGTGCAAAAGATTAAAGTGACTAGTCTCACTAGGGCAGACGATTTCCCTCCCACGCTCATTGCCTCAAAGCTAGTTATGGTCTGTTGATGGTGTTTTCTGAATAGCAAAAACTTAGGAAAAATATAATATCCTATCTCTCTTGAAAGGTAAATCCCTATCAAAAAGCCTCAAGAGATAACCCCAAGGTCTCTAATGTCAGGTCTTGACAATTCATAGACAACTCAATGATAAATTTGAAAATGTTGGTAATCACAATGGGACCTTACTACAAGCAATAAACGGATCTTAAACTTATCTGATTCTGCCATATCATGATACTTCAATCCTAAATCTAACCCAGATAATAAAGAAATAGTAAAATATAAGGGTTTAAGAGAGACCCTAAGATTAAATCTACTTCTAAGACTCACAATGCAAATGATGAAATACTTGAAATGGACCGATCCCTCATAAACTAATTCCTGCTTAACCCAAATAAATTTGCAATCTTACAGAAACAGTGCAATCTTCTAAGGTATTAAAGATTTTTAGATCATGAACATTCATTCAAAACAAACCTATTGCAATCGAAATGAATAAACCTCCACAATTGAACTAAGCACAATAAATGTAAGGTCTAGGCTAACTTTGCAAAGCAACTAACAATCATCTAGTTGCAAAAAGTATGAACCAGGGATTGTTGCAAACACTTCAAGTACTAAACCATAAACACCATTGAATTAGATCTAAATCTCAATCTAACATACATCAAATAACCTTGAGAAATTTCAAAAGATAGAATCATAACAACCATGCAAAATAAGTCAACACAAAGAGATCACCAGAAATCACAATGCCTTCAATTGTATTGAATTATCCAATGACAACAACAATTCCAATGTTATGTGTTACAAAACTTGCTCCAAAATTTACCAACTTCTAACCCTAATTCTTACTTTACTACCCTAATTTATTCTAAGCCAAGAACTACCTCCAGGGACTTCTACTACTACCCTTACAAATGAGGCAAAATGCCATATTTATAGAAACCCCCAAGATATGTCGGCCTAATTTAGATTTTACAATAATAAATGGCCATAAAATAGGTTGGCCAAGAGGAATTCAAAATAAAATAGAATATGCATTAAATGCATGAACTCCATCCAGGTCAGCCTGGGATCTCCAATGTAGCTCGAACCAATGCATGCAAAATAATAGGGAAGCACAAATTCTGATGTAGCCTTGCATTAACTACTTTCCCCTTCATCCTTATCTCAATCCAATCTATCTGGAACCTTGAGAAAAATGCCCTCCAGGTCAGCCATAGGTGAATTAATAAATACTTTAAGACATCCATCAATCGAATTAATCTCCTCCAGAACTTCCTTGACGACCTTGTGGTTAAATTCAGCCTGCACCCAACAAAAACCACCATCAATAATATCCATTATAACATGAGGATCAAAATTAGCCCATCACAAATAATATATTCATCATTCAAATAATTACAGAAAAAGATCAAAATCCCCCTGAAATATCGTTAAAGCATAATTTCTGCACAGTTCAGGATTTTCACCCCTTCGCGAAATTCAAGCCAAAAAGGAATTTTAGAAAAATCCAAGCCAAGTGGATTCTGGCGAAATAAGCACAAAATCATCCAATGATCATCTAATCAATCACAATTAGATAAGAAACAACATGAAAGATCTTAATATTACTTAGATTAATTGCATGATGCACAATCAGTAGCTAATAATTCATGCTATCTCACAATCCTTCATTTTCAACAAAGTTTCAGAGAATTCCGCCTAGGACAAAATTCTGCAGAAACAACAATAGTCTACAAATTCTAGAAAATGAAGAGACAACAGAAATTCTGGGAAAATCTAGAGGGAGTGGAAATCCGCGAAGCAGGTGAAACTCTGGATCACTATAAATTTCAGGAAAATGCAGGGGACAAGGAAAATTAGGGAAATCCGCCAGCGAAGGAAAATCCTGAAACTGAATGTTGACGTTCTCACACGACTTCACTCAAATTGATCGAACGATCACAAATTTGAGGAGCTAGGCTCAAATGCTACTTGTCTCAAATCATTCATTGATGGATCCAGACTTAGAATTCACCCAAGGGCAATTTGATTGGTGTTGGTGGTGGCTCCAAAGTCGAAACCCTAAGGTTCCGCCATGAATGCATAGAATCGACCCCCACTCTTCATTCATGTTCAACCAACCCAGATAAATTCCTCTAAAATATTTAAAGAAAAGTTGTCATCAGGTGCAAATGAAAATCAATAGCTCAAATCTATCCAGAATATCAATTCTATCGAATGCAAGAGACCTAGGACTAAAACCCATGGAAGAAGAATGATTCAAAAGGGCAGTGACCGACATGATATCCAAACGTTAAGTAAATGCAAAGACACCAGGAAAGCACAATCAAAGTCAACAATCCCAGAGCTTGGACACCAAACTCACATGCAACACTCAGAGGTTGAGCTTTCCCAGATGCAAAGCAAGACAAATGAAATAGATGTTTGACACAAATTCCCCTAAGAGATCAACAAACATAAGCTATAGAATTTGTATGACAACAAGCTTGGGGATCTGAGGTCCAAAAGAAATTTGGAAATCTGAGGGCCTGGAGGAATTTCAGAAAAATCTAGTCACCACGGAATACCGCGAAGGACCGAAATCTCTGGAAATAATGCAAAACTAGCCTCGTCGGGTTTCCAAGGTGTTCAGGGAATTCCGACCAAAGGGAATTTTCCTGAAAACAAAGAAAAACCTAGAATTACCTCAAAGACTTAGGATTTTCAAAATATTTCTTCAAAAGGGACATTTGCACAAGCAAGATAATCATTCAAGTGCATGCCAAAGCAACCAAATCCTCAAAACAAAAGGGCCAGAGCATCAAAAAATTAGAGCAAGAGAGGGTCCCTACTTTCAGTGGGGTGTGTGTGCGAAAACTGCACAACAAATGGCAACCTCCACTGGGAAAATGCTCCAGAGCATTTTGATGACAAACAAGAATCATGAACCCAGAATCTCTGGTTTCAATCTCCCTATTAGGAAAACAAATCAAAATGCAGGATTAAAGAATCAAAACCAAAGGTAGACTGAACCTTCCATAAACTAAAAATCCAAGTGTGTGCACATGAGTTCATTTCCCTCCTTGAGCTACTGCAGAAACCAAGTTCAGTCAAGTTAGGTTAAGTAAAGATTCTAACTCCAAAAGCAACCTAGATAGAGCCTCACTGCCAGCCAGGCATCCATAGCCCCAACGAGGTTATTGCTGTAATTCTCTTGAACATAACTCTACTACCAGCCAGCCGTCCATAGCCCCAATAGAGATATTTGGATACCCCTAATAAGTTGAATCCATTATTTTGATTTTCAATATTTTTTCTTTTCCTTTCTTTTCTGATATTCCTTTTATTTTCACTTTTTCTTTTAACCTGTGAAAAACGAAGTTCACACTCAGGGCTGAGAACCATAGTGGTGCGGAAGCAGAAATAAGATTTTTCACCTAACATGACCTCACAACAACCTTAGGATTCTTAAAATATAAGGAAGATATAGGATTTCAGAATTCTTCAAGTTCAAATCAAACTAGTGACCCATCTTCTTTAGATCAAACATTCAGACCGCTTGACACTAACAAAAGATCTCGACCATCCATTCAAGACACATGATTAAAGTCCAGCAATGAAATACTTAGAACAATCCCAAATAATGAATAAGATTTTCATGCAAATGCAACACACCCAAAAGAAAACAAGAAAACCTCCAAAGCAAAAGAAGAGAAAAAACAAACCAAACCAAAAGAAAATCCTAAACTAATGCAACCTAATCTAAAGAAAGCAAGAGAAGAAAAGAAAACTTAAAGAGAGCAGAGCAATCTACATTTATTCAAATCAAACTATGTACAAAGAAACACCAAAATGACTCATTACTAGACATGATAAATTGAGACCTACACCTACTTGACTTTTCAGTGCATGGACAAGCAATAAGGTGAAAGTAACAGTTCTTAAGAATGAAAACTTATCCTTATACTCAGTGAAGTAAATCACCAAATTGTAGTATTCAAACTTAACCTTATTGATAGGGATAATCATCAATTGAGGAAACTCATTGAAACCATGATCAATCCATACGCAATTTGTCTTTCCTAAACCTCCATAATCAAATTGATAAGATTCAGAATTTTCAACAAGGAGAGAAACAACCTGATTTTGTGCTGCTGTGGACTAAATGTTGTGTTCATCATTCTTCAATTGTGAAGAGTTGATATCCATGTCGACAGGAGGTCTCCACTGATGATGTAATATCCCTCTTGCATCTGAAACATGCAAAAAAGAATTGGAGTCTTCAATGAATAATTCAGGGTGAAAATCATATTAAACAGATTCAAAAGTGTAAACATGGAACTTTTCACCTATTTGAATGTCTTTGCGAGGGGTCAATGATGAAAATGTAGAATCCCTATCATGTATAGTGACTTCCCCATCATGATGTTTTTCAGGAGGCCTCATAGACTGATCTATAAGCATGCCTTCACATACTGCAATGTGGTCAAGCTCACCAACATTGACTGCAACATTTATGTTTTCAACATCATTCAATTTTTCCTGCACATCCATATGAATCACATTAGCTATCTCATCGTTAATACCTAAAATTTGTGAATTTTCAATATTTAGTCCATCATCAAATAAAGAGAAAATGGAATTAGATGAAGAAGAAAACTCCCTAAATTCTTTTATTGGCACTGGTTCAGGTTTGTAACTATAACCCTCAGGAACATCAACTTCTTTATCAACAATACCAGATCCTACAATTTACTTCATGAGACATTCGTTAACAATCTGTTGGGGCTCCTCATCTGAAAGCTCAATCTCCTCCAAGGCTTCCTCAGTGTTTACTGCTATGACCTCAAATCCCATGCCAATTGACTCTTCTACTAGACATTCACCAGTAGCTTGTTGAAATTATTTTATTGGAAACTCATTCCTCGTAATTTTATGCACATTCTTTGTATAATATGACAACCATGCTTGCTCCTCCACCCCTTTTGTTGATTCTACCGATGCTTCAGTACTGTCAAATTTATGAATAGGTATATCATGTAACATGAGGATTTCCTTAGCCTCCCATCCTTGAGGGTCAACTGCTAGTACATAATTTTCCAAGCTAGTTTCAGACAAGAGTACCTCCTTTAAAGTATTTGTATTAGCATGGCTTGGAGAACCCTTTTGTTTAGAAAGCATATCTCTTTCAAGAGACCTTAGTACTGCACCCCTGATCGCAGGATCCCCTAACAACTCATGAGTAGAGAGACTTACTTTGAATTTCTTGAGTTCTTCTACCACACATTCACCTATTTGCTCTGCAGTCATGGTAGAACAGTTGTCCTCAGAGCTAACCACAAGTTTACTGTTGTTGATTTCAATGCTTCCTCCTTTATCAGCATTAGATTGTCCTCCACTTATGAAATACTAAGTTGTAACATGATGGAATGCTTGAACCTCTTCAATTGTAGACTCTTCTTCATCTAGTGGGCCATTATCATTCTCCTCATTATTTCCAAAAGGTTGAACTATAGATTCTTCACTGTATACATACCATGTTTCAACACTTTTTTCTTGTCCTTCTTTTGTTCCATTCTCTTCACTTCTTGGAAATGGGACATGATTCACCACCATAATATATATGTCATAAGGATTAGATGGTACTATCTCCCGTCCACTCAAACTGTTGTTGGCATGTTGAACTTTCTGCTGGAAAATAGATGCAGTAGTTTGGAATTCTTGATAGTCCAACTCAGAGTGTTGATTAGTGTTATGAAGCCTACACCATCTTGAAAGAGCTACTTCAGCTAGGTAAATTCCACTAGTTTTCTTATGATTGTTTGGCTGATCTAGAGATGCTAAGGCTCCTCCATCATTCCAATGTGGTGGCTGCCTTCCATCAAATGTTGGCCCTGAGTGTTGATCTTCAAAATACTTTCCCCTATCAAGATTCTACCCTTGATCTTGCATCATATCCCTACTGCTTTGATCATAGTTGGACTGAATCCCCCTTTGGGCTACCTAGGATTGACTATTCTAGTGCCTTAGGTAGGTGACTTCGGTGTCCAGCTTCTCAACTAGCTCTGTGAGTGCATCCATCCTCTCGTTGTCTGGACTATTTGATGGAGGAACAATACCAGCTAAATTCTGCATATAAATAGTATGTGACCCATGGTTCAAGGGTTGATTAAATATCTCAAACCTCTGCAAGTAACTAGGTATATTAGCTTGTTGATGAAATAATGCAGGCTGGTTCATATCTGAGTGGTAATTTGGTGTGGGTGTAGCTTGACTCAAGGGTTGAACTGGATGTGGAACCAAGGGTAATTGAGGTACTGAACTCATCATAGGTGTTTGGTTAGCCAAGGGTCCAGACAAGTGTTGTCTCAAATCCGTACTCACTTTAACAACCACATCATAAGCTTAAAATAAGCTATCAGGAGGGTTTGCTTTCCATTTCATGAAAGTAGATGTTAAACTATCCAAAGCCTCATAATAAACCTCCCTGGTAGAGGTATCATCTACAACATAAGGGGGTTGCAGCCTAGCATAAGCCTTATGAAATCTATTATTGAAAGCCATTATTGG
Source organism: Sequoia sempervirens (assembly GCA_007258455.2). Taxonomy (NCBI): domain Eukaryota; kingdom Viridiplantae; phylum Streptophyta; class Pinopsida; order Cupressales; family Cupressaceae; genus Sequoia; species Sequoia sempervirens. The sequence goes on from VDFB02252616.1 coordinate 53,205,091, forward strand.
TTCATTTTCCTCCCTCTTGACTCTAATAAACTATAGAAGTAACTCATTGGCAATGATTGGAATCTGAAATGTTTGTTATGATGCATAGCTATATATAATAAAATCTGGATGCATGAGGGTTGGTGCACTTTCAATGGTAGTTTTTATGTCTTCAAATGATTGTTTTTCCTCACTACTCCATTTGAACATGGGATGATCATTTATCATGTTACAAATAGGCTTTGTTAACTCAGCAAAATCAGGCATGAACCTTCTTAGAAAATTTACTTGGCTGAAGAAAGACTTGGTGCCATCTTTATTTGCAGGTAAGGTCAACTGCATGATAGTTTTCACCCTCGCAGGGTCTATCTTAATTCCATCCTTTGAAACAATATGACCTAAGAGTTTCCCTTTAGTTATAGCGAAGATGGAATTTTTAGGGTTTAAATAGATCCCCTCCTCCCTGCAATGTAGTAATACTACTTCCAAATCATGAAAATGATTTGCTATCTTTTTAGAAAAAATTGTTAGGTCATCCAAATAAATCACAATGATTTTATTCCTTAAATCACCAAAAGATAAATCCATGGCCCTTTGAAAAGTGTCCCCTACATTTATAAGACCAAATGGCATTCTATTATAGGAAAAGACACTAATGGGAGTAGTGAATGTTGTTTTATGTTGATCCTCTGAGGCTACTTCAACCTGATTATATCTTGAGAACCCATCGAGCATGGACATCATTTCAAAACCAGTGACTATTTGCAATATATGGCCCATAATAGGTAGAGGATAGTTATCTTTTAGAGAACCCTGATTTAAGTTCTTATAGTCAACACAAATCCTTATTTCTTTGTTTGTCTTCCTAACATGAACTATATTGGCTACCCATGTAGAATGATGGATTAGATAGATGATCTTTGCTTTCAACATTTTTTCTATCTCATTAAAAATGACTTCTGCTACCTTAGGGTTATAACTTTGTTGTTTTTATTTGTAAGGCATAGCACCACGTTTTAATGGAATTTAATGTTAGAATTCTCCATTTCTAAATTTCTTCAAATCAGCATAACACCATGAAAAGACATCCTTGTAACATGTTAATAAAGAGATCAATTTCTCTCTCTCATTTGGGGAACAACACTTTCCAATACAAACAATCTTAGGATCATCTTTTGTGCCAATATTCACCTTATCATACTCAACAGACGATTCAACATAAACTTTACTCTTTTGCTTCAAATGTTGATCATGTCTATTGAATAAATTTTCAAGAGAATATAAACCCTTAGGAATCTTATTTCCTTTCAACTAAATGATCCATGTTTCCTTTCCATCAGGAGTAGTAATGTCACCTTCTAATATATCATTAATTCTATCATCACTACCTTCAAAATAGATGTGAGCAAAAGATTCAACTTTTTCTAAAAGCTCAATAATCTATTGATAATCATCAAATACTTGCTAGTGATTTACATAGTCAGGAAAACTAGGTCGGTACACAATCTCAATTCGGTAGGGATTATCTTTAAAATTAGGTTGTGGTAAAAGTAATGATGCCAAGTCTGCTAGGGATTCAGCTCTAGTATTTTGTTCTCTTGGAATTGAATCTATAGAAAAGACATCAAAATCTTCTATACAATCCCAAACCCTATTTCTATAATGTTTAAGCCAACCATTTTTCATATTGTCAATATTCCTAACCTATTTTACAATAAATTCACCATCTCCCACAACTCTCAATTGCTTAATACCCTTTTCTTTAGCTAATCCTAAACCAAGCAATAGGGATTTGTACTCAGCTATGTTATTGGTATTAGCAAATTCTAGTTTGAAAGAAAAAGGGAACTGATAGTCATCTCGTGAAATTAGAACTACTCCTACACCTGATCTAACATTAGCACAACTTCCTTCAAATTCCAGTGTCCACAAATCATTAAATAAATGTTGACTAACAAGGCTTGGGTTTAATTCTTTGTTAGAAGTACACATATAAGTACCCAACCCTGTTTCAACAAACAAAATATTTGCCCTCTGATCACCTGACCTCAAAACTGTGAATTTAACCTTGGGTTCAGGGTTTAAGTGTATTTTCTTCCCATCTAATGGTATCAAGCCATGAGACCAATCCATTTTTATTTCCCCACCCAAATCTCTAGAAAATATTCTACTCAAAAGCATCCCATAACTATTTGGGATATCAATAACTAATATAGTTAATTTCAATCTCTTCTTGGTGAAAGTAGCTAAAGCTACTTGAGCATTCTTGATCTAACCTATAATAGGGAATGGGGAATAATACATAGAATAACATTTACACTATGAATATGTAAAATATAAACCTAAGGCCTTAGCTATTTGGGAAGGAATTACATTTTATTAAGCTCTAGAATCAATAATGCAATTGCTCAACCTAAAACCAACAATGTACAATGACATGTAGAAAGGTTCTAAATTTGCAAAAGGATTTGGTTGGTCTAAAATTTTCTCAATGGAATTAGTGTAGACTTGGTTATCTATAGGGACTTCACATTTTGAGGACACTTGAGAATTACTTTGAGAGGGTAAAGGTTCTTTTTTGATGTATTTGACCAGTTTGTCTAACTCTGTGAGATTGAGCCTTAAATATTTAGCTTGGGAAATATGAATTTTTGTATTTTTGCATGACTCCACTATATCAAATGAACTAGTGTTGGAAGAATCAAAAGAATGTGTAGGGGTTACCTCAGTTGTTGTATTTTGGACACATTCTACTCTGGTTTATTTTTCTTTGTTAGGATAAATTTGGGAGCTAAAAATAAACCAAATGTTTCCCCTTTCACATATTGTGCTCTTGTGAAAACAATACAATTTGGATCATCTACTTTGATATACACATCTTCTTTAGCTTCAGAATTTGGTACATATTCAAAGAAATTCATGCCAAAATCTTGAGATTGACTAGGATCTTCCACATATGGCTCTTGTGCACCTTCATTGGTTGACATCATTTGCATGAATCAAACCATTTCTAGGCAGGTAGCCCCATCATGATCTGAAGTTAGGTGAAAATATCAATGACTACTTTTGCTTGAAGAATGGGCACCTTCAATTGCCAATTTTTGAGTTGGGGCACCCAAAGATAATGTCTTGTTGGGATCTCCTTGATAATTGTAATCTCTCCTAGGGATATCTTGATAGGGTGTCTATGAAGGACCCTTTGGGATCTATCTCTTAAGAGTAATTATATCATTGGTCAATCTTTGTATAACTAGGTCAATGGAATTTACTGGTGAAGGTTTACCAGTCTACAATTCCTTTTTCCATTTTATTGCAACAATCAAGTCATCTTCTATGGATACAACCAAGTCTTGAGTGGCGTCCACATTAGCAACACCTTCTCTTTTGATAGTGAAGCTCAAATCTAGTGGTAGGGTGTTGATGAACTTTCCTTCAATAATTCATTCCCTGGCCTCATGTTTGCAGAAATCCTATTATAAATTTGTTGAACCTAGCTACAAATTCCTTCATTGGTTCATGAACTTCCTTTTTCATAGATCCTAACTAAGCAACCAGAACTTGATCATTTTATGTAGTCTTAAATCTTTTCCAAATCTTGTTCTCAAGGTAGCCCAACAATTAATAGAGTCATTTGAAAGGGAATAAAACTAATCAGTGGCAGCACCAGTTAGAGATTCTACAAAAAGTCTCATAGCAACATCCTCATGTTGCACAACAAGGATAGAGGAGGTGACAAAGAAATTTTGCATGTGTTCATCAGGAGAAATCTTCCCATCTCCACTGAATTTTGGTACAATTTTCCCTGAGTGTTTCAGTAAATCATGTAGTTGAACTCTAGCTCCAAAGGTGAGGGGACCTATTATGGCACCCTAAGGAACACATTGAGGTTGTGCCACCACAATAGGATTATGGAGAGGAAAATTTATTTGCAAAGGAAGGACTATGTTGTGCAAGAGAAGAGCTTGATAGGATGTATTAGAAACCCTAGGGGAACTAGCTTTATGGGTGGGAGAGGGTGGTATACTAATAGATTAAACCTTTCAGTTAGGTGCAAAGGATGAGAAACAAACCGCTTCTAGTAACTCAAAAAAATTATGAACAATGCCTTTCTTTTTATCCCCCCTTGTGTATCTTTTACACTCCAGAGTTGAACAAACAAGAATAAATTATAGAGTCACCAATTCCCACTTGCTAATTGTTCTAAGGAAGATTTTGTCTATTGTTCAACTGATTTCTTTGATTCACAAACTGATTCCTAGGAGCTTGCACTAGAGGGGCTCTAACTCTTTTGGCTACAAGAACAAAAATATTTGGTTAATATCTTTTTCACCTAACTCTACATCCTTACACCCATGGAGGTGACAAATGTAACAACAATTGAATTAGTAATAACAATATTTTATACTGATTCTCTACTTATTTTAAAAGATGGTAGCTACCTTCTTCATATGTTCAATGAATGAATTTTTTTTAACTAAGATTACTTTTAACCAGAAGCAAGTGAAATGTGATGCTTTTAACCTGAAAGCTTTGAAAGGTGATCACAAAACTTTAAATAATGAATAGCTAACTACTAGAAATACTGAAACTGTATTAAAGGATCCTATGCATCCATCACCATAAAATATCTATTCAAAGATAAACATCCCACAAAAATGAAACTAATCACACATCTAACATCCCAATAATAGATAATTCAAAGGAAAATTACTTAGCATAAGTAGAATAAATTCATACACCATAACACAAAGATCATGCCTACATCAATTTCACCATAGTCTTTCTATATATTGAAATAATAGAAGAATAGTAAACTAAAAATAGCAGAGCTTTTCTAATGAGTAAAACAAAGTCTTCTCAAAAGATTCTATAGCCAAACATCATCCCCATATTTAAAGATTACAAATAGTCTAGAAAATGGTTTCTTGAAGATAAGTATTTCAAAAATTAAAATAAAAGTCTTTTAAAAATTTCAAGAGCCAAATTAAAGAAAATAGCATAATAATTAAAACTAATCAATAACCTCCACACTGGTTCTCTCACCTTCAATAACTTCTTCCTCTTGCTATTTTTGTAATGCCTCTCGAGCCTTTATCTTTTTCCTATATTCACAATACTTCGTGACAATTGTAGTGATGCTTTTTCTCCTTGGAGTTGTGGTTATCCGCAATCTCATCCTCCATTTTGATAGTGCACAATCAAATTTAGCAAGTGCCTCGTAGATATCATCACTTTCAAACTTAGCCCCATTCAAATAGGTCTACATAGTGCTCAATTTCCTGAATGAATCAACAGTGGAAGTTTCAGGATCACCCACCTCTCTATAATACACCTCTTTGTATTGCTTTGTTATGTCTGTGATATCCAAGATTTTCTCATCAAATTCATCAGTGAGGTCCACTTTGAGAGCATTAAAATTTTCCTTTATTTTCACGATTATCTAAAAATATTTTTCTAATACTTTCTTGATAAATTGATAGCTTCCATTCCAAAGAATCAATCCAATTGGGATCAATTTCTTTGGGATCATCCACTATCTTTTCCCCAACCAACAAAATATGCTCCATGAAGACCAACTCAACAATTTATTTTGAAAGCACAAAAGTGCTACTATGCTCTCTTCTAATTTGTTGGAGCTTAGTCACCAATTCTTTTGTTTTACCAGACACCTCAATATAAAATTGTATAAATTTAGAAATTAAGAAAATACCATCATGATAGAGTCCCTCAACCCATTCATTAGCAGTTTTAGCATATCCCAAAATTTTCCTAACTTTTTGCATAGTATCAGAATCAATACCTTGGACATTTGAAGTGGAAACTTCCTAGGGAGTTGGGGTCACAAATGATGAAATAAATCTTTTTAGAGAAAGAAGATTGGACTGCAACCGAGGGTTTTCTCTTCTCTACTCCTTGACTCTTTTGATCAACACATTAACAGAGTAATTGGCATGGTAAACATCACCTTCTAAAGAAGAGAGCCCCATATCAATATGAGTCACTTTATAGTCTACCTCCATTACTTCATTTTCATTTAAATCCTTTTTAGGATCAGCAATCTCTAGTAGTTGATGCCCATAAGTGGTATCTATATTCATCCATGACATTCTTTTTTCCTTTTTAGGTTTTGAGGAACTCTGTATCGACATAGCAATAGAATCCACTTCGACTTTCATTGAGGGAACATTTTTCCTTTTCTTTTCAACTAAATTTTTTATTGGAAATATGTGCCTAAATCATCATAGGCTGTAACCTCTATTGGAGCCAAGTCAGTGTAATATTGTTAATGTCTGGCTGACTAGCAACTTTGACACATTGTGATTTGTACAAGTCTCTCTGACCTTGCTTCTATCTCACCGAAGGAGCCTATCGCTGTGACAAGAAGAATTTAGAGTGACCTCTCACCGCCCATGGAGATCTCTAGTCGACAGGCCATTCTATTAGATATCAGGGAGAGTCTTGGATGTTTGCTATGAGCTCTTAGTGATAAGGATGTCTCACCGACAATGTTTTCTGTTGAAGTCTTCGGGGAGAGTCTAGGGTGTTCGGTAAGAAGTCTTACCGATATGGATGTCTCACCGACAGCTTTATCCTGGATACATTGGGGTGACTTGAACACTCGAGAAGAACTCTTGGCGATAGTTGGTGTGTCTCACCAATGGTATTCACCCGGAGTAGAACAAAGGTCTCGGTGTAAGGTCTTATCAATGGAAAAAAGTCTTGCCAACTATCGTTTGGTGCTCGGTATGACTTGTGAGCATTCAGAGTAATGTCTCAGTGAAAGTGGAGTCTTTCTGATAGTAGTATGGCTTCAGAGTAACATAAAGAACTCAATAGGATGTCTTAGTGAAAGACGATTGTCTTTCCGATGTGAATACTCATGTCTATGTGACTTATGGACCTTGGTATGAAGTCTTGGCAAAAGCGATGAGTCTCTCCAACTGGTGGATGCACTAGGATTAACATGAAGTATTCGTTGTGATGTCTTGGTGACTATTGGATGCTTCGGTGTAACTTAAGAAGCTCGGTGGAACCTCTTGCCGATGGAAAACTCTTGGCGATATCGGATGCTAAGCTGTGTGTGGCATCGGGGAGACACGATTAGTGTCTCACCGACATGCCAACATAGGTTGAAGCCTTTTGACTAAGTGAATACTTCCTATTTGGCGTCGTGTGGACCAATCAGAGAAGCCGAATGGAAATTGTTGGAAGATAGTCTATTGAGGCAGTTCTGTGAGGAAGTTCGAAAGACAGGGAACGACATGAATATAGTTTGATGTTGTAGATGCTTGATGGTTCAATTGGTTTGAAGAACAGTTCTGTGAAAAGTTTGAATTGTATCAGAGTGATTTCTCTTTTGTAAAGATTGTAACTTGAACGTTCCTGTACAAGATTGATCATTGTGAAAGCTGCTGTAATTTGGCATAAGAAAGATAAGTTAAAACTTTGTATGTAATTATTTGTTACTGTAATATAAAGTGACTTCTCTTGGTGTGGTGGGTTTTTCTCCCGTAAGGGTTTTCCCACATATATCTGGTGTCCATATGTGTGTGTCTAAATACTCTATTTATGTTATCTCTTTCATGTGCATCTTGATTGAACTGTAATTGTAATTTTAAAAGGTATCTCTGCATTCTTCCCTAAGGGTTTGGCATTAGGAGAGTTGTTTCCAGATCTAATTTTCCTTACAAGTGGTATCAGAGCCTGGCCAGTTGTGTTATCCTTGTGGGTACATTGAGTTTTTTTGAGTCAACTTCTATTCAGTGCGAGTCTTGTAGATTTTTGTCAATTGTCTAATTACAGATTGAGATGGAAAGCACGTCAAGAAAGATTGAAATAGAGAAGTTCAATGGCAGCAATTTTGAGTTGTGGAAACTCAAAATGGAGGATCTTTTAGTGGATCATGATCTATGGCTTGTTGTGTCTGGAACTAAACTTACAAGCATGAAGCAAGAAGATTGGGACCTTGCAGATAGAAAGTCTAGGGGGCTGATAAGGATTTGTTTGGAAGACTCTGTTCCTATCAACGTGCATGAAGAGAAGACTGCATCTTCCTTGTGGAAGAGACTGGCATCTATTTATCAAGGGAAGTCCTTGGTGAATAAACTGTTCCTGAGGAAGAAGTTGTACTCTTTGAGAATGCAAGAAGGAGGGTTTGTTGCTGATCATTTGAATGCATTTAACATGTTGATTGCATAGTTAACTTATGTTGGTGTAAAGACTGGTGAAGAGGATCGTTGTATGCTGATATTATATTCTTTGCTAGATTTATGGGATCACCTAGTGATGGCTATTGGGAGTACAACATCTAGTTTCAAGATGAGGATGTTGTTGCTTCTTTGTTATCAGAAGAGATGAGAAGAAAATCTTCTGAGATGGCAAAGGAGGCCCTTGCTGTTAGAGGAAGGTCAAAAGAGAAAGGCAAGAAGAAGGACAAGAGGTTCAAATCAAAATCAGAAGGGAGATCAAAGTCTCCTAGCAAGAAGTCCAAGGTGAAGTGTTGGAACTGTGGGCAACCTAGTCATGTCTGAAAGGATTGCAAAGAGGAGAAGAAGAAGAAGAAGAAGTATTCTTCCGACAATGATTCTTCTCACAGTGATGGAGATGCCTTCATTGCAGCCTTGGCTATACAGGCATCAGATGATGTCTGGCTGATTGATTAGGGAGCATCTTTCCACATGACATCTCATAGAGACTGGTTCATGAAGTATGAAGAATACAATGGTGGAAAGGTGTACTTGGCAAGTGACTCAACTTTAGAGATTGTTGGTCATGGAAGAGTCAGAATCCAATTCCCCGATGGCAGAGTGAAGGGAATCAATAATGTAATGCATATACCAGGTTTGGCTTGAAACTTACTTTCTGTAAGTATGCTAAATGATATTGGAGTGCAAGTCACATTCTTTGGAAATGGCTGCATGATGACTAGAGGCTCAATGGTGCTAGCAAGGGGTGCTCGAATTGGTACCTTGTACAAGCTAGATGCACATTCTGTTCAATGTAACAATGTCTCTGTAAAGTCACAGAAGGCTACTCATGGAGGAAAAGAGGGAACTGTTCCTAATTGTGTAAACTCTATGGAAGTTAAACTTCCAGCAGAAAAGACTATGCTCTGGCATCATAGGCTAGGCCACATTGGAGAGAAAGGTTTAAAAACCTTGAAGAACAAAAACCTGGTTGAGGGGCTTGAAGGTTGTAACCTTGAATTTGAATTATGTGAACACTATATATATGGAAAGAAGCACCGTGTTTCTTTTTATTCCAGTCCTCATAAATCTTCTGGTTTGCTAGATTATATTTATTCTGATGTATTTGGTCTAGTGAATGTTCCTTCTTTGTCTAAGTCAAGGTACTATGTATCGTTCATTGATGATTATTCGAGAAGAACATTTGTTTATTTTTTAAAAAGTAAGTCAGAAGTTTTCTTTTGATTTAAGGAATTTAAGAACTTTGAAGAAAATCTGACTAGAAGAAAAATAAAATTCTTAAGGACTGATAATGGCAGTGAATTTTGTTGTAATGATTTCGAGAGGTATTGTAAAGACCACAGGATTAAAAGACATAAGACTACACCTTATACTCCACAAAAAAATGGAGTTGTAGAAAGGTTCAATAGGACAGTGATGGAGAGAGCACGAAGTATGCTGAGTAGTGCTGGCTTGGAGGAGAAGTTTTGGGCTGAGGCTAATACTATTGCATGTTACTTGATTAATCATTCTCCAAATTCTTCTCTTGTTGAGAAAACACCTTTGGAAGCGTGGTCTAGTAAGAAGCCCTCTTTAAGACATATTCGTGTTTTTGGTTGTGAGGCATATGCACATGTGTTGTATGAGAAAAGATCTAAATTAGAGAACAAGGATGTCAAGTGTATTTTTATTGGCTATAGTGCTGGCATAAAAGGATACAAGCTTTGGAATCCTGACACAAAGAAGGTTGTATACAACAGAAGTGTAATCTTTCATGAGTTGAAGCCTTCTACCTTGGATTTGCAGTCAGAGACAAAGTCAGAAAATAATAAGGATGTAGTTGGAATTCCTCCTACACCAGATAAAGAGGAATTCAAAATTCAAAATATAACTGAAATTGAGGAGAGCTCAAGCAGTTCTAAAAGTTCTAAAGAAGAAGAAGAACCTCAGCCTCAACAAGTGAGGAGGTCAACCCGTGAAAGAAAACAACCTAATAGATATGGGTTCTCTTTGATAAATTCTACTTGTGGTTATGCTTTAATTTCTAGCACTGATGAGCCTAGGATTGTAAAGGAGGCATTTAAAATGTCTGATTCAGACTTTTGGTTGGAAGCCATGAATGAAGAAATGGCATCATTAGAAAAGAATGAAACTTGGAGTTTGGTGCCCTTGCCTAAAGGAAGAAAAGTTGTTGGCTGCAAATGGGTATTTAAAAAGAAGATTGGTTTGGATGGTAGTATGGAAAAGTACAAGGAAAGATTGGTTGCGAAGGGTTATTCCCAGGTAGAGGGAATTGATTATTGGGAGATTTTTTCTCCTGTAGCTAAGCTGACATCCATTAGATTTATTTTTTCACTTGCAGCAGTGTATGACTTAGAGGTCGAACAGATGGATGTGAAGACAACATTTCTTCATGGTGATCTTGAAGAAGAAATCTATATGTCCCAGCCTGAGCATTTTGTTGAGAAAGGTAAAGAGAAACTAGTTTGCAAGTTAAAGAAGTCTCGGTATGGGTTAAAGCAGTCACCTAGAATGTGGTACCATAAATTTGATACCTTTGTATTGTCTTTGGGATTTGTGAGATCAAAATCTGATCATTGTGTCTATTATAAAGCTGAAAGTGATCAAGTTCTTATTATTGCACTCTATGTTGATGATATGTTGTTCATAGGCAATAGTAAGCTAATGATTTCTGATCTTAAGTCTCAGTTGTCTGCTAAGTTTGAAATGAAAGATCTTGGTGCAGCAAGCTATATTCTGGGGATGGAGATAACTAGGGACATGAATAGTAGAAAGATTTGGCTAAGTCAGAGTAAGTATATCAAGACTGTTCTAGAGAGATTTTGCATTAATGATTGCAAGTAGCTAGTTGTTCCAGTTTTGCATGGAACGAAGCTATCTATTGAAGACTGTTCAAAATCTCCTACTGAGATGGAGGACATGACTAGTGTACCCTATGCTAGTGCAGTTGGCAGTCTTATGTATGCAATGGTTTGTACAAGGCCAGACATTTCCTAAGCAGTGGGAGTACTTAGTCGGTTTATGGCTAATCCTGGAAGGACACATTGGGGTGCTGTGAAAAGAGTTTTCAGATATTTGAAGGGCACTTCATATTTTGCTTTGTGTTACCATGGAAACTTGGTTGAATCACAGAGGACTCTCAGTATTCGAGGCTATGTGGATTCTGATTGGGCAAGGGACATTGACAGTAGGAGGTCCACCAGTGGATATACTTTCATGTTGAATGGTGGTGCAGTGAGTTGGATGAGTAAGTGATAGGCTGTAGTTGCTTTGTCCACTACAGAGGCTGAATACAAGGTAGCTACTCATGCTTGTAAAGAAGTAGTTTGGTTAAAACGTTTGTGTTCTAACATTGGTTTTGATGCAGAGCAAATAACTATTTTTTGTCACAGTTAGAGTGTAATTTGTCTGGAAAAGAATCCTACTTTCCATGCCAGGACGAAACATATAGATGTATAGTACCACTTTGTACGAGATATGGTGGAGGATGGAAAGATTAGTTTGGAAAAACTTGATACTCTAGAGAATGTTGCAGATGCATTGATGAAGCCAGTGAGCACAGACAAGTTGAGGTGGTGTGCCAGTTCAATGGGCCTTAGTTCCCATGATTTTCAGTAAGTTTTGTTGTGCTCTGGAGGTGCCTGTGTGATCTTCGTCAAGTGGGAGATTGTTGGAAATATGTGCCTAAATCATCATAGGCTGTAACCTCTATTGGAGCCAAGTCGGTGTGATATTGTTAATGTCTGGCTGACTAGCAGCTTTGACACATTGTGATTTGTACAGGTCACTGTGACCTTGCTTCTATCTCACCGAACGATCCTATCGTTGTGACAAGAAGCATTCATAGTGACCTCTCACCGCCCATGGAGATCTCTAGGTGATAGGCCATTCTATCGAATATCGGGGAGAGTCTTGGATGTTCGCTATGAGCTCTCAACGATAAGGATGTCTTGCCGACAATGTTTTATGTTGAAGTCTTTGGGGAGAGTCTAAAGTGTTTGGTAAGAAGTCTTACCAATATGGATGTCTCACCAAAAGCTTTATACTAGAGACATCTGGGTGACTTGAACACTAGGGAAGAACTCTTGGTGATAGTTGGTGTGTCTCACCAACGGTATTCACCCAAAGTAGAACAAAGGTCTCGGTGTAAGGTCTTAGCGATGGACAAAAGTCTTGCTAACTGTGGTTTGGTGCTCGGTATGACTTGTGAGCATTCAGAGTAACGTCTCAGTGAAAGTGGAGTCTTCCTAATAGTAGTATGGCTTCAGAGTAACATAAAGAACTCGATAGGATGTCTCGGTGAAAGGCGATTGTCTTATCAATGTGAATACTCATGTCTATGTGACTTATGGACCTCGGTATGAAGTCCTGGAAAAAGCAATGAGTCTCTTCGACTGGTGGATGCACTAGGATTAACATGAAGTATTCGTTGTGATGTCTTGGTGATAGGAGTATGTCTTGCCGACTGTTGGATGCTTCAGTGTAACTTAAGAAGCTCGGTGGAACCTCTTGCCGATGGAAAACTCTTGGTGATATCAGATGCTAAGCTGTGTGTGGCATTAGGGAGACACGGTCAGTGTCTCACCAACATGCCAACATAGATTGAAGCCTTTTGATCGATTGAATACTTCCCATGTGGCATCGCGTGGACCAATCAGAGAAGCCGAATGGAAATCATTGGAAGACAGTCTGTTGAGGCAGTTCTATGAGGAAGTTCAACAGACAGGGAACAACATGAATATAGTTTGAAGTTGTAGATGCTTGATGGTTCGGTTGGTTCGAAGAACAGTTGTGTGAATAGTTTGAATTGTATAAGAGTGATTTCTATTCTATAAAGATTGTAACTTGAAGGTTCCTATACAAGATTGATCATTGTGAAAGCTGTTGTAATCTGGCATCAGAAAGATAAGTTAGAACTTTGTATGTAATTATTTGTTACTGTAATATAAAGTGACTTCTCTTGGTGTGGTGGGATTTCCTCCCGTAAGGGTTTTCCCACATATATCTAGTGTCCATATGTGTGTGTCTAAATACTCTATTTCTGTTATCTCTTTCATGTGCATCTTGATTGGACTGTAATTGTAATTTTAAAAGGTATATCTGCATTCTTCCCTAAGGGTTTGACATTAGGAGAGTTTTTTCTGCATTTAATTTTCTTTACAAGTGGTATCAGAGCCTGGCCAGTTGTGTTATCCTTGTGGGTACGTTGGGTTTTTTTGAGTCAATTTTTGTTCAGTGGGAGTGTTGTAGAAGTTTGTCAATTGTCTAATTATAGATTGAGATGGCAAGCACGTCAGGAAAGATTGAAATAGAGAAGTTCAATGGCAGCAATTTTGAGTTGTGGAAACTCAAAATGGAGGATCTTTTAGTGGATCATGATCTGTGGCTTGCTGTGTCTGGAACTAAACCTATAAGCATGAAGCAAGAAGATTGGGACCTTGCAGATAGAAAGTCTAAGGGGATGATAAGGCTTTGTTTGGAAGACTCTGTTCTTCTCAATGTCCATGAAGAGAAGACTGCATCTTCCTTGTGGAAGAGACTGGCATCTATTTATCAGGGGAAGTCCTTGGTGAATAAACTGTTCCTGAGGAAGAAGTTGTACTCTTTCAGAATGCAGGAAGGAGGGTCTGTTGTTGATCATTTGAATGCATTTAACATGTTGATTGCACAGTTAACTTCTATTGGTGTAAAGACTGATGAAGAGGATCGTTGTATGCTGATATTGTGTTCTTTGCCAAATTCATGGGATCACCTAGTGATGGCTATTGGGAGTACAACATCCAGTTTCAAGATGGAGGATGTTGTTGCTTCTTTGTTATCAGAAGAGATGAGAAGGAAATCTTCTGAGATGGCGAAGGAGGCCCTTGCTGTTAGAGGAATGTCAAAAGAGAAAGGCAAGAAGAAGGACAAGAAGTTCAAATCAAAATCATAAGGGAGATCAAAGTCTCCTGGCAAGAAGTCCAAGGTGAAGTGTTGGAACTGTGGGCAACCTAGTCATGTCTGAAAGGATTGTAAAGAGGAGAAGAAGAAGAAGAAGAAGTATTCTTCCAACAATGATTCTTCTCACAGTGATGGAGATGCCTTCATTGCAGCCTTGGCTACACAGGCATCAGATGATGTCTGGCTGATTGATTATGGAGCATCTTTCCACATGAAATCTCATAGAGACTGGTTCACGAAGTATGAAGAATACGATGGTGGAAAGGTGTACTTGGCAAGTGATTCAACTTTAGAGATTGTTGGCCATGGAAGAGTTAGAATCCAATTCCCCAATGGCAGAGTGAAGGGAATCAATAATGTAATGCATATACCAGGTCTGGCTCGAAACTTACTTTCTGTAAGTATGCTAAATGATATTGGAGTGCAAGTCACATTCTATGGAAATGGCTACAAGATGACTAGAGGTTCAATGGTGCTAGCAAGGGGTGCTCGAATTGGTACCTTGTACAAGCTGGATGCACATTTTGTTCAATGTAACAATGTCTCTGTAAAGTCACATAAGGCTACTTATGGAGGAAAAGAGGGAATTGTTCCTAATTGTGTAAACTCTATGGAAGTTAAACTTCCAGTAGAAAAGACTATGCTCTAGCATCATAGGCTAGGCCACATTTGAGAGAAAGGTTTAAAAACCTTGAAGAACAAAAACCTGGTTGAGGGGCTTGAAGATTGTAACCTTGAATTTGAATTCTGTGAACACTATATATATGGAAAGCAGCACCGTGTTTCTTTTTATTCCAGTCCTCATAAATATTTTGGTTTGCTAGATTATATTCATTCCGATGTATTTGGTCCAGTGAATGTTCCTTCTTTGTCTAATTCAAGGTACTATGTATCGTTCATTGATGATTATTCAAGAAGAACATTTGTTTATTTTTTGAAAATTAAATCAGAATTTTTCAGTCGATTTAAGGAATTTAAGAACCTTATAGAAAATCAAACTAGAAGAAAAATAAAATTCTTAATGACTGATAATGGCGGTGAATTTTGTTCTGATGATTTCAAGAGGTATTGTAAAAACCATGGTATTAAAAGACATAAGACTACACCTTATACTCCACAGCATAAGACAACACATCCAAAATAGCACATCCAAAACAAAATAAAGTAGCACATCCAAAACTCAAATGAGTTCGACCATTTATTTCTGACTACATGATGAAATAAGGTAATAGCCTCTAAAATTTGATCTTTAAAATGTAGCCTTTTAAGTTTAGAAGGAAATTGAAACTTACCTTTCTTTTCAGACTTCAACCAGTTTCTTGCTATGGAGTTTCTACACCAATCTTCATTCTTTTTGAAAAAATCATCACTCACATCCATAGACATTTCCTCCATAGCTTCTCTTTCTGGGATGCTCAACATGTGGGAAATGACCTTAGGAGTGATTTTTGCAATAGCAAAGTCATCCACTACTCTTATTTCCCGAGTCTCAAGAATGTAGCCTCTCGTACACACAATTACCAAGTTGACATTTTGTACAACCACAAGAAAATCTCCAACACACACCAAACCACTTTATAAAATCCTTTCCCCAAGAGGCATTCTATTGTTTTGTTCCAAACATAGCAAAAATTCCTCCAAATCAAGATGTCTAACCTTAATGTCCCTCACACCACACCAATGATTCTAAATTCCACTCTACATGAGTGATAATCCATAGGAAAATAATGTTTGTATGTTAAGAAGTAGTAGCAGAGAATATGAATGTAGGAGAAATGACTTAGTAAATATTTTTCCGCCCAAACTTGTGTTGTTATTTGATAGTACGTGCATTAAATGCAACATTCAATTTCATTCCTTGAAAAGATAGCTCTTTAAAATGGCATGCCTTTCAAAAGTTCTGAAAAGAAAATCCAAAGTTAGCTCATACATAACATTAAATGAGGTGGCGGTGCCCTTTGAAAACTAAGAGAAATCAACATTGTGGTTGGGAAAATTCAAAACCTTACAACCTAGATCGGGAGTTTCAAAGTTTTAAATACCTCCAACTCACCAATCCATAAGAAAAATAACAAAGACTTATGACTCAACAAGGATGACAGAGTCAGATAATCAGGAAGTTATGAAAATTTGAAACTCCACAACAAGGTTATGAAAGTTGGAAGACTAGCAACCAAGGTTAGGAAAAGCCCACGAACCATGAAATTGAGAAACTACTAAGGGAATAAATAGCAAGGCACACAAAATGAGTGAGATAGAGACCCAAAAATGGTTAAGGAAAGTTTAAAATTGCTGATATAAGTGGTGGATAACATTCGCTCTAAATGGGGACAAGGACTAAAGGGACACAAAGAATCCAGAGTGACCTTGACATGAAGCCTTATTCATAGGAAATGAAGTCAAAATAAAATAGACCAAACAAAATAGAAAAAAAATATTATATACAAGGGTGGACCCAGGAAGAGCTTAATCAAATAGTTTCAAATATTTCCCATTGTAGGCAAGAGTTAGAGTAGTACCATATAGATAGGCCAATAGAAAAGTATTTTCACCAATAATTTGTCTAATTTGAAAAGGCTCGTTCCATAGAGAATCAAACTTTTTATGTTCTCCCTTTGGCTCTCTCCTTCTATCCCAAAGAAGAAGAAAATTACCCACAACAAAAAATATTTTCCTAGCCCTTTTATCAAAAATATTCCTTACCATCTACTGATGTTTTGCAATCTTATCCACCACTATATCTCTTTGTTCTTCTAGTGTGTTTATATACATAATCCGCTTCTTAATTTCAATATGAAATTGCTTATCTTCTATAGCCTTTTGCAAGATAAGTGTTGAGAGCTCCAGAGGCGTTGGCAAGATGTTGTCTATACCATACATGAGTTGAAATGGGGACATGCCAATGGCTCTTTTATACGTTACCCTGTCAACCCATAATGCATCATACAAATTCTTATGTCATCCCCTTTAATTCTCATCTAACAACTTCTTGATGATGGAAATCATATTTTTATTACTAGACTGGGCTTGCCCATTGCCTTGCAGATAATAATTAGATGAAAGTGCTAGGCTAATATCGTAGTCATAATAGAAAAGAGTAATCTCAACAGATAAAAAAGAATTGGCATTATCATAAACAATCTTCATAGGAACACCAAATCTCACCAGAATATTCTCCTTCAAGAAATTGCACGCTACTTTTGAAGAAGTCTGTTTCACTGGGATAGCCTCTACCCATTTGGTAAAGTAGTCTATAGCGGTTAGGATGTGAGTGTGCCCAACACTAGAGTTGGGATTAACTAGACCAATAAAATCTAGGCCACATTGTTGAAAGAGCTCATCTATTACCATAGGTTGCAAAGGAAAGGCTACAAGGTAAGGTCTGCTAGTAAACATCACACATTTCTCACATTTTGACACCCATTCATAAGCGTCCTTGAACATTCTTGGCCAATAAAATCTATGCCACAAAATTTTAAAAGCTTTCATAGAAGCTAAAAAATGACCACCACATGCTTCATTGTGAAAAACCTCAAACAACCCTTTTTGTTGCTCCTTATCAACATATCTCAGAAAAGTTCCATCCACACCTTTTTTATATATATTCCCTTCCCACAAGAATTATTTACTAGCTTTAAGCTTCAAATTCCTCTATTCTTTAGATGACAAACATGATGGACAATCACTATAGGTTAAGAAATAGAAAACCTCAGAAAACCACTCATTTGTTGTGCTAGTAAAAAGGGCCAAAGGTAGATGTTCCTCCTCCATAGCCTTACTCTTTGCAATCATCTTTGCTAAACCCTTTCTTCTAACCAGATTAGTGGGTTTAATATCTACATCATATTCTTGCACCTTTTCTATCCAGGACCCCCTTTTATTACATCCAATTTCCTATTGGGTGAGGATACTTTTCACAGTAGCCTCAAGAACAAAAGCAATAGTGTGAGAGTGCAAAATATTAAATCTAAAGTTCTTCAATTCCTTCACAATAGCATAAGCATGTTTTTCAAGAGGAGAATATTTAAGTTCATATTTCTTGAGAGGGATACTCATAAAAGAAATAGGAACTTCAATACCATGCTCATTTTTCTGTAACAAAATGGTTGACAATGTATGCTCTAATGCATAGTTGTATATAATAAAATCCTTTGTAAAATCTGGATGTACTAGGGTTGGTGCACTTGCAATGGCATTTTTTATGTTTTCAAATGATTTTTTTTCCTTACTACTCCATTTTAACATGGGATGATCCTTCATCATGTCAGAAATAGGCATTGTTAACTCAACAAAATTAGGCACGAACCTTCTTAAAAAAATTACTTGGCTAAAGAAAGACCTGGAGCCATCCTTCTTTGCAAGTAAGCTCAGTTGCATGATAGCTTTCACCCTCTCAGGGTATATCTTAATTCCATCCTTTGAAACAATATGACCTAAGATTTTCCTTTCAGTTACAACAGAGATGGAATTTTTAGGGTTTAAAGAGATCCCCTCCTCCCTGCAACACTGTAATACTAGTTCCAAATCTTGGAAATGATTGGCTCTCTGTTTAGAAAAAACTGTTAGGTCATCCAAATAAATCACAATGATTTTATTCCTTAAATCACCAAAAGATAAATCCATGGCCCTTTGAAAAGTGGCCCTTGCATTTAGAAGACCAAATGGCATTCTATTATAGGAAAAGATACCAATGGGAGTAGTGAATGTTGTTTTATGCTTATCCTCTGGGGCTACTTCAACCTAATTATATCATGAGAACCCATCAAGCATGGACATCATTTCAGAACTGGTGACTATTTGCAATAACCATATTTCTTCATTTTTCTTCCTAACAGGAACTATATTGCCTAACCATGTACAATGATGGATCATATAGATGATGTTTTCTTTCAAAAAAATTTCTATCTCATTGAAAATTCCTTCTCCTACCTTAGGGTTATAACTCTATTGTTTCTGTCTGTAAGGTGTAGCACTAGGTTTTAATGGAATTTTATGTTGGAATTCTACATTTATAAATTTATTCAAATTAACATAACACCATGCAAAGACATCCATGTAATGTGTCAATAAAGAGATCAATTTCTCTCTCTCCTTTAGGGAAAAACACATTCCAATACAAACAATCTTAGGATCATCTTCTTTGCCAATATTCACGTTATCATACTCAATAGACGATTCAACATAAACTTTACTCTTCTGCTTCAAATATTGATCATGTTTATTGAATAAATATTCAAGAGAAACTAAACCCTTAGGAATCTTATTTCCTTCCAACTGAATGATCCTTGTGTCCTTTCCATTAGGATTAGTAATGTCACCTTCTAATATATCATTACTTTTATCATCACGACCTTCAAAATAGATGTGAGCGAAAGCTTCATCTTGTCTAAAAACTCAATAATCTATTGATCATCATTAAATACTTGCCAGTGATTTACATTGTCAGGAGCACTAGGTCTGTCCACAATCTCAATTTGGTAGGGCTTATCTTTAAAATTAGGGTGTGGTAAAAGTAATGACGTTGAGACTGCTAGGGAGTTAGTTCTAGTATTTTGATCTCTTGGAACTAACTCTATAGAAAAGACATCAAAATATTCTATGCAATCCCAAACCCTATTTCTATAATGTTTTAGCCAACCATTTTTCATAGTGTAAATCTTCCTAACCTATTTCACAACTAATTCAGCATCTCCCACAACTCTCAATTGCTTAATACCATTTTCTTTAGCTAATCATATACCAAGAAATATGGCTTTGTACTTAGTTGTGTTATTGGTATTAGAAAATTCCAGTTTGAAAGCAAAAGGGAATTTATAGTCGTCTCGTGAAATTAAAACTAGTCCTGCATCTGATCCAACACTAGCACAGCTTCCATCAAATTCCAATTTCCATAACTCATTAACTAAATCTGCACTGAGAAGTCTTGGGTTTAATTCATTGTGACAAGTACACAAATAAGTACCCAGACCTATTTCAACAAACAAAATATCATCCCTTAGATCACCTGACTTTAGAACTATGAATTTAGCCTTGGGTTCAAGGTTTAAGCATATTTTCTTCCCTTCTAATGGTATCAAGGAATGAGACCAATCCATTTTTATTTCCCCACCAAAATCTCTACAAAATCTTCTACTCAAAAGCATCCCATAACTAGCTAGGACATCAATAACTAATATCATTAATTTTAATCTCTTCTTGGGGAAAGCAACTAAAGCTACTTGGGCATCCTTGATCTGACTTATGATAGGGACTGGGGAACCATCCATAGAATAACATTTACCTTGTGAAGATGTAAAAGATAAACCTAAGGCCTTAGCTATTTGGGTAGGCGTAACATTTTCTAAAGCTCTAGAATCAATAAAGCAATTGCTCAACCTAAAACCAACAATGTACAATGACACGTAGAAAGGTTTTGGTTTTGCAAAAGGATTTGGTTGGTCTAAAATTTTCTCAATGGAATTAGTGCAGACTTAGTTCTCTACAGGGACTTCACATTTTAGGGACACTTGAGCATTACATGGAGAGGGTAAAGGTTCTTGTTTAATGTATTTGAACAATCTGTCTAACTCTACGAGATTGAGCCTTAAATATTTAGCTTGGGAAATCTGAATTTTGGTATTTTTGCATAACTCAACTATATCAAAAGAACCAGTGATAGAATAATCAAAATAATGTGTAGGGGTTACCTCAATTGTATTTTTGGACACATTCTACTCTGTTTTCCTTTGCTTTTTCAGGATAACTTTGGGAGCTGACGATGAACCAAATGTTTCCACTTTCAAATATTGTGCACTTGTGAAAACAACACAATTTGGATCATCTACTTTGATACACACATCTTCTTTAGCTCCAAAATATGGTACATATTCAAAGAAATTCATGCCAAAATCTTGAGATTGACCAGGGTCTTCCACATATGGCTTGGTTGACATCATTTGCATGAGTCAAACCATTTATGGGCAAGTAGCCCCATCATGATCTGAAGTCAAGTGAAAATCACAATGATTACTTTTTCTTGAAGAAGGAGGTCCTTCAATTTCCAATCTTTGAGTTGGGGCACCCAAATATAATGTCTTATTGAGAGTTCCTTGATAATTGTAATCTCTCCTAGGGAAATCTTGATAGGGTGTCTTTGAAGTACCCTTTGGCATCTTTATCTTAAGAGTAATTATATCATTGGATCTTTGTATAATCGAGTCAGTGGAATTTACTAGTGAAGGTTTACAAGTTTTCAATTCCTTTTTCCATTTTCCTATGACAATAAAGTCATTTTCTATGGATATAGTCAACTCTTGAGTGGCGTCCACATTATCAACACCTTCTCTTTTGATAGTGAAGCTCACATCTGGTGGCATGGTGTTGATGAACATTGCCTTCAATAATTCATTCCCTAGCCTCATGTTTGCAAAAATCCTATTATACAATTTGTTAAACCTAGCCAAAAATTCCCTCATTGGTTCATGAACTTCCTTTTTCATAGATCCTAACTAAGCAACCAGAACTTGATCATTTTCTGCAGTCTTAAATCTATTTTCAAATCTTGTTCTCAAGGTATCCCAATTATTAATAGAGCCATTGGGAAGGGAATAAAACCAATCAAAAGTAGCACCAGTTCGAGATTCTACAAAAAGTCTCATAGAAACATCCTCATGTTGCACAACAAGGATATAGGAGGTGGCAAAGAAAGCTTGCATGTGTTCATTAGGAGAAATCTTCCCATATCCACTAAATTTTTGTACAATTTTCCCTAAGCCCTTCATCAAATCATGTAATTGAGCTCCAACTCCAAAGGTGAGGGGACCTATTACAGCTCCCCAAGGAAAGGGTTGAGGCTAAGCCATCACAATAGGATTATGGAGAGGAAAATTTCTTTGCAAAGGAAGGATTGTTCCATGCAAGAGAAGAGCTTGACAAGATGTATTGGAAACCCTAGGGGAACTAGCTTTAGGGGTGAGAGAGGGTGGTATGCTAATGGATTTAACCTTTCGGTTAGGTGGAAAGGATGAGAAACCAACCGCTTATAGTAACTCAAAATCTTTATCAACAATCCCTTTCTTTTTATCTCCCCTTGTGTATCTTTTAGATGCTAGAGTTGAACAAACAAGAATAAATTACAAAGTTGACAACTCCCACTTGCTAATTGTTCCATGGAAATTTTTATCTATTTTTCAACTAATTTCTTTGATTCAAAAATTGATTCCTAAGAGCTTGCACTAGAGGGGCTCTAACTCTTCTGGCTACAGGCACAACATTTTTTACAAAAATGTTTTCTTGGGAATTTTCAAAATGAATAGCATTTGTGCTTATAATCTCTCCAAGTTCTTTCTCTTCATCCAACACTTTATTATCTTTGTGATATTGGAGGTTGGTTCTTCTTTGCTACCAAGCAAGTAGCTGAAGACTAGTAATTATATCTTCTTCATCCCCAATCAACCAGTCTACATTGGTTTGGAGAATAGGAGCATTATGCTTTTGAAGAACCATAACTATCAGCTACAAAGCAACTCATAAAGTAAAAATTTTCTCTAGTTCTTCCCCACCAAGGTTTCAAAAAACTATTGGTTAATAGTTTTGTCACCTAACTCTATATCCTTACAAACATCAAGGTGACAAATGTAACAACAACTGAATCAGTAATAATGATATTTTATACTACTGGAAATACTAAAACTATATTAAAGCATCCTATGCATCCATCACCATAAAATATTTATTCAAAGATAAACATCCCACAACAATGAAACTAATCACACTTTTACCATCCCAATAATAGATAATCCAATGGTAAATTACTTAGCATAAGTAGAATAAATTCATACACCATAACACAAAGATCATGCCTACATGAATTTCACCATATTCTTTCTATACATTGAAATAACAGAAGAGTAGTAAACTAAATATAGTAGAGTTTTTCTAATGAGTAAGACAAAGTTCGCTCAAAAGATCCTATATACAAACATCATCCCCAGATTTAAAGACTACAAATTGTCCAGAAAATGGTTTCTTGAAGATAACCATTTCAGAAATTAAAATAAAAGTCTTTAAAAAGTTTCAAGAGCCGAATTAAAGAAAATAGCATAATAATTAAAACTAATCAACAACCTTCACACCGGTTCTTTCGCCTTCAACAACTTCCTCCTCTTGATATTTTTGTAATGCCTCCCGAGCCTTTATATTTTTCCTATATTCATAGTACTTCATGACAATTGTAGTGATGCTTTTACTCCTTGGGGTTGTGGTTATCTGCAATCTTGTCCTTCATTTTGATAGTGCACAATCAAATTTAGCAAGTTCTTGACAGCTATCATCACTTTCAGACTTAAACACTTTCAAATAGTTCTGCATAGTGCTCAATTTCCTGAATGAATCAACAATGGAAGTTTCAGGATCACCCACCTCTTTGTATTGTTTTATTATGTCTTTGATATCTAGGATTTTCTCATCAAATTCATTAGTGAGGTCCACTACTAGAGCATTGAAATTTTCCTTTATTTTCACCATTATCTCAAAATATTTTTCTAATACTTTGTTGATTTCTTTGATATAATCCTCATAAATTGATAGCTTCCATTCCAAATAATCAAGCCAATTGGGATCAATTTATTTGGGATCATCCACTATCTTTTCCCCAACTAACTAAATATGCTCCATGGAGGCCAACTCAATAATTTATTTTGAAAGCACAAAAGTGCTAATATGCTCTCTTCTAATTTGTTGGAGCTCAGTCACCAATTCTTTTAGTTTACTAGACACCTCAATATAAAATTGTAGAAATTTAGAAATGAAGAAAATACCATCATGATACAGTCCCTCAACCCATTCGTTAGCAGTTTTAGCATATCCCAAAATTTTCCTAACTTTTAGCATAGTATCAGAATCAATACCTTAGACATTTGAAGTGGAAGCTTCCTAGGAGGTTGGGGTCACAAATGATGAAATAAAATTTATTAGAGAAAGAAGATTGGACTACAATTAAAGGTTTTCTTTTCTTTGCTCCTTGACTCTTTTTATTAACACATTAACAGAGTAATTGGCTTGGTAAACATCACCTTCTAAAGAAGAGGGCCCCATATCAATATGAGTAACTTTATAGTCTACCTCCATTATTTCATTTTCATTTAAATCCTTTGTAGGATTAAAAATCTCTAGCAGTCGATGCCCAAAAGTGGTATTTGTAATCATCTGCGACATTCTTTTTTCCTTTTTAGGTTTTGAGGAAATCTGTAGCAACATAGCAATAGTATCCACTTTGATTATCATTAAGGGAAAATTTTTCCTTTTCTTTTCAATTTCCTTTTTCAACCATGGTAGAGAAGTAGCCATGAGCCTTGTGTCTCTGCTTTCAACACTTACATTCTCTACTCTCTCAACTGACTGAACAAAAATAGAAGAATCTCTTAGTGGGGAAGGATGAATTTCAAAGAATGTGGGGAAAGGAGGTTCTTCAATTATCTACTAGAAAATTCTTGTGGATTCAGTGGATGATGGCTTCTCTTGACTAACCTTCTTCTTAGCAGCAAAGGGTAGTGTATTATCTTGTTCACAAACTGATTTCAATTTTTCCCTAGTGTCTTCTAGTCTCTCACCATCTCCTCCTTACTGTGAGTTGATGCTTGACGATCTCATCATTTTTTTTACAACGGTTATGCTTACACTAGAGGCTTGTATAGTCCTTTGTTCTTTCCTCTGTGAATATTTAGGCTCTTGAAGGGAACCCACACTTTGGTGCCATTTTCCATTTAACCAATTAGAATTCCTTAAAATAGTAGACTAAATCATTAAATATGAAATGTCATCCTTTGACCAATCAATTTTATATGAGGTCTTAACTGTAGACGCCTGGTATTTTGGGTCAATGATCACTGAATCTTCCTACACATCCTCTAGAATATTGAAAGAGATACCAAAGGTCTATATCTATTTTAGATTTAATCTCATAAAACCTCTCTTATACACTTCATTTTCATCTGAGCAGTCTTCCCAAAAATCTTCAATGTTTGGGCGATGTTCATAACTGTCAGCTCCATACAAATTTTGTTTTACATACCCTTTTCTATCAAAACTTGTTCTTATAGGAAGACACTAAAATTTAAATTCGTTTAGGGTTTTATCCACATTTCTATAAATACTATTACTTTTACAAGAGAACAAAGGCACTGAAAAAGGAAACACATAACCCTTCTTTCCCATATTAGAGTATTTAGTATTTACGACTGCCATTTGCTGACAAACTTCAAGAAAAATCAAATAATCACCTAAGTAATGAGCCAAATTTAATGGAGCTCTCTCGAAACCCCCAATTTTGAGGTAATTAAGTCTATCGAACTAAATGAAAAAGCTACCAAATTTCATCACCAAGGCAATTGCTTCAGGTGAAACCCGGAGCTTGAGGTTTCCATCAATTTTCTTCACAATTCCCATTAAAAATGTGTCATTTACGCCACAATAATTTCCCATTCCAACCTTCTTATTAAGCTGAGGAAAAAAATTGTACATAGGTGTATCTAGCGTTGGAGAACCTTGTAGTTCTAACCCATCCCAAATAGCCTCCTGACTAGCTAAAATATAGACCAGGTATGAGCACATATGAAATGCAACAGTTTAATTGAAATTTATTAATTGCTCATTCAAATAATAAAAAATAATTTTGACCCAATCAATGAATTTACTCTCATTACAAATTAACAAAACAAAGTGGCACATCCAAAACTCAAATGAGTTCGAGCATGCATTCTTGACTACATGATGCAATAAGGTAATAGCCTCTAAAATTTCATCTTTAAAATGTACCCTTTTAAGTTTAGAAGGCAATTGAGACTTACCTTTCTTTTCAGACTTCAACCACTTCCTTGCAATGGGGTTTCTACACCAATATTCATTCATTTTGAAAAACTCATCACCCACAGCCACAAACATTTCCTCCATAGATTCTCTTTTTGGGATGCTCAATGCACGAGAAATGACCTCAAGAGTGATTTTTGCAATAACAAAGCCATCCACTACTCTTATTTCTCGAGTCTTAGGGATGTAGCCTCTCGCACAAGCAACTACCAAGTCGACATTTTGTACAACCTTAGGAAAAACTCTAGCATGTGCCAAACCACTTTGTAAAATAGTTTCCCCAAGAGGAATTTTGTTTTTTTCTTCCAAATGCAGCAAAAATTCCTCCAAATCAAGATGTCCAACCTCAGTGTCCCTCACACTAGACTAACGATTCTGAATTCCACTGTAGATGAGCACGAGTCCATAGGAAAATATTATTTGTACCTTAAGAAGTAGTAGCAAAGAATATGAATGCATGATAAATGACAGTAAATATTTCACCACCCAAACTTGTGTCATTATTTGGTAGTGCGTGCATTAAATGCGACATCAATTTCATTCCTCGAAAATATAGATCTTTAAACCTACATGCCTTTCAAAAATTATGAAAAGATAAGCCAAATTTAGTTCATACATAACATTAAATGAGGTGGTGGCACCCTTTGAAAACTAAGAGAAATCAACATTGTTGCATGGACGAGAAAATTTGGAATCTTACAACCTAGATCGTGAGTTTCAAAGTTTTAAAAACCTTTAAATCACCAGTCCATAAGACAACTAACAAAGACTTACGACTCAACAAGGCTGACGGATTCGGATAATCGGGAAGTTAAGAAATTTTGAAACTCCACGACAAGGTTATGAAAGTTGGAAGACTAGCAACCAAGGTTAGGAAAATCCCACAACCCATGACATTGAACAACTACTAAGGGAATAGACAACAAGGCACACAAAATGAGTGAGGTAGAGACCCAAAAATGCTTAAGGAAAGTTTAAAACTACTAATATAAGTGTAAAATACTATGGATAACAAGAAGATACTAAAGCTCTCAATGAGTGATATGTTATAGAAACATCAAACCAAGAATTGGAAGAAGAATTGCCATAGAAACCCAAGAATGTGAATGAAAAGGTCGATCTAGAAGGGCACATCTCTGAAGGAAAGATTGATATAGATGTAGATGTGGAAATACCCAGAGGACCACCCCCAATTGGCTAAGACAAGGGCCCAGTCCAGGAGGAAGAAGCACCTCCCCAAAGGAGAAGGAAAAGGAAAAAGATAAAGAAGAAGAAGATGTGCTAAGAAAAATCCTCGAGCCTAAGAAACCATTTGAGCTAGAGCACATAGAAGAAAAGAAACCCTAGAAAGAAGACATCGCCAAGGAAAATATAACTTCCATCTAGTTAGACAGAGAGAAGATAGTGAAAATAGAAGACTCAGACGAAGAAGAGAAGATTGGTCAAGAAGCTGTTGGAAATGAAGAGGAATGGCCTCAAAGTGAACAAAGAGAGGAAGGTGATCATGAATCACCCAAGGAGAAAACCAAGGTGCCTGATTGGATTGAGCAGAAAATACAAAAGACAACTCATGTGGCTATTTATTTTAAGGCTAGACTTGAGGCAATACTGGCCAAGGCACAAACAAAGACAAGAAAAGAGAAGAAAACTAGATTTCACTCCCACATCATGGAAGATGCCTCTGAATCTAGAACAATACAAATTTCTACCCTCGTGGCGGATAAGGATACAAGCACAGGTTACACTATATCAACCATTAACCTAGGCTCGAAAACCCAAGAGCAAAAAATAGATGAATTCCAAGGGTTTGTGGCCACAATCATGCAATAGATGAATAAAGATCAGTTCACCAAGGAGGATTTCAAGGAACAAGGGGTAGATCTCACTACCTATATCCAATAGTAGACATCCATAGAAGAAGAGACCCTGACAAAATCATCCACGCTCACTCTCCTCTCCCAGGAAGAGCTAAATAGAATGGAAAAGATGAATAACTAGACCAAGTCCACAATAGATTGGTTCAACAGAGTTAGATATAATGGTGACATGGGCATCCACCACACTGCTAGGGCATTCAACAAGTTCTAGGGGTTATAGTAGAAAATTGATGAAATGATAAAGACATGCAATAGGTTCACTGAGTTGTATAGGATTACATATCTTAAGCTTGAAAGCATCCACAAGCTTCCCTAGACAATATGGGAAAAGGAGCTAGAGCTCATAAAGGGTGATCAGTGGCTAGTGGAGACATGGAAAATGGGCCTTTATTAAAGGAAAGATGTTCTAGAGAAGGCTTTGCACGAGCTGGAGCTCGATCTTGAATGGGTTGCAAAACTTCGAGGTGAGTGAAGATTACTTGAAAATGATGACAAATTATGAGATGCCTCCTCTAGAAATAGACCTAGAGAAGGTCAAACCCTTCTTCCACAAGAAGATGGAACAAGGGTCCACAAACACATTGTCACTAGATTTTATGGACTTTGTTGCAAGGGTTTTCGCACAGTCAAAACAAGTTATCAAGGCAACCCCTAAATGCACTAAGAGCTGGGAGTAGATTACAAATAGAATTAAGAAGATATCCTTCCAAAACCTCCAATCTGATATCATGGAATGGGATAAGCTCCAAGATTTAATCAGGAAATTAATGGAGTATGCTACTCTCTAGAAGAATGTGGGAAATCCCATTATCAATGATGAATATTTGTTAAAGTAGCTATAAGCAAAGGAAGCTACTCCAGGACAAACTGCTATAGTGCCAGAGTCACTAGATGACAAAATAGGGAAGAGACAAAATATGTATTTTATATTGTCATACATTTGGGGGTAGGTGAAACCCTAAAGTAAAATGAATTTGAGCCACACAATGAAAGTTAATCTTGTCCATTCATTTTTCTTTTGGAAAACTATAAATAGGGGTATCCTCTCATTTTAAAAGAGAGAGTTGAGTTGTTGTGTAAAGGCATGTTGTAGAAATTTAATGAGAATTGCATTATTTTGATGGGTTCTTGTGTTTATTCATATGTGTGCATGATTCATCTCCTCAATATTAGATTTTAGCTTTTTTGTTCTAGTTTTAATTTACTTTGGTTGTTAGTTTATGCTACACTTTAATGGTGAAGAATGTTATTGTGTTGATCCCTTCCTTTTTCATACCTTTTGTTGTTTGTTGATGATGAGCAACAATGTAAAGTTAGTCTAAATATTATTCATATTGTTGCACTTAAGTTCATCTACTATTCATGCTTTAATGATGAATGGATGGTTGAAAATCAGCAGACCTTAGAAGATTGCACTAGTTTCATGAGACTGTAGGTGGTCCCTTGGTTAAGTGGAACTTATTTTTAGGAAGGTTGTCCACTATAACATCCTCTATTGTTATTGTTCAACTTTAGTTGCAGGTTTAGGAAACTCTCTATCCCTTTTCTATTTTGAATTTTCTTTGAAAATTGAAAGTGAAGTAAAGTTCTAGCATCATTGTAAAGCCAAATTTGATGATGACATGGAGTTTTATATTGTTGTCTCAAACTTGCAGTAGTTGTACCCCATTTTCAAAATTAGCAAAACTACATTTAAAGATCCAATTCCCTCCATGCTTATCCAACCATAAATTCCCTTTGTGATTACGAACAAATCACATCAACCAACTGAACCATTCCAAGCATTGTCATGACCTGACATCCAAGAGACCTTGGAGTGATTTCTAAAACTTAGTTGCAAAAATTACCTTTCAATAGAGCCATTGCACTTGTGTAGTGTCTGTGTTGAGATAGTGCAAAAAAACCCATCAACATAACTAGCACAAGAAGGAGGGATGAGTGAGGGAAGAACACATTGCTCTAGTCATCATTCATTTTATGCTTGTCTCTCCTCATAGCACACATCAACAAAATTGATGTTAGAAGGAGGGCCTCTTAGTTAAGTTGGATTGAATTGGTTTTTCCTCCCCTTAAAGGTTTTATAGAGTGCTTAGATCCACACCAGACAAAAGGGAATTTCAAGAGCTCAAGACCCCTACCAAAGCTAAAAGAGCCAAGAAAGGGTAAACATATACTTCAACCCCTTCCATCCATCCATCTCACCTCTCCCCTTCACCACCGACAACAATTCCTTCCAACCATCCGTTCCAAACTACCTTTCCACCTCCCACCTCCCACCTCCCACAGCTAGGGTGCTATCCCAGCCCCAACACTCCATTCCCAAAGCTTTGTCCCAACTACTACTCTTTCCAGCCTCAAGTCACTATAACATAGCAAACACAACCTCCACTTCCCACAATGGCTTGGCTAGGCAACAACCCATCCCCATTGTCCTTTAATGACTACCATGACATGTCAAAGAATCTAAAAGGATTTGGCACTAAGTTCCATCCTTGAGATCCATAGAGGATAGCAAAAGAGCACATTAATATTTTCCAAATGTCTTTGAAGGATATGCAGATAGAACATGAAGATATAGCTTGTAGGCTCTTTCCTTACTCATTAGGGAAGAGGCCTTCTATTGGTACTATTGTGCAGTTTTCACACACATGCCCCATTGAAAGTAGGGACCCTCTTTTGCTCTAGTTTTTTATGCTTTAGCCCTTGGATTTTGAGGATTTACCTTGCCTTGGCATAAGCTTAAAATTTTTATCTTGCTTGCCAAAGTGATTCCCCTAAGTTGAACTTTGAAAATATTAAGTTCTAAAGGAAGTTCGGGTTTTGTGCTAATTTCAGGATTTTCCACCCCATTCGGGTTTTCCCAGATTTCACTCAAGGCCCGGTGGCTGATGTTTTGCCCTGTTTTCTGGAGATTTCGGTCCTTCGCAAGATTCCGCCTGGATCAGATTTTCCTGAAATTCTGTCTCGTTGTCGAAATTCCGGATTTGGTTTTGGTTTGTCATTTTATGAATGTTGATGCATTTGAGTCTAAGTCCTCAAATTTGTGATCTTCGATCAATTTGAGCATGATTGTTGGAGAACGTTGAAATTTGGGTTTTCCTTCAGTTTCAAGATTTTCCTGTGCTAGTGGATTTCCTTAGTTTTCCTTGTCCTCTGTGTTTTCCCGAAATCCAAAATTTTGCTTGCTTCGCGGATTTCCGCTCCCTCTAGATTTTCCCAAAATTCCTGTTATCTCTTCATTTTCTGGAATTTGTTGACTGTGGATTGTTTTCACCAGAATCCGCCTAGTTCAGATTTTCTTGAAATTCCCTTCTAGCCTGGATTTTGCGGAGGGGTGAAAATATCGAACTGTGTAGAAATTGTGCTTTAGCGTTATTTTGGGATTGATTTGGATCTGTGATTGGATTTATTTGAATAATGGATATTATTGATGGTGGTTTTTGCTGAGTGCAGGTTGGATTTAACAAGGTTGTTAAGGAGGCTTTGGAGGAGATTACTTCAATTGGATTTAAACCATGTATTACTTCACCTATGGTTGACTTGGAGAGTATTTTTATTAAGATTTCAGATAAATTAGATCAAGACAAGGACGAAGGGGCTAGTTAATGATTGATTGCATTAGGATTTGTGCTTCCTATTTATCCAGAGTCGTTTCTACCTAGTTTTTCAGTCCTTCACATGCATTGGATCAAGTTGCATTGTAAATCCCAAGCCGACCTGGATGAGTCCCAAGCATTTAATGCATATTTTTATCTAATTTTTAATTTTCCTTGGGCCGACCTATTTTGTGGCTAATTATTATTGTAAAATCTAATTAGGCCGACATGCTCTGGGGGTTTTCTATAAATTTGGCATTTTGCCTCATTTGTAAGGGGTAGACTATAGTAGTAGTAGAAATCAAAGAGATAGTTCTTGGCTTAGAAGCGAGTAGGGTACTAAAGCAAGGAGTTAGAGTTAGGGTTTAGTTCATTTGGAGAAAATGCTATAACACATAACATTGGAGTTGTTGTTGTTATTGGGTGATTCAATACAATTGAAGACATTGTGTTTTCTGGTGATCTCTTTTGTGTTGACTTATCTTGCATGGTTCTTATGATTGTATCTTCTGAAATTGCTCAAGAGTATTAGATGTATGATAGATTTAGAATTAGAAGTGATTTAATGGTGTTTATGGTTTGATGCTTGAAGTTTTTGCAACAATCCTGGGTCCATACTTTTTGCAACTAGCTGATTGTTAGTTGCTTTGCAAAGTTAGCCTGGACCTTACATTCATTGTACTTAGTTCAATTGTGAAGTTTATCCATTTCAATTGCAATTGGGTTGTCTTGGATGAATGTTCATGATCTAAAGATCTTTAATACCTTAGAAGATTGCACTATTTTTGTAAGATTGCAGACTTATTTGGGTTAAGCAAGAATCAGTTTATGAGGGATTGGTCCATTTCAAGTATTTCATCATTTGCATTGTTAATCTTAAGAGTAGTTTTAATTTAGGAATCTCTTAGAAACCCTAATCTTTTGTTATTTCTTTTATCAGTTGGGTTAGATTTAGGATTGAAGTATCATTACATTGCCAAATTTGATAGATTCAAGATTCAGTATTTTCTTGTAGTAAGGTCCCTTTGTGATTACCAATATTTTCACATTTATCACTGAGTTGTTTATGCATTGTCAAGACCTGATATTAGAGACCTTGGGTTTATCTCTTGAGGCTTGTTGATAGAGATTTACCTTTCAAGAGAGATAGGATATTATATTCTGTTTGAGTTGTTGTGCAGAAAACATCATCAACAAGTACATCCATTTTACGACTAGATCCATCACCTCTTGAGATCAATTGAAAGACATGTTTCTGTAGAAGTTCAAACTTCCTATTAGTCCTTTCGAGTTATACCAGCAATTCATGTCCATCTAGAGTGAAGTTAATGAGCCCATTAGCTCCTTCAATGACTAATTCCATAGAGCCTACATGAAGTTGCAACTACCTTACATGGTTGAAGATGCCTCAACTAGGAACTAGGTTGGTTTATTTTGAAGCCTTGGATAATATGGCATCGACATTGGTGAAAACAATGTGCCCACTGCTAGCTAGGTTGGTGGATGCATATGCAAAAGAAGTCATAACAAGCACAAACTCAAGGTAGCACATTGTTGGTCTATTTCCATAATTAGGACTAGCTTCTCATCCAACACAAATCTAAGGAGTTACTCATGCTTTGGTGAATTAGACACCCATGATAAAACAAGTCCCTCAATTGCTAATAGTCTTGCATCAGGGCAACTACTCAATCAGGAACCTCTAGTGCCTCATTTCTTACAACCTCAGAAACTATAGGCTTACTCTCAATAGCCCAAAGTTACTTCATACCTACAAGGCTCCGAGTTCCCACCTACACAACAAAACCAACCTGCAATATAATTGGTCTTCCTTCAAAACTCAGTACTACAATAGAATGTGGAGAAAGATAATATCGATGAATTGACTGAAATGGTAAAGAAGTTGTCCACTAAGATGACACACTTGAGGAACCAAAAAAATAGATTGTAGGATTCTCAAAGGAGTATTCAAGCTAATATCAACTAAGATAATTGTGATTTGAGTGCTTATTCCTAGTAAAATTTTAAAATAGGATAGAATTCATGCTAGAAATTTGAGTGAAGACCTTCAAAAAGAAAAAATAAAATGTGGAACATAAGGAAAAACAACAGAAGTGTCGCCACACCTCTTGATCAACTAGGTAGTGCTAAAAAACCTACAAGTTGGGTCTATCTAGCTGAGGCATCCCTATCGGGATGGTGCAGGATCCACAAGACAAATAGGCATTCTGAATTAGATTGTTCGGACTTTCAAATTGTAGTAGAAATTTTCCAAGTAGAAGTCCATAATGCAGTCAATGGTTCAAGTTGCTGAGACTTAGTTCCTTTGGAGCCATATGATTCTTCAATGTTGGTGGTCAACCAAGCTCCTTTCCCAAAAGGAAAAATAAACTCACCTGAGAAGGAGGCTTCCCCCAAAAGCAAAGAAGTGAAAGAGGTGAGTAATGATGATACTTTATCTCAGCTCTTTGATTCGATAGATAATGGTCCAATAGATGAGGAAGAAACTTGCAAGAATGAAGTCCATATGTTCCATCAAAGAAAACCACATATAACCTAAGAAATAGACAAGTTGGAAGCCCTATCACGATTTCTACCCCTCCCAACAGCTTTAATACTCTACCTGGTCCCAATGCCAACAATAATCCTACTTACCCCCATTTTCCTACTCAGTAATTTAACAGAAATAGGAACCTGAATCAAGCTTAGGCTCAGATCACTAGCTCTTCCCAAAGAATATTTTCTAAAGTAGAGGTTGAACAAATGGGAGAGTATTTAGTCAAGGACTTGAAGAAGGTCAAAGTTGTTTGTTAGCCTTTGAACAATTGAAGGTACCTACTATCTGGAATGCCCTCTTTAGGTCACTAAATGGAACCTCCCCATCAAATCCAACCCAAGAAGTACTCGCTAAGAAGGTTTCCATTGACACTTCTGATAATGAACTGGTAATTAGGGAAATCATAGGAAAAAAACCTAATCATCCCCCAAACTAATAGGCCAGTAAAAATCAGCCAGTGGATAAAGCTCCTGCCAAGGATTTAAATCAAGTGCCAAACAAGGATAAATGCAGTGATAAAGACAAGGCTCAATTGGGTCAAGTTGATGTCTGAGTAGGGCTATTCTAAGGGAAGCTGGAGACCCCTCCCTTCTTAATGACTATTTGGATATTTGGTAATAATCTACATAACTGCCTATTATATTTAGGGGCTTCGACTAATGTCATGCCCTTCGTAGTGTGCCAAGCACTAGGGATAACTCCAACTCCCTCCTGACAAAAAGTGAATCAATTGGATAGGACTGAATTGAACATAGTTGGAGAGATGAACATAATATCAATGCAGATCACTACTAACCCAAGTGTGCAGCAGATAATTGACACCAAGTTGCAGAGATCCCTAATATATACAGAATTATACTAGGACAAGACTTCACTCGGGCTTTGAATGACTATGCTACAATACACTATTTCCATCTATGGTTGCCATGAAAAGGACTACCAAACTAGATCTACATTGAGAGAGAGCCTCAAATGAAGTTTATGATCACAGAGTATAACAACACAAATGAGGCGTTGTTTGCTGAAATGGAGTTGGGAAATTATTGTCCTTTGGCTTATTATGATGAACACAAATTCCAAGAAGAGGAAGTAGCCAAGGAGGTCCTACCTATATTATGCAATTCTCCCATCAACGTAACCCACGTCCCTGATAGTACAAAGTTTCTAGTCAAATATGAAGATGAAGAATCCAACAAAGATGGTAATCTTGGATTGTTGGATGGATTCCAATAGTTTATAAAGAAATGTGTACGAGATCAGCTTAGTCTAGGAGCATGAATGGACTTCCAGGAGCTGCTCCTACCCAGTTGTTGTAGGGTCCAAAATGTTGCTCATTCTAAATTTAATGTTGCCTATGCCAAATAGTAGTGGAGCACATAGTGGGGTAGGTTATTCCAAAAGGGAACCCTCAAGAAGAAAAATAGAGTTAAAACCATTGCAAATCTATGTAGCCACCTAATGGTACACAAGGGGATATGCAACAAAGAAAGGAAGTGCATTCAATCAGCCCCAAGGTCAAAGCCTCTTCTAAGTTTTGGATGCTATGCTTCGATGTGTCCAAGTCCAAGTAGGGGGCAGGAGCTTTAAAATCATCAGTCCTATGAGTAAGATGTGTTTTTTTTCCCATATACTTCAATTTTATTGCATGAATACTGTAGCAGAATATGAGGCATTAGTTCATGGACTATTGATGGCATTAAGAAAAAAGGTCAAAATGATGCAAGTGTTTGGTGATTCTAAGTTGGTAGTGAAATAAGTTAGGAAGTTATACTCCTATCATGATAGAAGATTGGAAAACTATAGACACCAGGTATGGGATCTTATAGAGGGCTTATATGCCTTCAATATCTAGCTAATCCCTTGAGATAGGAATCAAAATACTAATGTGTTAGATCAAGTAGCTAGCACCCTTCAACCCCTATCCTTAATTGGCTTTAAGAAATTCATTGTAGAACTCACCTCTACCCCCTTAGTGCCTGACAATGTCACCAACTTCCAATTCTTTAATGATGATAAGCACATCCTTGATTTCATAACAAGCCCCGATGTGTTTGTGGATCAAATCATTGATGAGACAGAGCCTGATGAGGTTGAAATAGATATAGAAGGGGTCATCAACCTCAAAACCAACACAATACCATGAGGAATGGGTTAGCTTGAAAGAATATTTGACTTAGATCAAATCAAGGATCGGGATCAATAGGCCAAGAGGGAGTCAATAGACAATCAATGTGATGCTCATAATATGGGTACAACTGGAGAGGTTAAAGACGTGTTCATTGGAAAATTGTGCACATCAAAAGAGAAGAAAGGAATTGTAGATGTTGTGCGTACTTATCATAATGTGATTGCATTGAGCTATGAGGACTTGAAAATATATGATACCTCAATTATTACTCACACCATCCCCCTCAAGCCAAATGTGAGTCCTTTTCAACAGTGCTAATGCCCTATCAACGAGTTGTTGGAACCACTTATTTTCAAAGAAGTTTAGAAGCTGATGTCTTCCTGAATTATCTTCCCTATTAGGTACTCCACATGGGTGGAAAATTTGGTTTCGGTTACAAAAAAGAATGGTGAAATCAGATTATGCCTAGATTTCTAGAATTTAAATAGAGCCTCTGAAAAAGATAATTATCCGGTGCCATCACTAGATGAGGTACTGCAAATAGTCAATGGATCTTAGATGATGTCATTTTTAGATGGCTATTCAGGATATAACTAGGTTATGGTGCCATATAAAGATAGGCATAAAACAACATTTACTACAAAGTAGGGGACATTTGCATAAAGAAGGATATCATTTGGATTAATCAACATCGGTGCTCCATTTCAGTGTGTTGTGGAATTGCCTTTAAGGACCTCATTGGAAAGTGTATCATCACATATATGGATGACCTCACCATGTTCTCCAAGAAAAGGGGAGATCATGTCTCATATTTGTGCAAGGTCTCTCAAAAATGTAGATAGTTTGGTATCTCCTTCAACCCGAAGAAATGCATCTTCAGAGTAACTAAAAGCTATTGGGACACATGATTTCAAAAAAGGGAATCTTAATTGACCTTGAGTGCATCTAGGCCATATTAAAGATTCAGCTCCCAAGCAGCAAGAGGGAAATGAAATCTTTCTTTGCAAAGATCAACTTTGTCAGGAAGTTCATCACAAGCTTTGCTAAAATCATTAAGCCATTGAACACTATGCTTAAGCAAGATGCTAAAGTAGAATGGACACCAGAAGCTAAAAAATCTTTTGAAGAAATCAAAAGAGTTATTGTTGATTTACTTGTGTTGGGCAGTCCAGATTATTTGAAACCGCTCTACATTTACTCCTTCACTTCAGATCACTCTTGTGCTAGATGGTTGATGCAAAAAGATAGTGATGGGAATGAACACCCTATAACATTCATGAATGCTCCACTAAAAGATTTTGAATTATGTTATCAAAATGTTGAAAAGAAAGCTTATGCCTTGGTCAGAGGAGTTAAATTTTTTTTGGCATTACATCTTGAGGAACAAGGTGTTTGCAATTGTCCTAGATCCAATAGTTAAGACCATATTAATGTAGAATGAGTTAGGAGAAAAGAGAGAAAAATGGGTCACATTATTGTAGGGATACAACATGGAGATTCAACCCATGAAGCTAGTTTGAGGACATGCCCTCACTCACACATTGGCAAAAACTGGAACCGAGCTCACGGTGTAGCAGTACTAGTTGGAGGATGTTTCTCCTGGAGAATGGTATAATAACATAGTCTATTACTTACTAAACAACAAGTGCTCATCATGGCTGCAAGGAGTACAAAGATGTGCTATGAGATGAAGATCAATAGCTATATGCTGCAAGGATCCATACTGTACAAGAGAAATCATGAGGGGATCTATCTCAGATTCCTTGGAAAAGAAGAAGCAACTGAAGTGTTAAAGCAATTCCATGAAACGTTTGGCATAGGTAAAAAATTTGGCCCTTCAACCACTCATCAAATTCTATGAGCTGGGTACTACTAGTTGATGGTGTTCAAATATGTGCACAACCACATCAGATCCTATCACATCTATCATACCACTACCACCTGAGAGAGGAATGTTGTTGTCACGTTGCAACCAGTTGTAGAGGTCAAGCCTTTCACCCAATGGGGACTTAACTTCATTGGTCTGGTAGGCCCACCATCCTCTACAGGTTATAGGTACATCCTAACGCTTCATATTATTGCACTAGATGGACTAAAGCAACAGCATATAGGAAATGTACAACTAAAGTAGTGACTAATTTCTTTAAAAAAATTATTTTGAATTGCTTCAGTTGCCATTTTTCCTTTGTGTGTGATAATGGTCCCACCTTTTCATCCCTTAAGTTTGCTAGCTAGGCCTTTGATTATGGAATTGCACTTAAATTTTCCTCTAACTATTACCCTTAGGGAAATGGCTTAGCTGAATCCACAAACAAAAATATGTTGACTATGATATGAAAACTGCTTGACTAAAACCCAAAAGATCTGCACACTCGGTTGTATTTTTCCTTATGGGAAAATCACACTTGACATAAGGCTACCTTGGGTAATTCCCCATTTCATCTCATTTATGGCCTAGAGCCTATTTTACTAGTTCACCTGAAGATCCCCATGCTCTAATTCATCAACACATATTATGAGGAGGGAGAACGTCAAGAGGCTCACCTTGCTGAATTACTGCATTTAGAAGAAGTTTGTGATCAAGCAATAGAATTTTTTTCCAAACACCAAGGTGTAGTGGGAAGATGGTTTGATCATTGAGCCAAAGTAAAGGCCTCCTTTGATTTATTCCTCTGTTGGGACAAGGCCCACGAGAAGAAAGGGGGACATGAAAAATTTGACAAGCTCTAGCTTGGATCCTTTCACATTTCTAAGATTCTAGGAGATAATTCCATTCACCTTAATACCCTAACTAGAGAGGATGTCCCATTGCCTGCCAATGGGCAGTACCTCAAGCATTATTTCCTTGCTTGAGCTATTCAAGCTCACTCTTTGTATATAGCTGTAAATAGTTAGGATATGTTCTTTTGCTTTGCTGCTTTGTTTTTTACTTTGCTTTCTCTCGCTTTCCCAACTTTTGTTTTTGTTGAAGGTGTCTCTTGACCTTGATGTGTTGGTTGTGCTTGGCTCGTCTGGGGGCCTACTTTTTTGTTCGCTCCCATTTATTCTTTGGACAAGTCTTCATCCGTTACCATTAATTTCTAACCACTCCTACGAAGCGGGTTTCGTTAAACTCCAACTTGATCTATAGTAGAACCATTATTTGAATCTAAACACACTTATCTTAGATTACACATGAAGATACATCTTAAGTATTCTTGATGAGCTATGTGATAGTTTTTATGAGGTTTTAGCAAGTGAAAAGTCTGAAGTCTTCTCTAGTGACCACTGTGATTCCAAACCCACTATAAGCTTCAGTGCTTATGTAGTTGAGCAAAAAAAGAGTATCAAAAGGAAATATTAAAAGAAAAGAGAAAAGGAAATGTTAAAATAAGCAACTATGTGGGTGTGTGGAAAACTCTATCAAGGCTATGGATGCCAAGCTGGCAATAGAGCAATGTTCGTCGGGTCATAGCGACAACTCTGTCAGGGCTATGGATTCCTAACTTGCAGCGAAGCAATGTCCAGGTTACTTTTGGGGTCAGCATATTTATGTAGCTTGCCTTGACTGATTGAATACTATTTTTTATAGTCTCTTAGGGAAGGAAATGATCAAACTACACACACTTTTGAGATATTTTTGTGATCGGATTCAACTAAGGATCCCGTCCTCCTTTAAGTTTCTAGTTTTCCTATGGAAATGGGCTTTTGGTCTGTGAAAACAGAGACGTTGGGTTCTAGATGAATCCTTACCCTTAGAACACTCGGGATAATTCACCCAGCTGAGTCACCATTTGTTGTGCCTATTGTACACATGCCCCGTTTAGACTGGGGACCCCCTCTCTCATTTTTTCCTTTGCAGGGTCATTTTTACCTTTTCCTCATTTTGCATGCCCCTAATGGTGAGCTCAAATTGGTCAGATGTAATGAAATCACTGGTTCCTTATTGACCAAGATTCACCACCCCAAAATTTCCTAAGTCTTTACATCTTGCGGGAATGCCCCTGTGGGTTTCCCTTTGCAGGTCGCTACTACCCCATCGTCGTTATTTCTCCATCGTGCAACTAGTGGCTAGCCTCAAATTTCCAACTACATGGTGGGATTTGCATCTGTTCCTGTCATTCAACGGTCATGCCACATCTGGTCTTCGCAGCTCTAGCTACTTCATCTACTTCCATACCCAACATTAATTACGGGCTATAAATGTGATTTTGAGTAAAAATATGCACCCACACTTGTCCTTTTCATCGGTGCATTTTAAAATTTCAAAGAGAAGGAATGGAAAAGGAAGATTTTGTGCCCACATCACCCCTTGGTGGATAAAAATTGAAGTCTTTGCTGGTTTTTTGTGTTGTTCTCAAGTGCACTAGCCTTTTAAATTTTGAAATGTGTGCCTTTCCATAACTAGCGTTTGTAAATTAATGGTAAAATATCAAAATAAAACCTTAAATCGCTCAGTGGTTCTTGCAACTATTTGTCCTGCATAAAAATCCACTTCTGGTACTTTAAAACTCTCATGAAATCACTCATACAATGCCCTCAAAATGATGTGGAACCTTATGTTTTCTTTGTCCTTCTTCATGCGGCATAAACTCCTTTGTATCCCACACCCTTGCCATCGACACCCCAGTCAAACTAAGGAAATATTAGGACAAAATGCTTAAGTCCTTGACCTTTTGTGGCTCCACCTACATGGGTCATCACTTGTGGGTGGTCATCTCCCTACCATGATTGGTTAGCAGCCTAACCCTAATTGCCTTTGACATTGTGATTCATGCTTCGGCTATTGCCATCAGTTACCAAAATCTAGTAAGTTTGGGAAGAGTTTGTGGGTCGTTATTCATAGGCCGTTGTATGCATCTCATCATTGCCCAGATGCTATCACTTATTGAAAAATCCCTTCCGTTCATCCATGGAGCAGAGTTTCACTCTTCCACCATCATCTTCGATTTACTCAAAATGATATACAGACTGATCCCTGTGGGTAGCCCTGTGCGGGTGGCTATTTCCTCCCTGTCATTTCCTAACACCCTTGCACCCTTCCCCTTCTACATGGTGGGTGTTAGCTCTCAAAAACAAAGGTAAAGGGTACCTCAAGAGGCTGCCAATCTCTTGATACATTTTAGGGTAATAGACAAGGTTTAAATGGCTTAAACCTTCTACTCTTTAGGTGCTGCTAGACCTAGGTGAGTATACCTATATGAATTGAGAAGACTTGAATTTTGATTTTCTCTTCTTGCAGTGATTTGTCCATGATGGTAGATGAAATGGACAAACTAAATCAAATTTGGTATAAAATGTATACGATATTAAAACTAAAACCTAATATGCTCAGTTAACAGATGTAAAAAGGAAGGAATAAAATTGAATGATGAAATATAGAGACTAGTGCCTTATTGGGTATGCAAAGTCAAGAGAAATCTGAAACAAGTACTTCATTCTAGTAGACATTCAAGTTGTTTAGCATTTAATTTGGTTTATAACTTGTATAAACATGCAAGGTTATGATTATCGAGTTCTTCTTAGTAATCCAATTGACATTCTCTAATTACTATGATCAATTTAAAAGATTTAATCTTTACTAGAAAGAACCAATCAATTGACCATACAAATACAACAAATTGTGCATTGACAAACTGGATATAAACTTGTTACACCAATTTAAATAACCAGAAAACACCACACGGGAGAGAACTTCAATAATACTTTCAACAAACACCATAAACAATTGATACGAGAAACAACTACACCATATTATTAGATTTCAATTGATATCTCCATGATTTGAAACATGTAGCATAGTCTCATATTGGTGAAACATTGTATTGCACTGTATATTTTCTATCCTCTAACCTATTCTACTTATCCCCATTCATTTCATTTCCAAAACGAATATTTATACATTGAGAATATGAAAGGACACATTCTTTCAGAAATTGAAATGTCACATGTATACAAAACAAAAAGATTAGAGGATAATTAAGCTCTATTAAGCCACATGTGAGTTTTAGCAAGATGATCCAAATAATCCCGACACTCGTATGTATCTGCATCTCCAAGAGCATTCTGGATTGTGATTCCATCTTTATCATCTCCTCATTCTGCTCGCTCACTTCTTCTAATGTTGTATCCTCTGCAAAAGCTAGCTTCATGACTTCATTCAATATTGACTCACATTCAATTTTCCATCTAGTGGCTTCTTTCAATTCCCCTTTATCATTAGAGAATGTGATCATAGATTTCATGGCAGCATCTATCAACCCCTGTTCATCCCCTTGCAATTCAACATAGAAGTTTCGATGACGATTGATGATATGATTTGAAGTTTCAAGTGCTGCACTGTTAGAATCATCGCTTTGGGCTAGTTCATGAAACTTCTCCATAATTCGTCCATCCATCCTTTTTTTCTCTTTTAATGCAGAAAGAGTATGAGAGTATTTTCCCCACAGTTTATTTAACCAAGATGTCAAATTATCCCGCCTCTTCTTGACAATTGTTGCAATTGCATCATGCTTTCCCTAGAAATAAGTGCTTGATCCTACCCAATGATCTTTTTCCTGAGAGCTTTCTCCTTGAGTGAGAATTTTGGTTGGCCCCATTGAAATACCAACCAAGTCTTTCAGTCTATCATTCTCTCTCAACATTCTTTCATTATTTGCCTTGTACATTTCTCTTTCTTTTATCAGCAATTGAATTTGTGCTTTATTCAATTTTGCAATATTGACCCCAATTTCTGTAGTAGCCACATGATCAGCCTCTCCAACTTTTAGGGTCATGACATGGCCAAATTCCTTCTCTATCTCAATTACCACTGGTTTCCTATGGGATGGGTATAAAGCTCATATCATCAGTGATCCCTCATCAGTATTGTACTTAGAGCCTGCATACACCTATCTTACCTTTTCCTTGTCAAGCTTGTGTGTAGCATTATTGTCCCTTAAGAAACTATCAAAAACTAAGGCATAATTTAAATCAAGGCTTGGAAAGATCATGACACCAGCGTTTTCCAACATTTTCCTCCCTTTTTCAGGAGTCATATTTGTCATTTCATCATCCACACACTTTCTCAATTGGCTTAGCAATTGTTTCTCATTTCCTGAAGTGACATCATCAACATTTTCTCTTATTTCCTTCCCCTTCTGCTTATACAAGAATGCCTTGAATTATGAGGAATTTATAAACTCATCATA
This sequence comes from Sequoia sempervirens, assembly GCA_007258455.2. Taxonomy (NCBI): domain Eukaryota; kingdom Viridiplantae; phylum Streptophyta; class Pinopsida; order Cupressales; family Cupressaceae; genus Sequoia; species Sequoia sempervirens. The sequence goes on from VDFB02252616.1 coordinate 53,248,388, forward strand.
TGAAACAAATGATCTATATTCAATATGCCTTGCATCAACATCACCACTTTCAATACTCTGTTCTCTAGTTGGGCAAACATACTACTGAGTTCTCAACCTGGATACCTTTTCTGGTTTGCCCTGTGGAACATTATCCTTTGGTGTCTCCTCTCCTCCAGAAGACAATTGCTCAGCCTCCAGCAGCCCTTGGTTATATCTTTCAACTACCATTTCAGCTTCATCTTCATCTAAATTTTTGATCATATCATCAAAGGGATAGGGTACATGTTGATACCCTCCAAAGTTAATCTTCATCTTAGCAGAATTAATATATCCCTCATGATCAAAGTCTTTCCTGGGTGGTCCTCTCTTCATATTATAATGCAACAATCTATTGAGGATCGAATTGTATCCTTCCTTAGCCAACACAGTGAAGTCACCAAAACACAATGTACTAGGCATAAAAGCCTGCTTCCCAAAAGAGCTTAAATGCATCACACTACAGTAATCCATCTGTCTGACAATTTCCAAATATGCAACTCTGTTTGGAATTGTCCTTGGCAAAATGAAAGGGGCATCTTCAAATCCATATACTTTGATCATTGGAGCTCCCTCCAAACAATACCAATCTCCCTAGTTATGACCAATTGGCCCATTGAAGTCTTTTGGCTGAAGGAATCTTTTAATCTCATTAGTCAGTGAATAATTACAAGGATATTGATACAACTTATACAATGTTTTTACAAAATGTTCTTCAAAATGAATGAAACTAGCATTAGCAAACATGTTGTCCCAAATAGCAGTCCACAATTGAATAGGTAATGCCTCACCCTCCTTACCAATTTGATAAATTCTCATTTCTGGAGGCCATACTCCTAACTCCTGTCCAAAATATAGCACCAAGTGCATCAATAATGAATAGTGTCTGAGATGACGAATAGATGATCTGCCCTTGATAGCCATCAATCCTAAATCAAGCCCCCTAGAAATGAATGAGGCATAGTCAAATGGCCTGGAATTGTGATACTGGATATCTGCTATGATAATCATTGGCACAATTGACATGAATTTTGGGGCATCCTTTCCCAACACCTGACACACTGAGAAATAAGTGTACTTCATATAGGGCTCAAACAAGTCCACATGATAAGGAGGCCCCTCACTATCTTGTAGAGGATCTGGCTTACTACCCTATTTAATCCTATGAATTGGCAACCTCCAGCCCTTATAAATCGTATCCATTCTTGAGAATTCCTTTTCCAACTCATCACAAATGATCACCTCATTGCAAAACCCTTCTAATTTGAAAACCTCACCTATTGCTTTGTTTGACACATATATCTATGGTTTTCCATATGGGTCACATATAGCTTTATGCTTTGGATCATAATGATCTGTAAGAAATTTTACTTCCCATCACACCATTAATGAAGCACGAATGAAGGCTCATTTGAAATTGGAACTGTCATGTCAAATGTCTTGTCGGTGAGAGATTTTCAAATCTGGGGCAAAGTCCTTTTGCAATGTTTATTAAACCTTTCGCCAAGACATTCGAGATGTGTTCTCCAATGTATTTTCCAGTCACTAAGACAAAATCACCCCTTCATCGATGAAAACAAACTTTGGCATGACCATTGATTTTCTCACCAATAAAATAAATCTTACCGATGAATTAAATCCATTGGCAAGACTGTGAATCTTCAAAAAGACTCATACCGATGTCAAATATCTCACCGAATCGATTCCTATCAGTGAAACTTTCAAACTTCGATGAAACTTATGCCGATGATCCCTTCTCTCATCGATGCAATTTTCTATCGGTGTGACATTTGAGTTGACAGGACTCCATAGCTTCTTCTAGATAGCTTTTTGATGAAACCCCTTTACGCCTAATCGGCAAGACCCAACTCCTTCATCAAGACACTACTCCAATGTACTTTAGTCTTACCGATATCTATATCCTCATTGCCGGTCGGTAAGACAATTCAAACACGCCAAGACCTCATCCCGAATACCTTTAGCTTGGCCGATATACTTCCACATGCGTCAGTCGATGAGACATAATGTATTCGCTATGACTTCACTCCGACAATAATTCTCTTGCCGATATAGATCATAATGTGAAATACTCAGACCTAAATGGATTTTACAAGACCACAAGGAAAAATGTGAGCAAAATGTTGCGAAGAAAGGCCTTTGTAAACATGATGAGGACTCATTTGGAAACTCAGGGGTATGAAAAAATATGTAAAATTATCTAAATTTTATAGTTCTAACAGTGGCTCCATCTGGGGATGAATGATAGTAAGATCATTGCAAGGATCCAGAATCTCTAGTTGAGCAGAGCAAACTTCAAGGTGATGGGATCAAGTGAGGATGATGGAATGAATGGAAATGAGAATGACCCTATACTACTGTACATGGAAAAATTTATTTTGAAAGAAGGAAAATCAGGATTGTCCATGAACTAGCAAGTCCTGTTCCTTTTACTTCCCAAACTACTATGCATGGAAAGAATTTTAAAGAGGATCATCAAGAGTTGTCCATGCACTAGCAACCCTTCATCCTCTGTGTTAATCAATAGAAAAAATGTTTCAGAAATTTCCCATGCACGGGAAACTCCTGCTCTTCACCAGCCATATTCTATAAATAATATGAGTCTCCACCCTTCTTTCCAGTAACCACAAAAGGTCCCAGCCACAAGGCTTCAAAATTTCCATGCTTGCACTTCTCCTGACACCTAGCGTTCCACATCAATACCAAATCACTTTCTCCAAATTTTCTATCTTTTGCCTTTCTATCAAATAGATACTTCATCCGTGTCTGTAACTTTATGTTTTTATTTTGGGAAACTCTCCATATCTCATCAAGTTCAGCTAGTTGCTCCATTCTCTCCTCCATAGGTTCTGGAATATCCAAATCTTCCTGAAGGACAAACTTGTAGACTAGTAACAAATTTTGCAAAGGCATCATGGCTTGTGTTCCATACACCAATTCAAATGGAGATTTTCCAATTGCCTTTTTAACAGTCATTCTGTCAGCCCAAACAACCAATTTTAATTTTAAATCCCAAGCTTTCTTGTTTTGAACTAGCATCCTTCTTATAATCTTCAGAAGACTCTTGTTGCTAGATTCTACTTGACCATTAGCTTGTGGATGATAAGGAGCTGCATAAGAAATAGTAATACCATATGTACCACAAATTTTTTTGAATTCATCTAATCTGAAACACATCCCATTGTTAGTGATCAACCTCAGTGGTGTACCAAATCTGCTAATGAGATTATCCATTAGGAACAGTGTCACCACCTTACTTGTAGCCTGTTTAGTGGGGATCGCATCTACCCATTTGGTAAAATAATTAGTGGCCACCAGTATCCAACTATGTCCACCACATGATTTTTCTTGTATCTCTCCAATGAAATCAATTCCCCATTGATGAAAAGGGGCATCAACTTGCAAGGGTTGAAGTAGCAAAGCTCCCTGATACTTCAATTTTCCAGAGAATTTATGGCAGGCTTCACATTTTCTTACATATGTAAAAGAATCATTAAAAACCTTTGGCCAGTAATACCCAGCCCTGAGAATTTTATGCGCGATTGTCCTTGCTAAGTAATGTCCTCCACACACTCCTTCATGCATTTCACTTAAGACATGCCTGGCTTGTGATTCATCCAGACATAACAATAGTATACCATCCCTGTTCTTCCAAAACAGATCTCAATCCATAAAAACATACTTAGATGCCTGCAACTTTAGAGTTCCTTTCTGGTTGTCATTCAATCCCTCTGGACACTTCATGTATTTAAGATAATGCATGACATCTATATACCATTGAGTATGCTCAATGCTTGCAATTGCATTCTCTCCCTCTATATTGTAAATTTGGTTTGCTTTAATATTCACTCCTATCATCAACTTAGCCAAGCCCTGACTTCTTACCAGTTTAGTAATTTGTATCTCCATGTCAAATTCTTGGATTTTGTTAATCCATTTCCATCTTTTTCCTATTACTTCAGACTATGTCAGAATATCCTTGACAGTTGCATGCAGAACATAAGCAACCACCTTTGCTCTAACAAGATATGGGCTGAAAGCTTTTACAACTTTCACTAGTGCAAATGCATGTTTTTCCATTATACCATACTTAAATTCAGACCCCTGTACTGACTTACTGAAGAAGGACACAGGCTGTTCATGACCATCCTCATTTTTTTGTAACATAACAACAACAATAGTGTGCATTGAGGCGAATGAAAATATCTGAAAAGGTTTTGCAAAATTCAGAGATTTAAGGACAGGAGCCTCCTTGATAGCTCATTTGATGGATACAAAAGCTTCCAAAGCTTCTGTAGTCCATTCTACGTTTTGTCCTTTTTTCAACATTTTTGATAGGGGTTTAATGATCTCAGCAAAGTTAGAAACAAATCTCCTAACAAAATTAATTTGTCCAAAGAATGACTGTATTGCCTTAACATTTTTAGGGACATGAATTTTATCAATGGCCTCAACCCTTTTAGGGTCTATCCTAACACCCACCTTTGAAACAATATGTCTCGAGAGCTTACCCTCTATGACTGTAAAATGACATTTCTTAGGGTTCAAGCTAATACCATATTCAAGGGCTTTTATAAATACCTTTTCCAAATGATGAACATGATCTTCAACCTTCTTTGAGTAAGTAGTGAGGTCATCTTGATACACCACCATGATAACATTGATCAAATCTACAAATGCCACATCCATATCTCTTTGGAAGGTTGCCCCTGCATTAGTGAGACCAAATGGCATTCTTATGTATACATATGTTCCCCAAGGAGTTCTAAATGTTGTCTTATACTGCTCAAATTCTTTTACCATAACCTGATTATACCCTGAAAACCCATCCATCATGGACAACAGTTCGCACCCTGTCACCTTATGCAATATAGCCTCCATATTGGGTAGAGGGTAATTATCTTTGAGGGATGTTATGTTTAGATTTTTGAAATCTACACACAACTTGATATCTCCATTTTTCTTTCTCATAGGGACCAAGTTTGAGACCCACATTGAATGTCTGATTGGTTTAATGATTCCCCCATCTCTGAGCTTTCCCAATTCTTCCTACATCTTAGGCTCCAATGTTGGATTTATGGGTCTTTTCTTTTGTTTGAATGGCTTACCATCTAGCTTCAATGGTATTTCATGCTGAAACAAATCTTCCCTATATGCTTTTAGATCTTCATAAGACCAAGAAAACACATGTTTATATTCTCTCAGCAAATCTAGCAGCATTCTTCTAATTGTAGGGCTTATCTTCCTCCCTATGTACACCTTTCTTGGTGTCATCTGAGTTCCCACGTTAATTTCTTCAATGTCCTCCTTTCTCACTAGTGTTTGCTTCATAAGAGATCAATCATTTCCATTATACACCCTCTCCAATGCCACTATGCTTTTAGGAAGCTTATTTTTTTTGAGTTGTAAGATCTCTTTCCCAAATACTATTTGCTTCCCATCCACTTCTTCAACAAAGGCATTAAAGTCAATTTATTGGGCTTCATACTGATCTATACAGTGGAGGAATTTCAAAAGATCAACATCATCATTAAAAACCTGCCAACTATATATGTTATCAGGTACAACAGGCCTTGTCTTGAATTCAATTTGTGATACCCCAGCCAATGTAATATCATCTCTTTTCAATGCTCCATTTGCTAGAAAATCAGCCATTATGTTCTTTGATCTATCTATCCACTCAATTGAGAAGGCATCAAACAAATCAATTGTATCCCATACAACGTTTCTGTACTGCTTGAATCTTTTATGCTTTGCTACATACTTGGACTTAATTTGTGAAACAACCAACTCTAAATCTCCAAGAACAACCAACAACTTGATTTTATGTTTCACAGCTATATTCAATCCTATTAATAAAGCTTCATATTCCGCCACATTGTTTGTACATTCAAATGTTAACAGGAATTAATACTTAAATGTAATACCTTCAGACAAAACAAATACTATCCCTACTCCATTACCTTCTTGACTACAGGCTCCATCAAAGTACATCTTCCACACACCGTTGTGGTTTTGTGCAGCATGCTTCTCAATTGGATCACTATTGGTTAATTCTGGCTGGGCTGATTCTATCTTAAAACTTCCAAGATCAACATCACAAAAACAATTGATTTGATCTTGTGACACACAGTCAACTACCTGGTTCATTCTTGGTTCTCTGTACAGCTTCACTTCCTGACCATTAACTGGAATTGTTGCATATGACAGATCAAACTAAACATTTCCACCAACTGCTACCGTCCATTGTCTTGATAGAAGCATTCCAAACTGAGGAGGTGCGTCAATTACTATTATATCAATGTTATAGGCCACCTAAGGATAAGCAGCAAGCTTAAATTCAACATCCTTCATTATACCCACCATAGGAACAGGTCGGTTATCCATTGCATAACATTTCCCTTCATATGTATCTACCCACAGGCCTAGTTGTTTCATCACTCCTACTGGCATAATATTCATAGTAGCGCCATAGTCTATCATGCAGTTCCTCAAAAATTTGTTATTTATCAGTAATGTAGTGAAAAAAGGATCAACTGGTGGGGAATTTAACACCGAACTACTAAGGCACACTTCTGGGATATTTACTTTCTCCTGCTTATTTTTAGCAGCCATCTTACTTTCAGGATCTATATGTTTTTTATTTCCATTTGTTATTAATTGAACAACACTGTCTCTGTATTCCTTAATTTTCATCATCTCAAGAAGTGGAACAAACATCTTTACCTGAGATAAATCCTGAGTGAAGTCAAAAGAAGAACCTGCTAGGATTGTAAAAATTTGATGTTTTTACATATGTTTTCACTCATAAATTTCTAGATTTGGTCCTACCGTATGAATATTTCACCCATTTTCTCCATATTGTCCCATTGAATCTATTGGGTCATGCATATATTACATTCTGGTTCATTTCGGCATAGGTCTCCCATTGTCTCCCCTACCCACTGTATTTTTCTTCTAATATCTTCTATTTCAGATGTTTCGGTGTGACAACATTTGGGTCTATCTGATCCGTTTTTCTGCTAGCAAATGTCTATTGCCTATTGGCAAGACGTTTCTATTGTTTCGGTGATCGTGGTGGCTTCTATCGGCATTTGTCTTGGCGGTCGGGCTAGCATCTTGCCGAACTTTGGATGTCTCAGTGACACGTGCACTATGGGTCCCTTCGGCGTAGGTTAAAGGTTTCGGCGAGTGGTCTTAGCAAATACAATATGTCTCACCAACTTCACATATGGGTTTCTTTTTGGCAAAGGCTATGGGTTATCGGCATCATGTCTTGGCGAGCCTTGCTTGTATTACCAACTTTTGCATTGTGCTCACTTTGGCCCAACATAAGGTTTCGGTGATATCTCATAGCGAATTCAGTTTGTCTCACCGACGGAGATTGGAAGGTTTCTTTATTGTGGCTTTCGGTGAGAAAGGATTTGTGTCTCGGCGATGTACACAGGATGAAAGGAATATCAGTGGGAGTTAGCGATATTGGCATGAGGTCTCAGTGAGTGACCTCCAGTCTCGCCGATAAAAAACATGCAAATCCTTCTCGGCATAGGTGTTGCCTTATCTCGGTGATGCAGGGATAATTGAAGACCTTTAGTGAAGCATTAGATAATCTACAAGAGGTCTCTCCGATCAATGGAAGCTACAGTGATATACATGATGGGCTCGTCGATGAGAGGAAATTTAAGTCATAGTGACACGCGAAAGGTAAAGGTGCTCTCGAGAAAACATAAGGGTATCTACAGGATGTCTCCATGACCTGGATGAGCTACAACGAATATGAACGAGGCTAAAGGAGTTCATCGGCGAGAGATATCCGTGTCTCAGCAACAGGAAAGCACGTAAGGAAAAGTTTGTTTTGGTGCAATGTAATTGAAGTCTGTATGACGTCTCCTTGAGAGAGATAAGTTACAGTGATAGCAGAATGCGCACAGGATGTCTAACGATTGAAGTGCCTTTGGTAGGACGATATATTGTGTCTCACCGACTGTTCATAGGTGATTAATAGAAATACAAAACATTGAGGCCGACATGTATCTGCTTGAGAGCCTTTGCTTGCCAGCTCAATTGGAGATCAATTTTTGTGCTAAGCTAACATGTTCTCTCATTTTAGCATTTTATCCAAATACTTGTGTATAAATAAGCATTCTTGCAATTGTAATTATCATGAGCTATTAGTTATTTAATATACAGTAGGCAATTTCTGATGGATACAGTACTATAAATTCATCAGATCAGAGACTATGATGCATGTTTTCAAATCAGAGGTATTTATGAAAGTCAATTGATGTTGCTACACATTTTTGGTCTCAATTATCTATTGAATTTGATGAAAGTATGGCTAAGTTGTCTCCAAGATGGACTCTTTCTGGTTGTTTAAAGTGATATGACAAGTTTGTATTTGATTTATCAGTGCACATTTGATGTACTTGTGTGATTGATTGATTGGTTCTTTCAAGTAAAGACTAAATCCTTTTAGCTAATCACAGTAATCAGAGAGATTCAATTGGATTATTCAAATAGAGCTTAGTAGTCATAGTTTTGCATGTTTATACAAGTTGTAAGTAGAATATATGCCAGATAATTTGAATTTTCTCCAGAAAGTGTTGCTCATTTGATTTCATTTGACTCCACATACCCAATAAGGCACTAGTATCTGTATTTTATCATTTTGAATTCATTCATTCTCTTTACATCTTTTAAAATTGAGCATTTTAGAATCTAGACCAGAGTATTGTTACCATTTTCAAGTTGAATTATAATTGTTCACTCCCATATGCCATTGTGAACAAGTTGTTATAAGAAGATTGATTACAAGTTAAGTCTACATTATTCAGAGAGGTACACCCACCCAGGTTTTGTAGCACCTAAAGAGTAGAAGGTTGAATTCTTCCAACCTTGTTTGTTACCCTAAAGCATATCAAGAGATTGGAAGCCTCTTGAGGCATCTTGCCTGTGTTTTTGAGAGCTAACAGAACCTTCTGCCTTAATCACTTTCTTTTGTTCTGATGTTTCTCCTTTGTTCTCTTCTTTTTCTCTTTTCCTTGGCTGATCAATCTTTTTTATTTCTTCATGTAATTCCTTTACTTCCTCCTTTTGGACACGCTTCTGTTCGCTTTTGTCATTTTGTTTGTTTTATGTTTTCTTGAAAGCTCCTTGTGTCACTTTTTGATCCTTCATAAAGATTCCACTAGGGACACCTTCCTTCTCATTTAATGTCCTATTTCTCAACCAGTACTTACTCTTTGCTTCTTCAACTGCAACAATAGTTAATCTCTCTATCTCCTCTTCAGTGAGTTTCCTCATGCTGCCCTGAGTAGGCATTTCATCAGAATGTGCCTCTGTATAATATTCCTTAGAGTCAGAAAGGATCTACTGCTCAGCCATGTGGACATTGTATTTTTGATTTGAAACATCATACTCATAACCTTCATCCTCTGAAGATGGGTACCTCTCCTCCACATGGTGAAAAGTGTTTGAAGTGAAATACACTTTATGATCTTCTCCACTGTTTCCCATCAACATTCCTTCCCCTTGCATCCTTTGGGCTATAACACAATAATCTGGGGAATGTGGCTTATCACAGACTTCACATAAATAATTCTTATTTACCATATAGGTTCCCTTCTTTCTCAATGGATTAGGAGTTTCCTTGTTTCTAGGCCTATTTGTTATCGGTTTACCATCCTTCCAATTTATTTTATAACGCATGTCATGCAGCCTAGGCCTTTCATTCTTGTATGTGTTCTCTTGTTTATATTGATAATTATTGGTTTGTTGGGGAGCCCTATAATTTTCTACTTTATCAATTATTCCAATAGCCCTCCTATTGTTTTCAATTGTTAATGTTGTCTTCTGAGCTTCAGCCAAGTCTCTTGGGAACTTTGATCCAGGAGGTATTCTATTCTATAGTTTATTGAATTTCTAGTTGAAATAAAAAATTGAATCATTCTGACTTTTCTGAATTCCCATCAATTCATACAGAGTAGCATCTGGTGCACTTAGATTCCCATATTGCTCAAGGAATCGGTCCTAAAATACTTGGAGAGAATAAATAGAGGTTGTTGCTAGGCTATTGAACCAATCCCTAGCTTCTTCAATTAGGGACATCATGAATAACCTCATATGTAAATCCTCATAGGGTACATCCAAATCCTAAATAAAAACATTGAAACTCCTTAAATTATCCTCGACGGTGATTGCATTACTCCCTGTAAACTTAGGCACCAAATTTCTCCAACTGCCATCCATAGGATAAGGGTATAATTGAAACCCTACCAAATCAAATTGTCTAATCATTGTTGTATATTGATGGGGAGGACGGTTAGGTGGGTATTGTATTGTGTGTTATGATATGGCACATGATGTTGACCAGGAGGTGGATGTATATTTGTATGTTGTGTGGGAATATGAGGTGGATGATTTGGCTATCTATAGTGATTCCCAACTTGATGGTGAGGGACCCTTGATGGCTCAAAAGGCCCCACACCATGATTACCCAATTTATGAGGTGGTACATATTTTGGGGGGCAATCAGTTGTCTGAGTAATGTTCTGAGTTTTTTGCAATTTGAATTCTTTCTTGGCTTGTATCATCTGGGCCTTTTCTTGTTCTTCTCTCCTTTCTTTGATATTCAAACCATGCTTTTACTTCTTCATAAGTTAAAGATTCATAATCTTCCTGAGGAGTTTCTTGATCAGTGGGTCCATTCTGATTACCTTCCATTTTTTGGTCATATTCATGTTGAATTCTGAGTTGTTCAACTACAAAATTAGCATGCCACTCTACCTATTTCTGAGGGTCGTAAAAAGGATTTCTTTGATCTTCTGGGGTACGAGGTTCTAGACTTGAATCATCTTTCCATGTATCATAACAGTTATATGTTTCACCATGAGGTATTGATGATTTGTCTTTGTTTATCATGCACATGTCCTCACTTACCCATTTACCCTTGTTAGCCCTATCATTTTTGTGTGTCCACTTACTACTACCAATAGGAGCTCCAGTATGACCTCCCCTATATTGAGATCTTCTTCCATTCATGTTGCAATGTTTTATCAGAGTCGCCACTCAGTTTCTTGAAAGTGAGAAAAAGATTGTTACTTGTTATTCCCAGCAGAGTCTATATATAGGATTCTGACTCTATAATTAAGGTGCAGATTCTTTGTTATCCCCAGTAGAGTCACCAATTTGTTAGCTCTCAAAAACGCAGGTAAAGGGTACCTCAAGAGGTTCCCAATCTTTTGATACATTTTAGGGTAACAGACAAGCTTTAAATGGCTTAAACCTTCTACTCTTCAGGTTCTGCTAGACCTAGGCCGGTGTACCTATATGAATTGGGTAGACTTGACTTTTGATTTTCTCTTCTTGCAGTGATTTGTCCATGATGATAGATGAAAATGGACAAACTAAATCAAATTTGGTATAAAATGTATATGATATTAAAACTAAAACCTAATATGCTCAGTTAACAGATGTAAAAAGGAATGAATAAAACTGAATGATGAAACATAGAGACTAGTGCCTTATTGGGTATGCGGAGTCAAGAGAAATCTGAAGCAAGTACTTCATTCTAGCAGACACTCAAGTTTTTTAGCATTTAATTTGGTTAATAACTTGTATAAACATGCAGGGTTATGATTATCGAGTTCTTCTTAGTAATCCAATTGACATTCTCTAATTATTATGATCAATTTAAAAGATTTAATCTTCACTGGAAAGAACCAATCAATTAACCATACAAATGCAGCAAATGTGCATTGAAAAACTGGATATAAACTTGTTACACCAATTTAAATAACTAGAAAACACCACACGGGAGAGAACTTCAATAATACTTTCAGCGAACACCATAAACAACTGATACCAGAAACAACTGCACCATATTATTAGATTTCAATTGATATCTCCATGATTTGAAACATGCAGCATTGTCTCATTTTGGTGAAACATTGTATTACACTGTATATTTTCTATCCTCTAACCTATTCTACTTATCCCCATTCATTTCATTTCCAAAATGGATATTTATACATTGAGAATACGAAAATACACATCCTTCCAGAAATAGAAATGTCACATGTATACAAAACAAAAAGATTAGAGGATAATTAAGCTCTATTAAGCCACATGTGAGTTTTAGCAAGATGATCTGAATAATCCTGACACTCGTATGTATCTGCATCTTCAAAAGTGTTCTGGATTGTGATTTCCATCTTTATCATCTCCTCATTCTGCTCGCTCACTTCTTCTAATGTTGTATCCTCTGCAGAAGCTAGCTTCATGACTTCATTCAGTATTAACTCACATTCAATTTTCCATCTGGTGAATTCTTTTAATTCCCATTTACCATCAAAGAATGTGATCATAGTTTTCATGGCAGCATCTATAAACCCCTATTCATCCCCCTGCAATTCAATATAGAAGATTCGATGATGATTGATAATATGTTTTGCAGCTTCAAGTGTTGCACTGTTAGAATCATTGCTTTGGGCTAGTTCATGAAATTTCTCCATAATTCGTCCATCGATCCTTGTGTGCTCTTTTAATGCGCAAATAGTATGAGATTATTTTCCCCACATTTTATTTAACCAAGATGTCAAATTATCCTACCTCTTCTTGACAATTGTTGCAATTGCATCATGCTTTTCCTGGAAATAAGCACTTGATCCTACCCAATGATCTTTTGCCTAAGAGCTTTCTCCTTGAGTGAGCATTTTGGTTGGCCCCATTGAAATACCAACCAAGTCTTTCAGTCTATCATTCTCTCTCAACATTCTTTCATTATTTTCCTTGTACATTTCTCTTTCTTTTATCAACAACTAAATTTGTGCTTTATTCAATTTTCCAATATTGACCCCAATTTCTGTAGTAGCCACAGGATCAGCCTCTCCAACTTTTAGGGTCATGACATGGCCAAATTCCTTCTCTATGTCAATTACCACTGATTTCCTATAGGGTGGGTATAAAGCCCATATCATCAATGATCCCTCATCAGTATTGTACTTAGAGCCTGCATACACCTCTGTTACCTTTTCCTTGTCAAGCTTGTGTGTAGCATTACTGTCCCTTAAGAAACTATCAAAAACTAATGCAAAATTTAAATCAAGGTTGAGAAAGATCATGAAACTAGCATTTTCCAACATTTTCCTCCCTTTTTCAGGAGTCATATTTGTCATTTCATCATCCACACACTTTCTGAATTGGCTCAGCAATTGTTCCTAATTTCCTGAAGTGACATCATCAACATTTTCTCTTATTTCCTTCCCCTTCTGCTTATACAAGAATGCCTTGAATTCTGAGGAATTTATAAACTCATCATCTGAAACAAATGATCTATATTCAATATTCCTTGCATCAACATCACCACTTTCAATACTTTGTTCTCTAGTTGGGAAAACATACTGCTGAGTTCTCAACCTGGATACCTTTTCTAGTTTTCCCTATGGCACATTATCCTTTGTTGTCTCCTCTCCTCTAGAAGACAATTTCTCTACCTCCAGCAGCCCTTGGTTATATCTTTCAACTACCATTTCAGTTTCATCTTCATCCAAATTCCTGATCATATCATCAAAGGGATAGGGTACATGCTGATAGCCTCCAAAGTTAATCTTCATCTTAGCAAAATTAATATATCCCTCTGGATCAAAGTCTTTCCTGGGTGGTCCTCTTTTCATATTATAATGCAACAATCTATTAGGGATCGAATTGTATCCTTCCTTAGCCAACACAGTGAAGTCACCAGAACACAATGTACTAGGCATAAAAGCCTGCTTCCCAAAAGAGCTGAAATGCATCACACTATAGTAATCCATCTGTCCGACAATTTCCAAATATGCAACTCTGTTTGGAATAGTCCTTGGAAAAATGAAAGGGGCGTCTTCAAACCCATATACTCTGATCATTGTAGCTCCCTCCAAACAATACCAATCTCCCCAGTTATGATCAATTGGCCATACTCCTAACTCCTGTCCAAAATATAGCACCAAGTGCTTCAATAATGAATAGTGTCTAAGATGAAGAATAGATGATCCACCCTTGATAGCCATCAATCCTAAATCAAGTCCCCTAGAAATGTATGACGCATAGTCAAATGGCCTGGAATTGTGATGCTAGATATTTGCTATGATAATCATTGGCACAATTGACATGAATTCTAGGGAATCCATTCCCAACACCTGACACACTGAGAAATAAGTGTACTTCATATAGGGCTCAAAAAAGTCCACATGATAAGGAGGCCCCTCACTATCTTGCAGAGGATCTCGCTTACTGCCCTGTTTAATCCTGTGAATTGGCAACCTCCAGCCCTTATAAATCATATCCATTCTTGAGAATTCCTTCTCCAACTCTTCACAACTGATCACCTCATTGCAAAACCCTTCTAATTTGAAAACCTCACCTATTGCTTCCTTTGACACATATATCTGTGGTTTTCTAGATGGGTAATATATAGCTTTATGCTTTGGATCATAATTATCTGCAAGTAATTTTACTAGTTCTGTATCTACAAATATGTTAGGGCACACCAGTTTCCCTACATTTAGCTTCCATGGATTACAGACTGGTTCAAAATGGTTTCTCTTATGATAGTCAAAATTGAATAGTTTATACTCTCTTACGGCAATCCAGACACCACCTATGAACTTGCATTTATCATCCAATTTATCAACTTCTACCCTAAGTTGTGCATACCTTTTGGCTTTAGGCCCTGGACCAGGTAGCTGATCAATAAGGTGCTGGTTTAACCTCCGTTCAGTGCCCTCATGCTCTGTATCAACCTTTTGTTTCTTTCCCTTTGATTGACTACTCTCACCAAGTTTTCTACTTTTAGCCTTTCCAGAACCAGGAGACTCCATTCTTCAAAATCACAGAATTAAAAATGTGGAAGGCTTAAGATGCACTTACACTATTTTGCTCGAGCTCCTCAGACTAAAAGGATGTCATGTTTCTCTGTTGACCTTGCTAATTCTTTTGCAATCAATTTGGCACTGAATCATTGATTAAACCTTCACTGTTATATCCCATCATGCCATTAATGAAGCACGAATGAAGGCTCACTTGAAACTGGCACTATCGCATCAAATGTCTTGTCGGTGAGAGATTTTCAAATCTTGGGCGAAGTCCTTTTGCAAAGTTTCTTAAACCTTTCGCCAAGACATTTGAGATGTGTTCTTCAATGTATTTTCCAGTTGCTGAGACAAAATCACCCCTTCGTCGATGAAAACACACTTCAGCGTGACCATTGAGTTTCTCACTGATAAAATAAATCTTACCCATGAAATAAATCCATTGGAAAGACTATGAATCTTTGAAAAGACTCATACCGATGCCAAATATCTCGCTGAACCCATTCCTATCGGTGTAACTTTCAAACTTCGGTAAAACTTATGCCGATGACCCCTTCTCTCACCGATGCAATTTTCTATCGGTGTGACATTTGAGTCGGCAAGACTCCATAGCTTCTTCCTGATAGCTTTTTGATGAAACCCCTTTACGCCTTATTGGCAAGACCCAACACCTTTTTCAAGACACTACTTCGATGTACTTTAGTCTTACCGATATGTATATCCTAATCGCTAGGTGGTAAGACAATTCAAACTCACCAAGACCTCATCCTGAATACCTTTAGCTTGGCTGATATACTTCCACATGCATCGGTCAGCAAGACATAATGTATTCTCTATGACTTCACTCCGACAATAATTCTCTTGCTGATATAGATCATAATGTGAAATACTCAGACCTAAATGGATTTTATAGGACCACAAGGAAAAATGTGAGAAAAATGTTGCAAAGAAAGGCCTTTGTAAATATGACGAGGACTCATTTGGAAACTCAGGGGTATGAAAAAATATGTAAAATTATCAGAATTTTACAGTTCTAACAGTGGCTCCATCTGGGGATGAATGATAGTAAGATCATTACAAGGATCCAGAATCTCTAGTTGAGCAGAGCAAACTTCAAGGTGATGGGATCAAGTGAGCACGATGGCATGAATGGAAATGAGAATGACCCTATACTACTATACATGGAAAAATTTATTTTGAAAGAGGGAAAATTAGGATTGTCCATGTACTAGCAAGTATTGTTCCTTTTACTTCCTAAATTACTATGCATGGAAAAGAATTTTAAAGAGGATCATCAAGAGTTGTCCATGCACTGGAAACCCTTAATCCTCTGTGTTACTCAATAGAAAAAATGTTTCAAAAATTTCCATGCATGGGAAACTCCTACTCTTCACCAGTCATATTCTATAAATAATATGAGTCTTCACCCTTCTTTCCAGTTACCAAAAAAGATCCCAGCCACAAGGCTTCAAACTTTCCATGCTTGCCCTTCTCCTAACACCTAGCGTTCCACATCAATACCAAATCACTTTCTCCAAATTTTCTATCTTTTTCCTTTCTATCAAATAGATACTTCATTTGTGTCTATAACTTTATGTTTTGATTTTGGGCAACTCTCCTTATCTCATCAAGTTCAGCTAGTTGCTCCATTCTCTCCTCCATAGGATCTGGAATATCCAAATCTTCCTGAAGGACAAACTTGTAGACTGGTAACAAATTTTGCAAAGGCATCCCGGCTTGTGTTCCATACACCAATTCGAATGGAGATTTTCCAATTGCCTTTTTAACAGTCATTCTGTTAGCCCAAACAACCAATTTTAATTTTAAGTACCAAGCTTTCTTGTTCTAACCTAGCATCCTTCTTATAATCTTCAGAAGACTCTTATTGCTAGATTTTGCTTGACCATTAGCTTGTGGATGATAAGGAGCTACATAAAAAATAGTAATACCATATGTACCACAGGAATTTTTGAATTCATCTGATCTGAAACACATCCCGTTGTCAGTGATCAACCTCAATGGTGTACCAAATCTGGTAATGATATTATCCATTAGGAATTGTGTCACCACCTTACTTGTATCCTGTTTAGTGGGGCTCCCCTCTACCCATTTGGTAAAATAATCAGTGGCCACCAGTATCCACCTATGTCCACCACATTATTTTTCTTGTATCTCTCCAATGAAATCAATTCCCCATTGATGAAAAGGAGCATCAGCCTACAAGGGTTGAAGTGGCAAAGCTCCCTGATACTTCAATTTTCTAGAGAATCTCTAGCAAGCTTCACATTTTCTTACATATGTAAAAGAATCATTAAAAACCTTTGGCCAGTAATACCTAGCCTTGAGAATTTTCTACGTGGTTGTCCTTGTTGAGTAATGTCCTTCACACACTCCTTCATGCATTTCACTTAAGACATGTCTAGCTTGTGATTCATCCAGTCATAACAATAGTATACCATCCCTATTCTTCCAAAATAGATCTCCATCCATAAAAACATACTTAGATGCCTACAACTTCAGCGTTCTTTTCTGGTTGTCATTCAATCCCTCTGGACACTTCATGTATTTAAGATAATGCATGACATCTGTATACCATTGAGTATGCTCAATGCTTGCAATTGCATTCTCTCCCTCTATATTGCAAATTTTGTTTGCTTCAATATTCGCTTCTGTCATCAACTTAGTCAAGCCTTGACCTCTTACTAGTTTAGTAATTTGTATCTCCATGTCAAATTCTTGGATTTTGTTAATCCATTTGCACATTTTTCCTGTTACTTCAGACTGTGTCAGAATATCCTTGACAGCTGCATGTGGAACAAAAGCAACCACCTTTGCTCCAACAATATATGGCCTAAAATCTTTTACAACTTTCACTAGTGTAAATGTATGTTTTTCAATTATATCATAATTTAATTCAGACCCCTGTAATGAATTACTGAAGAAGGACATAGGCTATTCATGACCACCCTCATTTTTTTGTAATGTAATAGCAGCAATAGTGTGCACTAAGGCGAATGAAAATATCTGAAAAGGTTTTGCAAAATCCAGAGATTTAAGGATAGGAGCCTCCTTGATAGCTCATTTGATGGATACAAAAGCTTCCAAAGCTTCTGTAGTTCATTCTACCTTTTTTCCTTTTTTCAACATTTTTGATATGGGTTTAATGATCTCGGCAAAGTTAGAAACAAATCTCCTAACAAAATTAATCTGTCCAAAGAATGACTATATTGCCTTAACATTTTTAGGGACATGAATTTTATCAATGGCCTCAACCCTTTTAGGGTCTATCCTAACCCCCTCCTTTGAAACAATATGTCCCAAGAGCTTACCCTCTGTGACTACAAAATGACATTTCTTAGGGTTCAAGATAATACCATATTCAAGGGGTTTTATAAATATCTTTTCCAAATGATGAACATGATCTTTAGCCTTCTTTGAGTAAGTAGTGAGGTCATCCTGATACACCACCATGATAAAATTGATCAAATTTGCAAATGCCACATCCATAGCTCTTTGGAAGGTTTCCCCTACATTAGTGAGACCAAATGGCATTCTTATGTATACATACGTTCCCCAAGGAGTTGTGAATGTTGTCTTATATTGCTTAGATTCTTTGACCTTGACCTGGTTGTATCCTAAAAACCTATCCATCATGGATAG
>VDFB02252616.1:53267029-53676026 GCA_007258455.2 Sequoia sempervirens
GACACCCAAGCTTGTCATACATTGAAGACATCTCAGGATACATTCATACCTAACAATAGAGAAGTTGGCACAACAGATAGTGAGCAACATCAGAGCTTCATTTCAAAGTGGCTTCCAAAACAACAAAAATCACAAGAGATAAGGGTGGCACAATCTAACCCTGCAAATGTTGAAGAAAAATTGGCTCCACTCTCACATCAATTCACCAAGGAAGTACAGATAAGTGACAAAGGAATAAGTGAATATGGTGTTGGACACTCATTTCATCTATCGCAAATGTTACCCTCCTTACAAACATATGGACAACCATCTACAAACACCCACAATTCAGAACAATCTACAACAGCATTAGATGGCAGATTTGTAAAAGCTGGGAGCTTAGATGAAGAATCAGAAGATAAGGCCATACTAAATTGGCTTTATAAAGATGAAGAAGCTTCCGCTTCCACAAGTAACATCATAGAGACAAATCAATATGGAAAAGGAAAAACTATTCTGGAGAAGATGGGATATTCAGGACAGGGACCTCTTGGGTTAAGGAAACAAGGCATAACGGAACCAATCCAGCCTCTTACGCTCCAACATAAGGATAAAACTGGACTAGGATACACAGAAAAAGAAAGAGCAGAAATCACCAATAAAACTGTGGAGCGTATTCTTCAAATAAGAGATAACTCTGAAACAGATTCAAATGAGTATGAGTGGGACAACTTATCAGAGGTTTCCTATGAAGATATTCAGATTGACATTATCAAAAAGTATACTCCCGAACACGAGGAGGGTCAAAGCTCAAACTTTAATCCTATTGTCTTTGAAACACAAAATTTTGATGACTCAAGTGAAGATGAATGGACATCGATTGAGATAAATGATGTGGAAGAAAATACCTTTGTAGGCCTCGACATAACCACAAACAACCTAGACGACATTTCCGTCTGAGCTTTCACTATCGCTGACCTCAACCCATCTAATGATTCGTTGCCTTTACTACATCACGAACTTATCGAATGGGAACCCCAACATCCTATTAATCTCCCTATTTTTGACAATGACTCCTCCATTATTAACTACCTTTGATGTGAGGAATCTGATACTTGTTCTACCAATACTTCTTTTAATGACGCTTTTAGGCAAGAGGATCCCAAGCCTTCCAGTTGCAAAAATATGAAAGAAAAAAATGGATCTAATGGTGAAAACCATTCTATGGCAGTATTTGATCCTAAAATAGTAAAAACAAAGAACGCATCCGATGGAGAAAACCTCATTGAGGCACCAAAGGATGGAAGGTTTGACATCCTCCCGCAACATTACCATGAAAGTATCTCCATTTGCTTTGATGAGGAACCCTGCTTATTAGGGCCTTATTAATATTGGCACAGCAGAAAGCACATTCCATGGATACATAGATACGTAGTGCTTCACATTTTATCAAATTCTTTGAAGAACGATGCATCAATTTTGCTTGGTCATACTCTGACATGCCAGGCTTGGACACAGATCTCATTATGCATCACTTATCCTTACCAGCTAGCACTAAACCAGTAAAACAAAAGCTGAGAAAAATGCATCCACATGTTGCATTATTAGTGAAAAATGATTTGAAGAAATTACTAGATGCTGGATTCATCAGATCTATTGATTATGCAGAATGGATATCCAACATTGTACCTGTTTCAAAGCCAGATAACACCATTAGAATATGTACTAATTTTCAGGATTTAAATAAGGCATGTCCAAAGGATGATTTTCCTTTGCCAAACATAGACATGATTGTAGATCTCACAGCTGGTCATCAAATGCTATCACTCATGGATGGATTTTCAGGATACAATCAAATCAAGATAGCTCCTGAAGACCAAGAGAAGACAGCATTTACATGTGCATGGGGCACCTTTTGCTGGAACGCCATGCCTTTTGGGTTAAAGAATGCAGGAGCTACATACTAGCGAGCTATGACAACAATCTTCCATGATATGATGCACACCTTCATGGAGGACTATGTGGATGATATCTTAGCAAAGTCTTACACTAGAGAAGGACATCTAGAAATATTGGCCAAAATATTTGACAGGTTGGAAAAATTCAAAGTCAGATTAAATCCTAAGAAATGTGCCTTTGAGTAACATCAAAGAAACTCCTAGGGATACATAGTTTCTACAAAGGAATTGAAGTAGATCCAAAGAAACTAAGCCATTATGGAAATGCCACCTCCTAAGAATATCAGTACACATTAAGATCTCTACAAGGCCACTATAGTCCATCGAAGATCTATCTCAATCCAGCGTGATCGGTGTCATCCATTCAACCATCTTTTGCATAAAAATGTGCCTTTTAAATGGGATGAACAGTGTGAGAGTACTTTCAATCAAATCAAGCATTATCTGATGACGCCACCAATCTTGGTACCACCCAGTGAAGACAAGCCATTATTGTTGTATATTGCAACAACAGATATTTCTTTAGGAGCCTTGCTAGCACAAGAGGATAAAGAAGGAAAGGAACAAGCTATATACTACATCAGCAGGACACCCAATGGACATGAAGTAAACTACACCTTCATTGAAAAATCATGCTTAGCAAGTAATATTTGCAACACGTAAATTGGCGACATTATATGCCTACCACCATCAAACTCATTGCAAAATTGATCCTCTCCTTGGGCATTCATCGAAAGCAAAGTGCCTTTTAATAGGAAGGCCGGCAAAAAGTGGGTCATGCCCTCAGTTGAGTTTTGATATTCAATATGTTGAAAGGCGAAGCTATCAAAGGACAAGTCATCGCTGATCAATTAGCAGTAAGCTCCATTATCGACAAATCATCCTATGACCATGGAATTTCCGATGCAGATATCCTCAACGTTACAACACAACCATGACAACTCTACTTCGATGGATCCTACACACAACATGGATTAGGGGCAGGAATTCTATTTGTCACACCTCTTGGGCACACAATCCCGCGATCATACAGGCTTACCTTCCGTTGCACTAACAATGTGGCAGAATATGAGGCTTTGATCCTTGGAATTAAAGTGGCTATTGAATGGAAAATCATTGAACTACAGGTGTATGGAGACTCCCAATTAATCATCTACCAAGTCAACAATGATTACCAAACTAAGGATGACACACTGATTTTATACAAAAGGCTGGTGGATGACCTAAGAAAATACTTTATAGAAATCAAATTTGAGCAGATACCAAGATCAGAGAACAAAGCAGCAGATGCCATGGCCACAATAGCATCTCTTCTACAAATTCCTGAAATGAAAGATCGTTATCGATTTATTGTAGAGCAAGTATCAAATCCTGCATACACAAATCCCAAATCCCAAACCATAAGCCTTTTGGATAGTACCCAATCTTCCATTTATGGAGACATTTATACTTATCTGAAAGATAATATCTTACCGCCAGATCTTTCTCGCAACCAAAAGCGCAACTTCATACGCCAATCCGCCAAACATACCATTATTGCCAACACCCTTTACCGTCGAGGCCTAGATGGTACTCTTTTACGTTGTTTAGAACATGATGAATCCGCTTCCGCTTTACATGAGGTCCATGAAGGAATTTGTGGAACACATTCAAGTGGGATTATCTTTAGCCAAGAAACTCCTTCTCATTCGGGGGTATTATCAAATAAATACATGGAGCAAGAATCTTATCACTTTGTCAAAGATGCCTCAAAATGCCGATCCATTATAATCTTATACATGCACCAAAGACGTGAGATTTTATCCATTTGCAACTACATGGCCTTCACAAGGGGATTAGACTGGTAGGGAAAATTCACCCATCTTCATCTAATGGACACAAGTTCATTATCATAGCAACCTAATATTTTACAAATGGGTGGAGGCAGTTCCTTTAACCACAATCACAGGAAAGCAAATATCATCTTTCATTCTTAATTATCTCATTTGTAGATATGGGATACCCCAGTCAATCATCACAGATAATGGCAGGCCTTTCAAAAACTAAGACGTCCAAGAGCTGTGTGAAAAGTTCCACATTCAAGATTTCCGCTTTAAACTCAGATACCTCTGCTAAGGTAATGGGCAAGTAGAAGCTTCAAAACAAACAATCCTAAAGATTCTCAAGAAGATCAGAATGAAGTGGGACGGGATTGGCATCGCCAAATTTTAACCTTCCTACTCTTTGGGCTGTGATCAGTATAATCGTATTCACAATGAGCCGCTTATGCTCTTGTTTATGGATCAGAGGCAATATTACCTATTGAGGTAGAAATTCCATCCCTTCGAGTTTCACTAAAGGGACTCATTTCAGATGAGGATTATAGGGTCTCTAGACTTCAGGAATTAGAGCTACTTGATGAACGTCAACAACAAGCTGTCAATCATTTGATATCCTATCAACAAAGGATGTCTAGGAACTATAATCATAGGGTTAAGCCTAGAGTCTTCCAGATCGGAGACTTGGTCCTACGGGAAAACCCTAGAAATCAAGCAGACAGAGAAAAGAAGGGAAAGTTTGAACCTTAACCCGATAGAATCTTATGTCATCACACGCCTCATGGATCGTGATACACCAATCGCCTACACCAAAAGGACATGTCGAGGGTTTCATGAATACATTCATCTCAGGCAATTCTACACTTGAGGATATCTAGTGCACGGTCAATAAAGTTGTCTTGATGAAAACCTAGCAAGCAGGCATCATGATGACAGAAAAGAGGAATAAAATTAAAATAAATTTTAAAAATGAAAGAGGACACAATAAAAACAAGTGATGAAAACCTGGCAAACAGGCGTTACTTGTGATTTTCACCAAACTTCTCTATCTACTGGGTATAGTGTTGTTACGATTGTTTCCTTTCATATCATTTCCATCTATCAGGTGAGATTCTCACTATCCATATCATAGCAGAGACACCATGTTTTACCCTAGCTTGGGGGCAACATCCTAGTGTTATCTAGTACAAGTAGACTTTCAGCTTGCATGGAAGGGCAGTCAAACATGACACCATCAAGTGGCAATAAATCCAAAATCCAAACACATCAGAAAATTCAAAATCTAAAAACATCAAAAAACCCAAAATCCAAAAACATCAGAAAATCCAAAATCCAAAAACATCAGAAAATCCATCAAAATCCAAAAACATCAGAAAATCCAAAATCAAAAAAACATCAGAAAATCCATCAAAATCCAAAAACATCAGAAAATCCAAAAATCAAAAAACATCAGAAAATCAAAAAAACACAAAAATAGAGTCTACATCAGTCAAAAGTGGAGTCTGTGTCAGTCGAACTACGTGGTCTCTACGTCTATAACGTAGGCAAGACTAATCTTTGATCAGTCCCCGAGACCCCTAGGATAAGTCTTTTAGGTCACATCATTTAGTTAAACATTTGGAAATATCATGCACACATCAGCACACACATCTCAACACTGATGATCTAATCTGAATAATGATTTGAAAATACATTAAGTAGAATTGAATTGTTGTGCTTTTCATTTTATCATTTGATTATCATTTCTTTGGAACTACTCAATGATGTATTGAACTAGAGAAGTAAGGAAGAAGAATGATACCCTTTCTTTGTTTGTTGTTTGTGAGTTAGTCGTTATTATTTTGTGAATTGTCGCGGGAAGTGCTCTAGCAAGTATCATGGATGACATTCCAATTCACTTAAGAAAATGATTAATTCTTGTTTGTTTACGCAAGAAATGCTCAGGTCATCATTGGTCTATCTTATACCATGATGCTTGTGTTCGCTTGCAATATCAAAAATCATGAAAGAAATACTCAGGTCATCATTGGTCTATCTCA
Organism: Sequoia sempervirens; assembly: GCA_007258455.2. Classification (NCBI taxonomy): domain Eukaryota; kingdom Viridiplantae; phylum Streptophyta; class Pinopsida; order Cupressales; family Cupressaceae; genus Sequoia; species Sequoia sempervirens. The sequence continues at coordinate 53,272,823 of VDFB02252616.1, forward strand.
TATCATTGATGCTTGTATTCGCTTTCAACATTTTAAAATAAAGCTCAGTGATGATACAAAGCAGAATAGAATGATTATTGAAATGACACTTAGATTTGCATTGATAAAATAGGCATTTGCATGGTTAACATAGATTACATTCATAATAATACATCTGCAGAGTACTAGTGACACAAGTTACAATGATTCATTCACAAATGATGTTATCTTTTCTTATTAAAGACTGAGTATACTCGACACATACAATTTTCATACACGGCATGCATATAGGATCATCTCTTCATCTCATCATAAATTCACAATAAAAATCTCATTTCGTGATATCATATACACATTATGTTACACCATTCATTTATCATTACATTTATATCATCACATTATTGCATTCCATCTCATCTATCATTACATTTACATACATCATTACATTTATCATTCATTTACATTTCATTTACATTTCCATCCATCATCCGTTCACATTTACCATTACATTTCGTTTATCCATATATCATTACATTTACCATTACATTTCATTTACATTTTACATTTCATTCATTTACATCTCATTTACATTTACATTCATCATTACATTTTCATCATCACATTCTCATCATTACATTTTCATCATACATCATTTACATTTACATCATCACGTTCCCATCATTATACTTTCATCATACATCATCGCATTCCATCTCATCTATCATTACATATACATACATCATTACATTTCATTTACATTTACATTTATCATTCATCATTCATTACACTTATCATTCATATCTATCGTTACATTTACATACATCATTACAGTTATCATTCATCATTACATTTCATCATCACATTTTTATCATATACCATTTACAATTCATTACATCACTTCATTTATCACATATCACATATTCATTTATCACATTCATTAAACATTTCCATACATCATTACATTAACATCATATTTAATCTATCATACATTACATCTCATTAAGAAAAGAAATACATCATCAATATCATTACACATCATCAATGCATCCATCACGTCACTACATTATAAAATCAATGCATCCATCACATCAATACATCATAAAATCAATGCATCCATCACAATAAAATCATATAAAATCATGTCATAGATCAATCAAACCGCTGCACATATATATCTCATCAAGTGTAAAGTATACAATGAAGTCTGAAAAGAATGAAAATAACATCATGTCAAAAATGGCTGTATCAATCTCTCAATGGGTACACATATAATCTCAAGTAGTACTCCCACCAGAAGGAGCAGGTCTAGCACTAGTATCGGTACCACCACCAGACGTCCCAGGATCTCTCGGATCTCTCGGAAGAGGCTGTGTCACACCTCTGCTCACTGTCCTCGATCGAGTCCTCTCTGAGCGTGACTAAGCATAGCTGACTCTTTGCTCTGGGGGGCAAAGCTCATGGTAACGACTCTGGTAGAACTCAATCTCAGCACCTGCTCGCATGGCCTTTCGCATATAATCCGCTACAAAAGTCCCATCTGCCACTCTCTGTAACCTCTCTGCAGTTGCCTGTGCTGTCTTTGCTGTCTGTCTAATGGTATCTCACTCTGCAGTCAAGGCTGTGATCTGTGCCTGGGCAGTGGACAACTGTGCTCGTAATCCTGTCACCTGAGCCTGTGCGGTCGTTACTGCCTGTAATGCACCATCTCTCTCACTAATCAGAGATGTAATCTGAGTTTGTGTGGTAGCCAGCTGTGCCTGCGTCTGTGCTAATAACCCCTGCACCTGTACTAGCTGACCCTGCAATGTCTGCACCTGCACCTGTAAACCCGCGACCTCTGACGGATCTGCCGATGAGGAAGTAATAGTCTGCCTCTTATGAGGCGCACTGGAGGATGGCTCTGAAGTACCCGCTACACTCGCTCTCCCCCCATCTCCACCATCATCAGCACTGCTATCATCACTGCTATTGGAGCTCTCATCACTATCGGTCTCCAAGCTGCTCTCCACATCCACATCAACATCCTCCTCTCTCCCCTGTCGCTGACCAACCTGAACACCCCCTGCTGGTGCTACTGCTGGTGCTGCCGCTGGTACAGGTGCTGGCTCATCTGGTATAGTGATCCGTGGAGGAGGGTGTAGAGCCAGATACTCTCCGTACTCAGGAGTAATGGGCGCCTCGACAATATCCCGCTGAACATCCCATGCTGATGGCTGTAAAGCATGATAACCCTCAACAAGTGCCCCGTAAGGCAAGCTGGGACCCCAATCAGGAACATCAATCCGTCGCCGTCCATAATGTGCTACACCCAATGGCATGCACTGCACAATACCATACTGTCTGTACACACGATGAAACAGGAACCGCTCCAAAACCCTGGGGCTCTTCCCGATCAAATACATAGAATCAGACAAGAACCCCAACTCAATATCATCATCGTCCCAGGCATCACAGTCTAGGTACGGACGCCAGGTCACTGCCTCTATATCATCAACGATCTATCTCCAATACTCAAGCTTACCCATCATATGCTGGGTAGGCTTGCCTCTATATCAAAATACATATGGCCTCGTCGTTGGTTTGGCCAACACTGGTATAGGACGCGTAACAACAATATGCTCCCAGGCCCATACCTGGAGAAGGGTAGCCCCTATCGATAAACTGCTACTGCCGAGATATACGATCCAATGCAAATCATGATATAACTGGGCAAGCATGCACATCCCCCATGCATATCTCGTCCTATGGACCACCAGGCCCTCTAGCACCTGACCCCATCCAAGCGATAGACCCTTTGACCTCTTATGAGGACAAAGGAATCCACCAATGAAACCAGCCAAAACTGAAGGAAGTGGAGCATATGACTCATATATATCTATCCATGGGATCCACTCTCCTGCAATGTGGGGATCCTGAAAAGCTCTCTGCATGGCCTCTACACTGCCAACCTCCTCGGAATCATGAACCACAATCTCTCCAACAAAGGGAATATGAAGAATACGCCATACATCCTCTGGCGTCACGGTCATCTCGCCAGTAGGTAAGTGAAAGGTGTTGTGGTCACTATGCCGCCGCTCTACCAAAGCTGTCAATAGACCCCTATTGAGTCTAATATGGGGCATGTCAAGTAAAGTCGCCAAACCACAAGCAGCAATATGCTGTCTCTCATCAGGTGACAGTTTCGGTATCATATCAAAGGGCCATGGGAACTGCTCTCGCACCTAGATAACATCTAACTGCTCCTGTACTCATACAAAAAAAAACATTTTAATCAGAATATCACAAGATCATCAAATTTTCTAAACATTGTGCTTTTACCTATCAACCTATCAAATCATCAGGGAACCCTCATCTATCAATTGGGTTCAATAATTCAGAATGCATAATTATTCCTCGCCTATCATGAGGGTAGTTATTATCAATCAATAGATCTCGCTCATCATGAGATCGTTTCCCACATGTTTTAGTCAAGATCAAACTAAAATATATGGAATCAAAAACAAATCGACAAAAAATCAAAACGCACAATGCTACATCAATCTATACCCAAAGTGCTACAAAATCAACCTAATGCGCTAAAATTTCTGGTGCGCTACAAAACTCACCAGGCGCGCTACAGATCTGACCCTGCGCGCTAAAATATGTGGCGTGCTACAAAATTTCATTGACGCACTGCACAACTGACCCTGCGCGCTAAGACTTCTGAAGCGCTACAGAACTTACTAGACGCGCTACGCTATTGACCGGACACGCTAAAAGTATGACGCGCTACAAAAAATCACGGGCGCGCTACACCGCATTCACCACGCGCTAAAACTCTAAAACATGCAAAAACACATCAAAAATAAAGGCACAAATTACGAGGACGAGTTGGGGTACATACCGAAGGACCATAATCGGCTGGACGTTGGTGACGGTGTACACGCTCGAGTCGGTGGGTGTGGTATGGGATCGACATCCTAGCTCTGAATACTCTAAAGGGTCTCTATCACAAAGATTGTAAAAGTCAAATGCACAAATGACTTTTGAAAATGACCTTTGGAGCATTTATAGGCTATTTTTGGGGGATTTTATTTATTTATTTTTCCTTCTGAGGAATTAATTCTTATCAATCACAGGGGCATTTACGTACAATCTTATCGGGAGATAAATTGTATCTTCATCAATTCATCATCAAATCATCATAAAAATTCAATTTTTTTGAAAAATCCTAAAAAAATCCAATATTCATCAATTTATCTCTCGAGGGGGCATATATCACTATCATTTCAGAATTCATCATCTGGGGCAAGTCTGGGGCATGCTTTAAAACCTTTCGTCAATACTGGCAGCTGAAGCAAAATCATTCTTTGAAGCACTGCGTAAACACATCACTTCAAAGAGGGGCAAAATGTAGACACCTAAAAATGGTCTAGAGAATCTAATTAATTGAATACGACTTATTTGATTAATTAATCTTAAATTCTTCTACTTAGTAAATAAATAGAAATATTTATTTATATTAAGTTCATTTATAATTCTTCTATTTTCCTCTCCTAATTAAATAAACAAATTAAAAACTTTGTTTTATTTAATTATTATCATTTTCATCATATTATTTCTCTCTTAATTAAATAAACAAAATTAAAAAAAAATTATTTAATTATTATCATTTTCATCATATTATTTCTCTCTAATTAAATAAACAAAATTAAAAACTTCGCTTTATTTAATTGTTATCATTATTTCTTCATCTTTAAAAAATACACAATTTAAAATAAATTGTGTTATTTTAAAAATCACATTTCTTTTAATTAAATAAGATTTGCTAAATTTTTTTTATATTTAATTATCATTCTCCTTTTAATTTAATAAAACAAACCCTATAGTTTGATTTATTAAATTATTTATTCCTCCTTTTGCTAAATTTAAATAAATTTAAATTATTTAAATTTATGCATAAAATTTGCACTATTCACTCACCAATAAATATTTATTTCTCACCAATCAAATTAATGGCACTGCCATTCACGGGAAAAGCTTCAGGGAAAATTTGCAGGAAGTTCTCTCAACAACCTTCCACCCACCTTCCCTCTTATCTTGCCTGGTGTTTTCATGGGGAGAAACCATTCTCCATGATCAGCTCCTTCTTCTCATCCCATGCCTTTGGATTCTCCAGAGGAAATCACAGCCCCTCATCCTGGTTTCCTGTGCAATTGTGCTGCCGTGAAAGCTATAAATACAGCTCTTGGGCTACAAGAAAAGGAGACCGACTAATGCAATCTTACTCTGCAGGTTTCCAAAGCATTCAAGCATCCAAACCATCTAGTATTCCAACATTCATCCAGCATTCATCCAGCATCCAGCATTTGCAGTCATGGCTGCCATTAGAATAGAATTTGCACATTTAGATCATATTAGAGTAGAATAATTCATTTCTCATTCTCTAAGTGTCACTTTAATGGTTTTATTAGCTTACGAATCTGAGAGCTAAGTAAATTAGAGAAGTCTTTAGAGTTAGAGAGCAATAGGATAGATTTCTGAAGCTTTCTAGTTTAAATTAGTTTAAATTTATTAAGTTTTAGATGCAATTATCTTATTTAGAAGCGTAGATGCATAGTTTAGCTTGTTTCCCCCATCTCTACAAAATTACACTTATTTACCATATAGGTTCCCTCTTTCTCTCAATGGATTAGAGTTTCCTTGTTTCTAGGACTATTTGTTATGGGTTTACCATCCTTCCAATTTGTTTTATAAGGCATGTCATGCATCCTAGGCCTTTCATTCTTGTATGTCTTCTGTTTATATTGATAATTATTGGTTTGTTGGGGAGCCCTATAATTTTCTCTTTTATCAATTATTCCAAAGGCCCTCCTATTGTTTCAATTGTTAATGTTGTCTTTGAGCTTAAAATGCAGTCTTGGGGAACTTATTTCTCGGGCCATACCTCGTTTTTAGGATCGAACATTCGTGTAAACACTCAATGCTAAAAATCCGCAACTTTGATCCGGAGTATTCTATTCTATAGTTTATTGAATTTTTTGTTGAAATCAAAATTGAATCATTCGATTTTCTAAATTCCCATCAATTCATCAGAGTAGCATCTGGTGCACTTAGATTCCCATATTGCTCAAGGAATCGGTCCTAAAATACTTGGAGAGAATAAATAGAGGTTGTTGCTAGGCTATTGAACCAATCCCTAGCTTCTTCAATTAGGGACATCATGAATAACCTCATATGTAAATCCTCATAGGGTACATCCAAATCCTAAATAAAAACATTGAAACTCCTTAAATTATCCTCGACGGTGATTGCATTACTCCCTGTAAACTTAGGCACCAAATTTCTCCAACTGCCATCCATAGGATAAGGGTATAATTGAAACCCTACCAAATCAAATTGTCTAATCATTGTTGTATATTGATGGGGAGGACGGTTAGGTGGGTATTGTATTGTGTGTTATGATATGGCACATGATGTTGACCAGGAGGTGGATGTATATTTGTATGTTGTGTGGGAATATGAGGTGGATGATTTGGCTATCTATAGTGATTCCCAACTTGATGGTGAGGGACCCTTGATGGCTCAAAAGGCCCCACACCATGATTACCCAATTTATGAGGTGGTACATATTTTGGGGGGCAATCAGTTGTCTGAGTAATGTTCTGAGTTTTTTGCAATTTGAATTCTTTCTTGGCTTGTATCATCTGGGCCTTTTCTTGTTCTTCTCTCCTTTCTTTGATATTCAAACCATGCTTTTACTTCTTCATAAGTTAAAGATTCATAATCTTCCTGAGGAGTTTCTTGATCAGTGGGTCCATTCTGATTACCTTCCATTTTTTGGTCATATTCATGTTGAATTCTGAGTTGTTCAACTACAAAATTAGCATGCCACTCTACCTATTTCTGAGGGTCGTAAAAAGGATTTCTTTGATCTTCTGGGGTACGAGGTTCTAGACTTGAATCATCTTTCCATGTATCATAACAGTTATATGTTTCACCATGAGGTATTGATGATTTGTCTTTGTTTATCATGCACATGTCCTCACTTACCCATTTACCCTTGTTAGCCCTATCATTTTTGTGTGTCCACTTACTACTACCAATAGGAGCTCCAGTATGACCTCCCCTATATTGAGATCTTCTTCCATTCATGTTGCAATGTTTTATCAGAGTCGCCACTCAGTTTCTTGAAAGTGAGAAAAAGATTGTTACTTGTTATTCCCAGCAGAGTCTATATATAGGATTCTGACTCTATAATTAAGGTGCAGATTCTTTGTTATCCCCAGTAGAGTCACCAATTTGTTAGCTCTCAAAAACGCAGGTAAAGGGTACCTCAAGAGGTTCCCAATCTTTTGATACATTTTAGGGTAACAGACAAGCTTTAAATGGCTTAAACCTTCTACTCTTCAGGTTCTGCTAGACCTAGGCCGGTGTACCTATATGAATTGGGTAGACTTGACTTTTGATTTTCTCTTCTTGCAGTGATTTGTCCATGATGATAGATGAAAATGGACAAACTAAATCAAATTTGGTATAAAATGTATATGATATTAAAACTAAAACCTAATATGCTCAGTTAACAGATGTAAAAAGGAATGAATAAAACTGAATGATGAAACATAGAGACTAGTGCCTTATTGGGTATGCGGAGTCAAGAGAAATCTGAAGCAAGTACTTCATTCTAGCAGACACTCAAGTTTTTTAGCATTTAATTTGGTTAATAACTTGTATAAACATGCAGGGTTATGATTATCGAGTTCTTCTTAGTAATCCAATTGACATTCTCTAATTATTATGATCAATTTAAAAGATTTAATCTTCACTGGAAAGAACCAATCAATTAACCATACAAATGCAGCAAATGTGCATTGAAAAACTGGATATAAACTTGTTACACCAATTTAAATAACTAGAAAACACCACACGGGAGAGAACTTCAATAATACTTTCAGCGAACACCATAAACAACTGATACCAGAAACAACTGCACCATATTATTAGATTTCAATTGATATCTCCATGATTTGAAACATGCAGCATTGTCTCATTTTGGTGAAACATTGTATTACACTGTATATTTTCTATCCTCTAACCTATTCTACTTATCCCCATTCATTTCATTTCCAAAATGGATATTTATACATTGAGAATACGAAAATACACATCCTTCCAGAAATAGAAATGTCACATGTATACAAAACAAAAAGATTAGAGGATAATTAAGCTCTATTAAGCCACATGTGAGTTTTAGCAAGATGATCTGAATAATCCTGACACTCGTATGTATCTGCATCTTCAAAAGTGTTCTGGATTGTGATTTCCATCTTTATCATCTCCTCATTCTGCTCGCTCACTTCTTCTAATGTTGTATCCTCTGCAGAAGCTAGCTTCATGACTTCATTCAGTATTAACTCACATTCAATTTTCCATCTGGTGAATTCTTTTAATTCCCATTTACCATCAAAGAATGTGATCATAGTTTTCATGGCAGCATCTATAAACCCCTATTCATCCCCCTGCAATTCAATATAGAAGATTCGATGATGATTGATAATATGTTTTGCAGCTTCAAGTGTTGCACTGTTAGAATCATTGCTTTGGGCTAGTTCATGAAATTTCTCCATAATTCGTCCATCGATCCTTGTGTGCTCTTTTAATGCGCAAATAGTATGAGATTATTTTCCCCACATTTTATTTAACCAAGATGTCAAATTATCCTACCTCTTCTTGACAATTGTTGCAATTGCATCATGCTTTTCCTGGAAATAAGCACTTGATCCTACCCAATGATCTTTTGCCTAAGAGCTTTCTCCTTGAGTGAGCATTTTGGTTGGCCCCATTGAAATACCAACCAAGTCTTTCAGTCTATCATTCTCTCTCAACATTCTTTCATTATTTTCCTTGTACATTTCTCTTTCTTTTATCAACAACTAAATTTGTGCTTTATTCAATTTTCCAATATTGACCCCAATTTCTGTAGTAGCCACAGGATCAGCCTCTCCAACTTTTAGGGTCATGACATGGCCAAATTCCTTCTCTATGTCAATTACCACTGATTTCCTATAGGGTGGGTATAAAGCCCATATCATCAATGATCCCTCATCAGTATTGTACTTAGAGCCTGCATACACCTCTGTTACCTTTTCCTTGTCAAGCTTGTGTGTAGCATTACTGTCCCTTAAGAAACTATCAAAAACTAATGCAAAATTTAAATCAAGGTTGAGAAAGATCATGAAACTAGCATTTTCCAACATTTTCCTCCCTTTTTCAGGAGTCATATTTGTCATTTCATCATCCACACACTTTCTGAATTGGCTCAGCAATTGTTCCTAATTTCCTGAAGTGACATCATCAACATTTTCTCTTATTTCCTTCCCCTTCTGCTTATACAAGAATGCCTTGAATTCTGAGGAATTTATAAACTCATCATCTGAAACAAATGATCTATATTCAATATTCCTTGCATCAACATCACCACTTTCAATACTTTGTTCTCTAGTTGGGAAAACATACTGCTGAGTTCTCAACCTGGATACCTTTTCTAGTTTTCCCTATGGCACATTATCCTTTGTTGTCTCCTCTCCTCTAGAAGACAATTTCTCTACCTCCAGCAGCCCTTGGTTATATCTTTCAACTACCATTTCAGTTTCATCTTCATCCAAATTCCTGATCATATCATCAAAGGGATAGGGTACATGCTGATAGCCTCCAAAGTTAATCTTCATCTTAGCAAAATTAATATATCCCTCTGGATCAAAGTCTTTCCTGGGTGGTCCTCTTTTCATATTATAATGCAACAATCTATTAGGGATCGAATTGTATCCTTCCTTAGCCAACACAGTGAAGTCACCAGAACACAATGTACTAGGCATAAAAGCCTGCTTCCCAAAAGAGCTGAAATGCATCACACTATAGTAATCCATCTGTCCGACAATTTCCAAATATGCAACTCTGTTTGGAATAGTCCTTGGAAAAATGAAAGGGGCGTCTTCAAACCCATATACTCTGATCATTGTAGCTCCCTCCAAACAATACCAATCTCCCCAGTTATGATCAATTGGCCATACTCCTAACTCCTGTCCAAAATATAGCACCAAGTGCTTCAATAATGAATAGTGTCTAAGATGAAGAATAGATGATCCACCCTTGATAGCCATCAATCCTAAATCAAGTCCCCTAGAAATGTATGACGCATAGTCAAATGGCCTGGAATTGTGATGCTAGATATTTGCTATGATAATCATTGGCACAATTGACATGAATTCTAGGGAATCCATTCCCAACACCTGACACACTGAGAAATAAGTGTACTTCATATAGGGCTCAAAAAAGTCCACATGATAAGGAGGCCCCTCACTATCTTGCAGAGGATCTCGCTTACTGCCCTGTTTAATCCTGTGAATTGGCAACCTCCAGCCCTTATAAATCATATCCATTCTTGAGAATTCCTTCTCCAACTCTTCACAACTGATCACCTCATTGCAAAACCCTTCTAATTTGAAAACCTCACCTATTGCTTCCTTTGACACATATATCTGTGGTTTTCTAGATGGGTAATATATAGCTTTATGCTTTGGATCATAATTATCTGCAAGTAATTTTACTAGTTCTGTATCTACAAATATGTTAGGGCACACCAGTTTCCCTACATTTAGCTTCCATGGATTACAGACTGGTTCAAAATGGTTTCTCTTATGATAGTCAAAATTGAATAGTTTATACTCTCTTACGGCAATCCAGACACCACCTATGAACTTGCATTTATCATCCAATTTATCAACTTCTACCCTAAGTTGTGCATACCTTTTGGCTTTAGGCCCTGGACCAGGTAGCTGATCAATAAGGTGCTGGTTTAACCTCCGTTCAGTGCCCTCATGCTCTGTATCAACCTTTTGTTTCTTTCCCTTTGATTGACTACTCTCACCAAGTTTTCTACTTTTAGCCTTTCCAGAACCAGGAGACTCCATTCTTCAAAATCACAGAATTAAAAATGTGGAAGGCTTAAGATGCACTTACACTATTTTGCTCGAGCTCCTCAGACTAAAAGGATGTCATGTTTCTCTGTTGACCTTGCTAATTCTTTTGCAATCAATTTGGCACTGAATCATTGATTAAACCTTCACTGTTATATCCCATCATGCCATTAATGAAGCACGAATGAAGGCTCACTTGAAACTGGCACTATCGCATCAAATGTCTTGTCGGTGAGAGATTTTCAAATCTTGGGCGAAGTCCTTTTGCAAAGTTTCTTAAACCTTTCGCCAAGACATTTGAGATGTGTTCTTCAATGTATTTTCCAGTTGCTGAGACAAAATCACCCCTTCGTCGATGAAAACACACTTCAGCGTGACCATTGAGTTTCTCACTGATAAAATAAATCTTACCCATGAAATAAATCCATTGGAAAGACTATGAATCTTTGAAAAGACTCATACCGATGCCAAATATCTCGCTGAACCCATTCCTATCGGTGTAACTTTCAAACTTCGGTAAAACTTATGCCGATGACCCCTTCTCTCACCGATGCAATTTTCTATCGGTGTGACATTTGAGTCGGCAAGACTCCATAGCTTCTTCCTGATAGCTTTTTGATGAAACCCCTTTACGCCTTATTGGCAAGACCCAACACCTTTTTCAAGACACTACTTCGATGTACTTTAGTCTTACCGATATGTATATCCTAATCGCTAGGTGGTAAGACAATTCAAACTCACCAAGACCTCATCCTGAATACCTTTAGCTTGGCTGATATACTTCCACATGCATCGGTCAGCAAGACATAATGTATTCTCTATGACTTCACTCCGACAATAATTCTCTTGCTGATATAGATCATAATGTGAAATACTCAGACCTAAATGGATTTTATAGGACCACAAGGAAAAATGTGAGAAAAATGTTGCAAAGAAAGGCCTTTGTAAATATGACGAGGACTCATTTGGAAACTCAGGGGTATGAAAAAATATGTAAAATTATCAGAATTTTACAGTTCTAACAGTGGCTCCATCTGGGGATGAATGATAGTAAGATCATTACAAGGATCCAGAATCTCTAGTTGAGCAGAGCAAACTTCAAGGTGATGGGATCAAGTGAGCACGATGGCATGAATGGAAATGAGAATGACCCTATACTACTATACATGGAAAAATTTATTTTGAAAGAGGGAAAATTAGGATTGTCCATGTACTAGCAAGTATTGTTCCTTTTACTTCCTAAATTACTATGCATGGAAAAGAATTTTAAAGAGGATCATCAAGAGTTGTCCATGCACTGGAAACCCTTAATCCTCTGTGTTACTCAATAGAAAAAATGTTTCAAAAATTTCCATGCATGGGAAACTCCTACTCTTCACCAGTCATATTCTATAAATAATATGAGTCTTCACCCTTCTTTCCAGTTACCAAAAAAGATCCCAGCCACAAGGCTTCAAACTTTCCATGCTTGCCCTTCTCCTAACACCTAGCGTTCCACATCAATACCAAATCACTTTCTCCAAATTTTCTATCTTTTTCCTTTCTATCAAATAGATACTTCATTTGTGTCTATAACTTTATGTTTTGATTTTGGGCAACTCTCCTTATCTCATCAAGTTCAGCTAGTTGCTCCATTCTCTCCTCCATAGGATCTGGAATATCCAAATCTTCCTGAAGGACAAACTTGTAGACTGGTAACAAATTTTGCAAAGGCATCCCGGCTTGTGTTCCATACACCAATTCGAATGGAGATTTTCCAATTGCCTTTTTAACAGTCATTCTGTTAGCCCAAACAACCAATTTTAATTTTAAGTACCAAGCTTTCTTGTTCTAACCTAGCATCCTTCTTATAATCTTCAGAAGACTCTTATTGCTAGATTTTGCTTGACCATTAGCTTGTGGATGATAAGGAGCTACATAAAAAATAGTAATACCATATGTACCACAGGAATTTTTGAATTCATCTGATCTGAAACACATCCCGTTGTCAGTGATCAACCTCAATGGTGTACCAAATCTGGTAATGATATTATCCATTAGGAATTGTGTCACCACCTTACTTGTATCCTGTTTAGTGGGGCTCCCCTCTACCCATTTGGTAAAATAATCAGTGGCCACCAGTATCCACCTATGTCCACCACATTATTTTTCTTGTATCTCTCCAATGAAATCAATTCCCCATTGATGAAAAGGAGCATCAGCCTACAAGGGTTGAAGTGGCAAAGCTCCCTGATACTTCAATTTTCTAGAGAATCTCTAGCAAGCTTCACATTTTCTTACATATGTAAAAGAATCATTAAAAACCTTTGGCCAGTAATACCTAGCCTTGAGAATTTTCTACGTGGTTGTCCTTGTTGAGTAATGTCCTTCACACACTCCTTCATGCATTTCACTTAAGACATGTCTAGCTTGTGATTCATCCAGTCATAACAATAGTATACCATCCCTATTCTTCCAAAATAGATCTCCATCCATAAAAACATACTTAGATGCCTACAACTTCAGCGTTCTTTTCTGGTTGTCATTCAATCCCTCTGGACACTTCATGTATTTAAGATAATGCATGACATCTGTATACCATTGAGTATGCTCAATGCTTGCAATTGCATTCTCTCCCTCTATATTGCAAATTTTGTTTGCTTCAATATTCGCTTCTGTCATCAACTTAGTCAAGCCTTGACCTCTTACTAGTTTAGTAATTTGTATCTCCATGTCAAATTCTTGGATTTTGTTAATCCATTTGCACATTTTTCCTGTTACTTCAGACTGTGTCAGAATATCCTTGACAGCTGCATGTGGAACAAAAGCAACCACCTTTGCTCCAACAATATATGGCCTAAAATCTTTTACAACTTTCACTAGTGTAAATGTATGTTTTTCAATTATATCATAATTTAATTCAGACCCCTGTAATGAATTACTGAAGAAGGACATAGGCTATTCATGACCACCCTCATTTTTTTGTAATGTAATAGCAGCAATAGTGTGCACTAAGGCGAATGAAAATATCTGAAAAGGTTTTGCAAAATCCAGAGATTTAAGGATAGGAGCCTCCTTGATAGCTCATTTGATGGATACAAAAGCTTCCAAAGCTTCTGTAGTTCATTCTACCTTTTTTCCTTTTTTCAACATTTTTGATATGGGTTTAATGATCTCGGCAAAGTTAGAAACAAATCTCCTAACAAAATTAATCTGTCCAAAGAATGACTATATTGCCTTAACATTTTTAGGGACATGAATTTTATCAATGGCCTCAACCCTTTTAGGGTCTATCCTAACCCCCTCCTTTGAAACAATATGTCCCAAGAGCTTACCCTCTGTGACTACAAAATGACATTTCTTAGGGTTCAAGATAATACCATATTCAAGGGGTTTTATAAATATCTTTTCCAAATGATGAACATGATCTTTAGCCTTCTTTGAGTAAGTAGTGAGGTCATCCTGATACACCACCATGATAAAATTGATCAAATTTGCAAATGCCACATCCATAGCTCTTTGGAAGGTTTCCCCTACATTAGTGAGACCAAATGGCATTCTTATGTATACATACGTTCCCCAAGGAGTTGTAAATGATGACTTATATTGCTCAGATTCTTTGACCATAACCTGGTTATACCTTGGAAACCCATCCATCATGGAAAACAGTTCGCACCCTATCACCTTATGCAATATAGCCTCCATATTGGGTAGAGGGTAATTATCTTTGAGGGATGCTATGTTTAGATTTTTGAAATCTACACACAGCCTGATATCTCCATTTTTCTTTCTCACAGGGACCAAGTTTGAGACCCACGTTGAATGTCTGATTGGTTTAATGATTCCCCCATCTCTGAGCTTTTCCAATTCTTCCTACATCTTAGGCTCCAATGTTGGATTTATGGGTCTTTACTTTTGTCTAAATGGCTTAGCATCTGGCTTCAATGGTATTTCATGCTGAAACAAATCTTCCCTGTATGCTTTTAGATCTTCATAAGACCAAGAAAACACATGTTTATATTTTCTCAGCAACTCTATCAACATTCTTCTAATTGTAGGGCTTATCTTCCTCCCTATGTACACCTTTCTTGGTGTCATCTTAGTTCCCAAGTTAATTTTTGCAATGTCCTCCTTTCTCACTCATGTTCGCTTCATAAAAGATCGATCATTTCTATTATACACCCTCTCCAATGCCACTAAGCCTTTAGGAAGCTTTTTTTTTTAGCTGTAAGATCTCTTTCCCAAAGACTGTTTACTTCCCATCTACTTCTTCAACAAAGGTGTTAAAGTCAATTTATTGGGCTTCATACTGATCTATACAGTGGACGAATTTCAAAAGATCAGCATCGTCTTTAAAAACCTACCAACTATATATGTTATCTGGTACAGCAGGCCTTGTCTTGAATTCAATTTGTGATACCCCAACCAATGTAATATCATCTCTTTTCAATGCTACATTTGCTAGAAAATAAGCCATTATGTTCTTTGATCTTTCTATCCACTCAATTGAGAAGGCATCAAACAACTCAATTGTATCCCATACAACATTTCTGTACTGCTTCAATCTTTTATGTTTTGTTGCATACTTGGACTTAATTTGTGAAACAACCAACTCTAAATCTCCAAGAATAGCCAACAACTTGATTTTATGTTTCACAGCTATATTCAGTCCTGTTAATAAAGCTTCATATTCCGCCACATTGTTTGTACACTCAAATGTTAACAGGAATGAATACTTAAATGTAATACATTCAGGCGAAACAAATACTATCCCTACTCCATTACCTTCTTGACTGTAGGCTCCATCAGAGTACATCTTCCACACACCATTGTGGTTTTGTGCAGCATGCTTCTCAATTGGATCACTATTGGTTAATTCTGGCTGGGCTGATTCTATCTTAAAAATTCCAAGATCAACATCACAAAAACAATTGATTTAATCTTGTGGCACACAGTCAACAACCTGGTTCATTCTTGGTTCTCTGTACAGCTTCACTTCCTGACCATTAACTGGAATTGTTGCATATGATAGATCAAACTGAACATTTCCACCAACTGTTGTCGTCCATTGTCTTGATAGAAGCATTCCAAACTAAGGAGGTGTGTCAATTACTGTTATATCAATGTTATAGGCCATCTGAGGATAAGCATCAAGCTTAACTTCAACATCCTTCATTATACCCACAATAGGAATAGATCAGTTATCCATTGCAGAGCATTTCCCTTCATGTGTATCTACCCACATGCCTAGTTGTTTCATCACTCCTACTAGCATAATATTCATAGCAGCGCCAGAGTCTATCATGCAGTTCCTCAACAATTTGTTATTTATCAGTAATGTATTGAAAAAAGGATCAACTCGTGAGGAATTTAACACCGAACTACTAAGGCACACTTCTGGGATATTTACTTTCTCCTGCTTATTTTTAGCAGCCATCTTACTTTCAGGATCTATATGTTTTTTATTTCCATTTGTTATTAATTGAACAACACTGTCTCTGTATTCCTTAATTTTCATCATCTCAAGAAGTGGAATAGACATCTTTACCTGAGATAGAGCCTGAGTGAAGTCAAAAGAAGAACATACTGCCTTAATCACTTTCTCTTGTTCTAATGTTTCTCCTTTGTTCTCTTCTTTTTCTCTTTTACTTGGCTGATCAGTCTTTTGTATTTTCTTCATGTAATTCCTTTACTTCCTCCTTTTGGACAGGTTTCTGTTTGATTTGTCATTTTGTTTGTTTTCTATTTTCTTCGAAGCTCCTTGTGTCACTTTCTGATCCTTCATAAAGATTCCCCTAGGGACACCTTCCTTCTCATTTACTGTCCTATTTATCAACTAGTACTTACTCTTTGCTTCTTCAACTGCAACAATAGTTAATCTCTCTATCTCCTCTTCAGTGAGTTTCCTCATGCTTCCCTAAGTAGGGATTTCATCAAAATGTGGCTCTGTATAATCTTCCTCAGAGTTAGAAAGGATCTGCTGCTTAGTCATGTGGACATTGTTTTTCTGATTTGAAACATCATACTCATAACCTTCATCCTTTGAAGATGGGTACCTCTCCTCCACATGGTGAAAATTGTTTGAAGTCAAATACACTTTATGATCTTCTCCACTGTTTCCCATCAACATTCCTTCCTCTTGCATCCTTTGTGGCTTATCACAGAATTCTGAAAAAATAATTGTTATTTACCATATAGGTTCCCTTCTTTCTCAATGGATCAGGAGTTTCCTTGTTTCTAGGCCTATCTGTTATGGGTTTACCATCCTTCCAATTTGTGTTATAAGGCATTTCATGCAGCCTAGGCCTTTCATTCTTGTATGTGTTCTCCTATTTGTATTGATAATTATTGGTTTTTTGGGGAACCCTATAATTTTCTCTTTTATCAATTATCCCAGTAGCCCTCCTATTGTTTTCAATTGTTAATGTTGTCTTCTGAGCTTCAGCCAAGTCTCTTGGGAACTTATTTCTCAGTTCATACCCTTTTTTAGGATCGAACGCATTCAGGTAAACACTCAATGCTACAAAATCTAGCAACTTTGATCTAGGAGGTATTCTATTTTGTAGTTTATTGAATTTCTGGTTGAAATCAAAAATTGAATCATTCTGACTTTTCTAAATTCGCATCAATTCATGCAAAGCAGCATCTTGTCCACTTAGATTCCCATATTGCTCAAGGAATTGGTCCTGAAATACTTAGAGAGAATAAGTAGAGGCTGTTGCTAGGCTATTGAACCAATCCCTAGCTTCTTCAATTAGGGACATCATGAATAACCTCATATGTAAATCCTCATAGGGTACATCCAAATCCTAAATAAAAACATTGAAACTCCTTAAATTATCCTCGATGGTGATTGCATTACTCCCTGTAAACTTAGGCACCAAATTTCTCCAACTGCCATCCATAGGATAAGGGTATAATTGAAACCCTGCCAAATCAAATTGTCTAATCATTGTTGTATACTGATGGGGAGGAGGGTTAGGTGGGTACTAATATTGGTACACCGGGTTATTGTATTGTGTGTTTGTATATGGCACTTGATGCTAACCAGGAGGTGGATGCATATTTGTATGTTGTGTGGGAATATGAGGTGGATGATTTGGCTATCTATAGTGATTTCCAACTTGATGGTGAGGGACCCTTGGTGGCACAAAAGGCCCCACACCATGATTACCCAATTTATGAGGTGGTACATATTTTGGGGGGCAATCAGTTGTTTGAGTAATTTTTTGAGTTTTTTGCAATTTGAATTCTTTCATGGCTTGTATCATCTAGGCCTTTTCTTGTTCTTCTCTCCCCTTTCTTTGAGATTCAAACCATGCTTTTACTTCTTCACAAGTTAAGGATTCATAATCTTCTTGAGGAGTTTCTTGATCAGTGGGTGCATTCTGATTACCTTCCATTTTTTGGTCATATTCATCCTAAATTCTGAGTCGTTCAGCTTCAAAATTAGTATGCCACTCTGCCTGTTTCTGAGGGTCGTAAATAGGATTTCTTTGATCTTTTGGGGTATGAGGTTTTGGACTTGAATCATCTTTCCATGTATCATAACAATTATATGTTTCTCCATGAGGTATTGATGATTTGTCTTTGTTTGTCACGCACATGTCCTCACTTACCCCTTTACCCTTGTCACCCCTATTATTTTTGTGTGTCCACTTACTACTGCCAGTAGGAGCTCTAGTATGACCTCCCCTATATTGAGATCTTCTTCCATTCATGTTGCAATGTTTTATCAGAGTCGCCACTCAGTTTCTTGAAAGTGAGAAAAATATTGTTACTTGTTATTCCTAGCAGAGTCTATATATAGGATTTCTGACTCTATGATTAAGGCACAAATTCTTTGTTATCCCAATTAGAGTCACCAATTTGTTAGCTCTCAAAAACACAAGTAAAGGGTACCTCAAGAGGCTGCCAATCTCTTGATACATTTTAGGGTAACAGACAAGCTTTAAATGCCTTAAACCTTCTACTCTTCAGGTGCTGCTAGACCTAGGTGGGTGTACCTATATGAATTGGGTAGACTTGACTTTTGATTTTCTCTTCTTGCAGTGATTTTTCCATGATGGTAGATGAAAATGGACAAATTAAATCAAATTTGGTATGAAATGTATATGGTATTAGAAATAAAACCTAATATGCTCAATTAACAGATGTAAAAAGGAATGAATAAAACTAAATGATGAAACACAGAGACTAGTGCCTTATTGGGTATGCGGAGTCAAGAGAAATCTGAAACAAGTACTTCGTTCTAGCAGACATTCAAGTTGTTTAGCATTTAATTTGGTTTATAACTTGTATAAACATGCAAGGTTATGATTATTGAGTTCTTCTTAGTAATCCAATTGACATTCTCTAATTACTATAATCAATTTAAAATATTTAATCTTTATTGGAAAGAACCAATCAATTGACCATACAAATGCAATAAATGTGCATTGACAAACTAGATATAAACTTGTTACACCAATTTAAATAACCAGAAAACACCACACAGGAGAGAACTTCAATAATACTTTCAACGAACACATAAACAACTGATACCAAAAACAACTGCACCATATTATTAGATTTTAATTGATATCTCCATGATTTGAAACATGTAGCATAGTCTCATATTGGTGAAACATTGTATTACATTGTATATTTTCTATCCTCTAACCTATTGTACTTATCCCCATTCATTTCATTTCCAAAACGGATATTTATACATTGAGAATACGAAAGGACACATCCTTTCAGAAATCGAAATGTCACATGTATACAAAACAAAAAGATTAGTGGATAATTAAGCTCTACTAATCCACATGTGAGTTTTAGCAAGATGATCCAAATAATCCTGGCACTTGTATGTATCTGCATCTCCAACAGCGTTCCAGATTGTCATTTCCATCTTTATCATCTCCTCATTCTGCTCGCTCACTTTTTCTATTGTTCTATCCTTTGCAGAAGCTAGCTTCATGACTTCATTCAATATTGACTCACATTCAATTTTCCATCTAGTGGCTTCTTTCAATTCCCCTTTATCATCAAAGAATGTGATCATAGTTTTCATGGTAGTATCTATCAACCCCTGTTCATCCCCCTACAATTCAACATAAAAGTTTCGATGACGATTGATAATATGATTTGCAGCTTCAAGTGCTACACTGTTAGAATCATCGCTTTGGGCTAGTTCATGAAACTTCTCCATAATTCGTCCATCCATCCTTATGTGCTCTTTTAATGCAGCAAGAGTATGAGAGTATTTTCCCCACATTTTATTGAACCAAGATGTCAAATTATCCTCCCTCTTCTTCACAATTGTCGCAATTGCATCATGCTTTCCCTGGAAATAAGCACTTGATCCTACCCAATGATCTTTTTCCTGAGAGCTTTCTCCTTGAGTGAGCATTTTGGTTGGCCCCATAGAAATACCAACCAAGTCTTTCAGTCTATCATGCTCTCTCAATATTCTTTTGTTATTTTCCTTGTACATTTCTCTTTCTTTTATCAACAACTGAATTTGTGCTTTATTCAATTTTCCAATATTGACCCCAATTTCTACAGTAGCCACAGGATCAGCCTCTCCAACTTTTAGGGTCATGACATGGCCAAATGCCTTCTCTATGTCAATTACCACTAATTTCTAGTGGGGTGGGTATAAATCCCATATCATCAATGATCCCTCGTTTGTATTGTACTTAGAGCCTGCATACACCTTTGTTACCTTTTTGCTTGTCAAACTTGTGTGTAGCATTACCGTCCCTTAAGAAACTATAAAAAAATAATGCAGAATTTAAATCAATTACGGAAAAGATCATGACACCAGCGTTTTCCAACATTTTCCTCCCTATTTCAGGAGTCATATTTGTCATCTCATCATCCACACACTTTCTGAATTGGCTTAGCAATTGTTCCTCATTTCCTGAAGTGACATCATCAACATTTTCTCTTATTTCCTTCCCCTTCTGCTTATACAAGAATGCTTTGAATTCTAAGGAATTTATAAACTCATCATCTAAAAAAAATGATCTATATTCAATATTCCTTGCATCAACATCGCCACTTTCAATACTCTATTTTCTAGTTGGGCAAACATACTACTGAGTTCTCAACCTGGATACCTTTACTGGTTTGCCCTGTGGCACATTATCCTTTGGTGTCTCCTCTCCTCCAGAAGACAATTGTTGTGCCTCCAACAGCCCTTGGTTATATCTTTCAACTACCATTTCAGCTTCATCTTCATCCAAATTCCTGATCATATCATCAAAGGGATAGGGTACATGTTGATACCCTCCAAAGTTAATCTTCATCTTACCAGAATTAATATATCCCTCATGAACAAAGTCTTTCCTGGGTGGTCCTCTCTTCATATTATAATGCAACAATCTATCGAGGATCGAATTGTATCATTCCTTAGCCAACATAGTGAAGTCACCAAAACACAATGTACTAGGCATAAAAGCTTGCTTCCCAAAAGAGCTAAAATGCATCACACTACAGTAATCCATCTGTCTGACAATTTCCAAATATGCAACTCTGTTTGGAACTGTCCTTGGTAGAATGAAAGGGACATCTTCAAACCCATATACTCTGATCATTGTAGCTCCCTTCAAACAATACCAATCTCCCTAGTTATGATCAATTGGCCCATTGAAGTCTTTTGGCCGAAGAAATATTTTAATCTCATCAGTCAATGAATAATTACAAGGATATTGATACAGCTTATACAATGTTTTTACAAAATTTTCTTCAAAATGAATGAAACTAGCATTAGCAAACTTGCTATCCCAAATAGCAGTCCACAATTGAATAGGTAATCCCTCACCCTCCTTACCAATTTGAGAAATTCTCATTTCTGGAGGCCATACTCCTAACTTCTATTCAAAATATAACACCAAGTGCATCAACAATGAATAGTGTCTGAGATGAACAATAGATGATCTGCCCTTGATAGCTATCAATCCTAAATCAAGCCCCCTAGAAATGTATGACGCATAGTCAAATGGCCTGGAATTGTGATGTTGGATATCTCCTGTGATAATCATTGGCACAATTGACATGAATTTTGGGGCATCCATTCCCAACACCTGACACATTGAGAAATAAGTGTACTTCATATAGGGCTCAAACAAGTCCACATGATAAGGAGGCCCCTCGCTATCTTGCATAGGATCTGGCTTACTGCCCTATTTAATCCTGTGAATTGGTAACCTCCAACCCTTATAAATCGTATCCATTCTTGAGAATTCCTTCTCCAAATCTTCACAACTGATCACCTCATTGCAGAACCCTTCCAATTTGAAAACCTCGCCTATTGCTTCCTTTGACACATGTATCTATGGTTTTCTAGATGGGTCACATATAGCTTTATGCTTTGGATCATAATGATTTGCAAGAAATTTTACTTGTACTATATCTACAAATATGTTAGGGCACATTAGTTTCCCTACATTTAGCTTCCATGGATTATAGACTAGTTCAAAATGGTTTCTCCTATGATAGTGAAAATTGAATAGTTCATACCCTCTTATGGTAGTCCAGATGCCACCTATGAACTTGCATTTATCATCCAATTTATCAACTTCTGCCCTAAGTTGTGCAGAACTTCTGGCTTTAGGCCCTGAACTAGGTAACTGATTAATAAGGTACTGGTTTAGCCTCCATTCAGTGCCCTCATGCTCTGTATCAACCTTTTGTTTCTTTCCCTTTGATTGACTACTCTCACCAAGTTTTCTACTTTTAGCCTTTCCAGAACCAGGAGACTCCATTCTTCAAAATCACAAAATTAAAAATGTGGAAGGCTTAAGATGCACTTACACTATTTTGCTCGAGCTCCTCAGAATGAAAGGATGTTCTTGTTCTTTGTTCACCTTGCTAATTCTTTTGCAATCAATTCGGCACTGAATCATTGATTAAACCTTCGCTGTTATATCCTATTGCGCCATTAATGAAGCATGAATGAAGGCTCGTTTGAAACTGGCACTATCGCATCAAACATCCTGTCGATGAGAGATTTTCAAATCTGGGCCGAAGTCCTTTTCCAACGTTTATTAAACCTTTCACCAAGACATTCGAGATGTGTTCTCCAATGTATTTTTGAGTCACTGAGACAAAATCACCCCTTGACCAATGAAAACACACTTTGGCATGATCATTGAGTTTCTCACCGATAAAATAAATCTTACCGATGAAATAAATCCATCGGCAAGACCATGAATCTTTGAAATGACTCATACCGATGCCAAATATCTCGCCGAACCCATTCCTATCAGTGTAACTTTCAAAATTCAGTTAAACTTATTCCAATGACCCCTTCTCTCACCGATGCAATTTTCTATTAGTGTGACATTTGAGTCAGCAAGACTCCATAGCTTCTTCCCGATAGCTTTATGATGAAACCCCTTTACGCCTTATTGGCAAGACCCAACACCTTCGTCAAGAAACTACTCTGATGTACTTTAGTCTTACCGATATGTATATCCTTATCGTCGGTCGGTAATACAATTCAAACTTGCCAAGACCTTATCCCGAATACCTTTAGCTTGGCCGATATACTTCCACATGCGTCAGTCAACGAGACATAATGTATTCGCTATGACTTCCCTCCGACGATAATTCTCTTGCTGATATAGATCATAATGTGAAATACTTAGACCTAAATGGATTTTATAGGACCACAAGGAAAAATGTGAGCAAAATGTTGTGAAGAAAGGCCCTTGTAAACATGACGAGGACTCATTTGGAAACTCAGGGGTATGAAAAAATATGTAAAATTATCATAATTTTACAGTTCTAACAGTGGGTTCCAAAGGGGACCTATTAGCTCTCAAAAACGCAGGTTTCAACCACAAAAGGTTTCCAAGCTTTCACAACATTTTAGGATAATAGAACAAGGCTTGAAACAATCAAACCTTCTACTCTTCAGGTGCTGCTAGACCTAGGTGGGTGTACCTCTCTAAATGGTGCAGACTTAACTTATGATTATTTCTTTGAGATGCTTTGTCCACAATGGCAGATAATAGTGAACAAATGAAACCAAACTCGATAACTACCTTCTGATCTAAATCCTAGAATGCTTAATTAACTGATAAAAGGGATTGAATGAATTCAAATAATGAAATTGCAGAGACCAGTGCCTTGTTGGGTATGCGGAGTCAAACGAAATAGAAGTGGGCAACTTATTCTAGCAGAAAATCAAATTGCAGGCATATGATCTATTCATAACTTGTATAAACAATGAAAAATTATGACTACTAAGCTCTTCTTTAATAATCCAAATGAATCTTCCTGATTATTGTGATCAATGAAAATAATTTAATCCCTACTTGAGAGAATCAGTTAATTAATCACACAGATGCAACAAATGTGTATAGATAAACTAAAAATAAACTTGTTATTCCAATTTAAACAACCAGAAAAAATCAAATTGGAGACAGCTTCAGCAATACTTTCTAATAAGCTTAACAGACAATTGATACCAAAAAATAACCTATCACACCAGCTGAATTTCATTGAAACCACCATTAAAAACGTGCACCATGGTCTCCAAAATGAGAACTTTATTCTACTATGCCCATTCCTACTCTACTATGTTTTCTAATCTAAAATCTTCTGATAACCTATTACAATTGAGGTGTATATTTATACACCAGCCTTAGAAATCATATCATTTCAAATTCATGTTGTCCCCCATAGAAAATGAGCCCAAATCATGTCGGCCACAACAGTATTTAGAATTTCCATTAATCACCTGCGAGACAGTCGGCGAGACATATCGCAAACTATGTCGAAGGCAATTCAAATGTTAATCATCCCGTGCACCAGTATTTTGCATCATCGTGACCACCCATTTGTTATACCGAAGTGGAGAAGTATCACCTTTGTTTCGCTATAGCCCAC
Source organism: Sequoia sempervirens (assembly GCA_007258455.2). Lineage (NCBI taxonomy): Eukaryota > Viridiplantae > Streptophyta > Pinopsida > Cupressales > Cupressaceae > Sequoia > Sequoia sempervirens. Next base: position 53,297,620 of record VDFB02252616.1, read on the forward strand.
CGCTATTGTTGAGATGTCATATAGATTCAAAATGCTTCATCAGAATGTATTTCCTTTACATGCTTTCCATTTGCCGAGATAGGGGCACACCTCACACTGAAGCAATCCTTTCATTTTGTTCACAGTCGCTATAGCTTATTGCTCTCAAGGAGACCTCTTGTAGATGTCACTTTGTTCTGCCAAAAACCTCGAGCCATAATGTATCGCCAAGACATCAATTTCCTTATACCGATAGAAACCTTCGTCTTCATGTTTGTCGCCATAACCTGTGACTGTCAGGGAAACCCTATGTAGACAATATAATGTTTCACCGAAGGCTTCAAAGTCAACCCGAGTCACTGAGAAAAAGCATCTCCCATGCCGAAAACCATTCCTTACCCACATCTCTTCACCAAGACATTTCAAACTCGGGGAGACATAACATAGAACTCTCCATGTTACACCGAAAGGCCCCATGCACACCTGTTTGCCAAAACACTGTCGATCTCACACCGAAAGCCACATACCGAACCCCGTCGGTAAGACACATTGAGTTCTTTGTGACATGATGGGGACTCAACATGCATAAAGTTGGCAAGACCAAAGGTCTCTCACCGAGACCTTATCCCGATAGCCAAACTCACACTGATAGGGTCCTTTAATTGTCGGTTGGTATAACAAGATGATATCGCCAAGACCTTCCACCGAAAGGTATAACTCACGTCAATGCACTCCATTAGATGCCGATAGAACTTTTCAAATGTTGTTCAACAAGACACTGATGTTTTGCTATGACCTTTGCCCGAATATGATTTCCTATGCCGATAAGTATCTCATTTGTTGCCGAAACACAGGATGTGTCATGCCAATAACCTACAATAGGAATTAGTGAAACATACATAGGTCGGGGAGACAATAACTTTATCTTGCCGAAAGGATGAATGTAATGAAGTATTAAAATTTAGATGGATTCAAATGAATCACGTGACAAAATATGAACAAGGCAACACGAGGAAGGGACAATATATTTATGACAAGGGCTCAATTTGGACACTCATGGATGCAATTGACTATGAAAATTTGCAAACTTTTACAGTTCTAATAGTGGCTCCATCTAGGGATGAATGATAGTAAAATCATTACAAGGATCCAAAATCTTGGGTGAGCAGACCAGACACAAAAATGAAGGACCAATGAGTAGCAATGGAATGATTGGTAAAATGAAGATGAATGCAAAATGGAGATGGATGCAAAATGAAAGTAAAATGGAGATGGATGAAAACCTAAACTACTGTGCATGGAAAAGAATTTTAAAGAGAAAAAGTAAGAGTTGTCCATGCACTAGCAACCCTCAATCCTCTGTATGTTAACCCTTCCTTTCTTGAGTTGTTACAATCTGAAAATCATACTTTCCCCTGTCAAACACCTAGTTTTGTTTTGAGTTCAACAGATTCCTCTTGAAGACACATATGCAATCCTTCCTATCACTATCATTGCAAGTTCTCGGAGTATCATTATGCTTGATTTGGTCCAAAATCCCTACACCATTCTGTAATTCAAATTTTTCATCATCTTGGGACAAACCCCTATTAATCTCAACATTCAAAATGCATACATATGAAATAAAATATTCCTCATTATCTCCCTCACTATTATGTATTCTGAAACACTCTCCCAGCTATATAAAATTTTCACAATCAAAGTGTTTCACTTGAGAAACAAAATGTTTTGTTATATCAACACTATCTGAAACACACAAATCTGAAACCTTTTGTACCTCTTTAATACCATCATTTGGAATCAATATTAGATTATAATTCACATCTCCAGTTTCTAGCACATATGAATCAATCAAATCTAGAATTCTAGCATCCTTGGCATGCAAATAAATGTCTTCTTCACATGGATTAGAAAATTCAAAACCACATACCTCCTTCTGAACAAACACAGACTTTTGATCTATTCCAAAAGTATCACCATCATTCCAAGAAATACATAGGGAATCATAAGAATCTTTACACAAATATTTTTCACTGTCAAAATAGCAGTAAGCTGGAGACCAAACTTTAAGCTCATCATCATGTGCACATCCTTGGTATTCAAAAGTGAACAAATCTGCAATTTGTTCAATAACAAGTGAACAAGTCTCAATATGTTCATCACTACAATTATACTCCTTACTTGTGTCATCATCAAATAGAAATTCAATACCATCAGGGAATGGGAAATCAGAAATATCATTAGTGCAGTTACTTATTCCATCATTTTGCTTGTCTGAAATTATTTCCTCCTTTTCATAAAATGGATTTGAAAATATCTTAAACTTACTCATTGACACACCTTGGAAAAAAATCATTTGATCTTCATTTAACTCTTCATCATACAACGAATTTGAAAAAAATTGGAAATCACTTTCAAATGCACAAACCTCATCATGATCAAATGTATCTTCATAACTTTCAACTGTAGTCAGAGGTATTATATACTTACTATCTGATGAATCATTATCTCCTATTGCCACTTCATCCTGATCCTCATAAGGAGTAGAAGAATCCCTTGACTATAGATAAAAATCCTCAAGTTCATCATCAGCATCAAAATATTCACAACAAACACTGCTCTCTTTGTGACAATTTGTTGTGCAAGAGATAAGCCCTGCACCCTCATCCTCCTCAACATGGTGAAAAGTATCTGAGGCTAGATATACTATGTGATCTTCTTCATTGTTTAACATCTACATTACCTCCTCCTGTACTCTTTGGGCTACAATACAATGATCTAGGGAATGTGGCTTATCACAAAAATCACAAAAGTAATTGTTACTTACCATATAGGTTCCTTTCTTGCTCAATGGATCAGAAGCTCCCTCACTTCCAGGCCTAGTTGTTATAGGTTTGTTGTCCTTCTAGTCTATATTATAAGGCATGCCATGCAACCTCGGCCTTTCATTCCTGTATATGTTGCTTTGCTGAGAAACCCTATGAATATCTGTTTTACTGATTATCCCAGTAGCCTTCCTATTGTTTTCAATTGTTTGTGCCATCTTCTGTGCTTCAGCCAAAATTCTTGGGAATTTATTTCTCAGCTCATACCTTGTCTTTGGATCAAATGCATTCAAATAAATACTCAGCACTACAGAATCTAGCAACTTTGATCCAAGAGGTATCCTATTCTGCAACTTATTGAATCTCCAATTGAAATCATAAATTGTATCACTTTGATCTTTCTAAATGTGCAATAATTCACGAAGAGCATAATCTGGCACACTTAGATTCCCAAACTGCTCGAGGAATTGATCTTGAAATCTTTGGAGAGAATCAATAGAGACAGTTGGTAAGTTGTTGAACCAATCCCTAGCATCTTCAACAAGTGATATCATGAATAGCCTCATGCGTAAATCTTCATAGGGCACATCCAAATATTGGATAAAAGCATCAAAACTTCTTAAATGATCTTCAGCAGTGATTGCATCATTTCCTGTAAACCTTGGAACCTTCCTCCTCCAACTTCTATCCATTGGATAAGGGGATAACTGAATCCCTGACAAATCAAACTGTCTAATCATTGTTGTATGCTGATAAGGGGGAGCATTATGTGGGTATGGATGCTGGTACATCAGGCCGTAGTACTATGTATGATAATATGGCACATACTGCTGACCATGAGGAGCTCCAGCATGACCTCCCCTGAACTGAAATCCTCCTCCATTCATGTTTTAAAAATATGCAAAAAATCTTTCAAAGTCGCCACCTACTTTTCCAAAAGTAGGAAAATCATTAATTCTGATCTTTTCCCAGCGGAATCACCCTTTCTGAAATTTCTCAAATTACAACTTTTTCCCCAATGACTCTATAATGTGGTCTTCAACCAATTTTTTTGATATAATCCCCAACAGAGTCGCCAATTTGTTAGCTCTCAAAAACGCAGGTTTGAACCACGAAAGGTTGCCAAGCTTTCAAAATGTTTTAGGGTAATAGAACAAGGCTTGAAACAATCAAACCTTCTACTCTTCAGGTGCTGCTAGACCTAGGCGGGTGTACCTCTCTGAATAGTGCAGACTTAACTTAGGATTATTTCTTTGAGATGCTTTGTCCACAATGGCAGATAATAGTGAACAAATGAAACCAAACTTGATAACTACCTTCTGATCTAAATCCTAGAATGCTTAATTAACTGATAAAAGAGATTGAATGAATTCAAATAATGAAATTGCAAAGACCAGTGCCTTGTTGGGTATGCGGAGTCAAATGAAACAGAAGTGGGCAACTTATTCTGGTAGAAAATCAAATTGCAGGCATATGATCTGTTCATAACTTGTATAAACAATGCAAAATTATGACTACTAAGCTCTTCTTTAATAATCCAAATGAATCTTCCTGATTACTGTGATCAATGAAAAGGATTTAATCCATACTTGAGAGAACCAGTTAATTAATCACATAGATGCAGAAAATGTGCACAGATAAACTAAAAATAAACTTGTTATTCCAATTTAAACAACCAAAAAAAATCAAATTGGAGACAGCTTCAGCAATACTTTCCAATAAGCTTAACAGACAATTGATGCCAAAAAATAACCTGTCACACCAGCTGAATTTCATTGAAACCACCATTAAAAACGTGCACCATGGTCTCCAGAATGAGAACTTTATTCTACCGTGCCCATTCCTACTCTACTGTGTTTTCTAATCTAAAATATGTTGATAATCTATTACAATTGAGGTGTATATTTATACACCAGCCTTAGAAATCATATCATTTCAAATTCATGTCATCCCCCATAGAAAATGAGCCCAAATCATGTCAGCCACAACAGTATTTAGAATTTCCATTAATCACCTGCGAGAGAGTCGGCGAGACATATTGCAAACTATGCCGAAGGCAATTCAAACGATAATCATCCCGTGCGCCAGTATTTTGCATCATCGTGACCACCCATTTGTTATACCGAAGTGGAGAAGTATCACCTCTGTTTCACTATAGCCCACCACTATCATTGAGATGTCATATAGATTCAAAATACTTCATCAGAATGTATTTCCTTTACGTGCTTTCCATTCGCCGAGACAAGGGCACACCTCACACCGAAGCAATCCTTTCGTTTTTCTCACAGTCACTATAGCTTATTGCTCTCGGGGAGACCTCTTGTAGATGTCACTTCGTTCTACCGAAAACCTCGAGCCACAATGTATTGCCAAGACATCAATGTCCTTATACCGATAGAAACCTTCGTCTTCATGTTTGTCGCCATAACTTGTGACTGTTAGGGAAACCCTATGTAGACAATATAATGTTTCACCAAAGGCTTCGAAGTCAACCTGAGTAGCCGAGACAAAGCATCTCCCATGCCAAAAACCATTCCTTACGCACATGTCTTTGCCGAGACATTTCAAACTCGGGGAGACGTAACATAGAACTCTCCATGTTACACTGAAAGGCCCCATGCACACCTATTCACCAAAACACTTCCGATCTCACACCGAAAGCCACATATCGAACCCTGTCGAAAAGACACATTGAGTTCACTATGACACGATGGGGACTCAACATGCATAAAGTCGGTGAGACTGAAGGTCTCTCACCAAGACCTTATCCTGATAGCCAAACTCACACCGATAGGGTCCTTTAATTGTCGGTTGGTATAACAAGATGATATCGCCAAGATCTTCCACCAAAAGGTATAACTCACGCCAATGCAATCCATTAGATGCCGATAGAACTTTTCAAATGCCATTTGACAAGAAACTGATGTTTCGCTATGGCCTTCACCCGAATATGATTTCCTATGCCGATAAGTATCTCATCTATTACCGAAACACAGGATGTGTCATGCCGATAACCTACAACAGGAATTAGTGAAACATACACAGGTCGGGGAGACAATAACTCTATCTTGCCAAAAGGATGAATGTAATGAAGTATTACAATTTACATGGATTCAAATAGATCACGTGATAGAATATGAACAAGGCAACACGAGGAAGGGACAATATATTTATGACAAGGGCTCAATTTGGACACTCATGGATGCAATTGAATATGAAAATTTGCAAACTTTTATAGTTCTAACAGGACCTTTCCCTTGGCGAAAACTTCAAAGTTGCTAACACCTAAGAAAGGTCTGCGAGCTTGCTGCGGGTCTACTTATGCAGACCATTTCCTACAAACCGCCATCCTTCCAATTTCGTTCCTAATGGAAACCATTCAATGAAAGTCTAATGTCTATCTTCTGCATCCCCTAAATGGTCAAACTTCAACACATGATCTGTAACACCCAAGATTCCCATGAGTCATGTAGTGTGGACTTCCACCTGCGGGTCGTTGTTCCATGAAGTCTATTACTTAATGAAAAAGGCTCCAAACATCCTTTAACACTCCTATACCCACATGCTTCAAACCCACAAATGCATCAAATCCCAGTCAAGCAACTTCAAGTGTGTTAAAACTAATTTCCACACATGCCAAATCGCCTCATAAGAACTTTGACTGCCAAGATCACAATGTGGAACTTTTGTTGTGGGCGGTTGCCTACGAGCCTCCGTGACCTCGGTGCCATCTTTCTTCCCATCCCTCCTAACGACTTCCATCCAAGGGAAACCTACATCCCTAGTCCTGCATCCCTAGGCCTACGTTTCTCTTTATGATCCAAATGAGCCCCTAATAATGGATAATTAAGACCTTTTAATGATGAATTACTAGATCTAACCCTTGTTTTGTAGGATTTGACTAACGCTTTCCCTGATTTACATATGAATTCACTTAATCCATCTTTGCATGCAAGATTTATGGAACCTGCTATGGGTCCATTAGGGAAGTTTGCTAAGAAAATTGGTAAGGGAAATAAATTTGCGTCTGGATTGTAGCTCCAAGATCTCCTCTACCTGGGACTCAATATCAAACACAAAACTTGGACACATAGACATCGACGAGTTCTAACAAAGGGAAATGGTTAACCCCACAATGGAGAATGTGTGAAAGATTAAAGTGAGTGGTTTCGCTAAGGCAGTCAATTTCCCTCCCGCACTCATTACCATGAACCTGGTTATGGTCTGCAGAGAATGCTATCACACAAACAAAAATATTATTCATCATGATGGAAGGGTGTTGGTAGACTTTTCTACCAAATCTATCGGTTGAACATTTCACATCCCCATGTTTGATGTTATGGAAGAAATGGAAAAAGGGTATGCTGAAAATATGTGGAAAGAGGACCCATTGGGATGCAAAAGATTAATCAACCAACATTGGTTGAAAGAAAAGAAGGGAAATGCCACCAAGGTACCCCAAGAATTTTGCAAGAGTGACTTCTTTGAAGAATACCATGATTTGGTTACCCTATTGAGTATGGTAATGGGCCGACTGATTGTTGCATTCTTCGAGGAATGGATGTTCTACTTTATTTAAGAGATCATTTGGGGCAAGATGAAGTTCCATTGGGCCAAGATGATCAGTGACAACATGTACAACTAGCTCATGGCCATAAATAAGACCTCTCAATTTTACATGACTTCATATTTGATGTACCTCTTGGCAGAAAAGTTCTCATACAAAGGACTCTTCATTGCAGAAAACTTGGGAACAATGAAAGGAGACCTCAAGGTATATGACTGTTACCCTCAGTTACAGTACAAAAACTTCAAAAGAGAATACAAGAGGGTGAATGATTCCTTCATTGGACACATAATCAAGCTCCTGCGAGGGAACTTTGAGATGGGTTTCACACAATGCCAAAGCTTTCATCCTACGGTTTGGGTAACTATTCATATAGTTCCCAAAGTTTACAAATATCAAAACAAAAGGATTCTCAGGGAAACCCTACCAGCACCGTGCTACCCCAATGACTGCATGATCCTGCTAGAGGTTTCTCGACAATTGAAAAATTCCCATACACTATTAAGTGACAAGCATAGAGTTGGGATTACATATCCCTTGACTTTTGGGAAAGCAATGTATGTTTTTCCTACGGCCTAATACACAGAGTAATCAAAAAACAATTTGGTGGAATACCACTTGGACCTCCATACCAATTGAGGAAGAATGGATCCTTATGGGAAGTTGAAGAAATAGGTCAAAATATAGTACACACATCGACCTCAATTTGAATACTTTTGGGCTAACTGCACAGATGATAAAGAAGTGTGAATGAGGCACTACATGAGGATGACAACCTAGTTTGTGAGGTCAGTGAATCTATTTCCCATGCTTGACCAAATAGTGGAGGAATATAATAATATTGTGGATGATAGATACAACACTGTGGCCAACTTACCTTTTTGCGTGATAGACTGGAATGAAGAAGAGGTCACCAACCTCAATATATTGACATGACCCATCAAGAATAGAACAAGGCAATGGGAAGATGCCTAGATTTCCTAGCTCAAAAAACAAGGCACTGAGTTGACATATGATGAGCTCAACGACAAGCTTGAAAGTGAGATGGAAAGTGGACTAGTTGCTGCCACATCAAAATAGGCACCCAAGTCCCCACCAATGATAAGGTTAAAGAAAAGGAAGGATGTGCCTGAGCATAATCCTAAACATAAGGTATATTCTAGGAAGTCGACAAAGGGAGATTCATCTAAGAAAGTAAAGAAATCAGGGGTGTTCATACTTGAGATTCCCACCATTCAAGAGGAGGATCACCAACAAGAAGAAGACACTGAGCAGTCATGCTCATCACCCACCACTTCCATTCCTACTACCATTGCTACCATTGCCACTCCTCCATCTTCCACCTCTCAAGCACTACCAATCTCATCTCTGCCCGCCATGGATATCTCGATCCACCTTTCCTCCACCTCACTAGCAACTTTGATAATGATACTAGACTCCTCCTCCACCACTATGTCCCCACTTTCATCTTCTTCACTCCCTCCTCCACTACCCACTTTCTCTACCCCACTACCTACAGTGACCACTATCACTATGTAGCCTCTTACTCTGTCACATGCTTTCATGGCATATATGCAAAACATTCCCACTAAAATTTATGGGGTAATCCTTGACCCCATGATCCAACCCCTGATGGCCCAAATTTTTGTGGTATTGGCTCTCCCTCCACCACCTACAAAGCCACCAAAGATGGAAGCTACAATGCAGATCTCAGAAGAGATGGAGAAGTGTCATGTGGAACAACAAAGAGTGGCTATGAAAGATATAGTTGAAGATCATGAGGATTCAGATCAAGATGATTACTTTGAACATCCAGAGGGTGGGATAAGCATAAATTTAGATAAAGTGGCATCCAAGGAAGAAAGGTCACATTCTTCAGAGCAAGATACTGAAGCTCTCAATGTGTAATACATTATAGAAACATCAGACCAAGAATTGGAAGAAGACTTGCCATAGCAGCCCAAGAATGTGAATGAAAAGGCCAATCCAAAAGGGCACATCTCTTGAAGGAAAGACTGATACAGATGTAGATGTGGAGATACATGGAGGACCATCATCAATTGGACAAGACAAGGGCTTGGTCTAGGAGGAAGAAGCATCTCCTGAAAAGAAGAAGGAAAAGGAAAAAGATAAAGAAGAAGAAGATATGCTAAGAAAAATCCTTGAGCCTGAGCACCATGTTGAGCTTCAGCATGAATAAGAAAAGGCACCCTAGGAGGAAGATGTCACTGAGCAAAATATAACTTCCACCGAGTCAAACAAAGGGACGACAATGCAAATAGAAGACTTAGATGAAGAAGAGAAGATTGATCAAGAAGCTCCTGGAAATGAAGAGGAATGGCCTCGAAGTGAAAAAAGAGAGGAAGGTGATCATGAATCATGCGAGGAGAAAACCAAGGTGCCTAATTGGTTGGAGTAGAAAATAAAAAAGAAAAGTCTTATGGTTGTTGATCTGAAGGCTAGACTTGAGGCAATACTAGCTAGGGCACAAATGAAGACAAGAAAAGAGAAGAATCCTAGAGTTTTCTCCCACATCACGTTAAATTCCTTAGGATCTAGAATAATACAAATTGCTACCCCTATGGAGGATAAGGATATAGGCACAATTTACAACATATCAACCCTTAACCTAGGCCTGGCAACCCGAGAGCAGAAAATAGATGAATTCCAAGGGTTCGTGGCCACAATCATGCAACAAATGAATAAAGATCAGTCTACCAAGGAGGAGTTAAAGGCACAAGTGGTAGATATGACTACCTATATCCAACATTGGATGTCCATAGAAGAAGATACATTGATGACATCATCGATGCCCACTGTCCTCTCCCAAGAAGAGAAAAATAGAATGGAAAAGATGAAGAAATAGACCAAGTCCATAGTGGATTATTTTAACCAAGTGAGATATAACAGTGACATGGGAATCTGCCATGCTGATAGGGCATTCAACAAGTTTTGAGGGTTGCAAAAGAAAATTGATGAAATGATAAAGACATGCAACAAGTTCATCGAGCTGTATAGGATCACATATCCTAAGCTCAAAAGAATCCTTAAGCTTCCTTGGAAAAAATGGGAAAAGGAACTAGAGCTCATAAAGTATGATCATTGGCTAGTGGAGACATGGAAAATGGGCCTTGATTATAGGAAATATGTTCTAGAGAAGGCTTTGCACGGGCTGGAGCTTGATCTTGAATGGGCTAAGGAACTTCGGGGTGACAATGAAGATTACTTGAAAATGATGATGGATTATGAGATGCCTGCTCTATAAATAGATCCAGAGAAGGCCAAATCATTCTTCCACAAGGAGATGGAGCAAGGGGCCACAAAAAAATTGTCATCGAATTTTATGGACTTTGTTGCCAGGGCTTTCACATAGTCATAACAAGTCATCAAGGCAACCCCTAAATGAACTAAAAGATGGGAGTAGATTACATATAGAATTAAGAAGATATCCTTCTAGATCCTTAAATCCAATATTATTGAGTGGGATAAGCTCTAGGATTGAATCAGGAAATTCGTGGAGTATGCTACTCTCCAAAAGAATGAAAGAAATCCCATTATCGATGATGAATATTTGTCAAAGTAGCTATAAAAGAAGGCAACCACTATAGGACAAACTACTATAGTGCCAGAGTCATTGGATGAAAAAATAGGGAAGAGACAAAAGATGTATTTTATATTATCATATATTTGGGGGTAGGTGAAACCCTAATGTAAAATAAATTTCGGCCACACATTGAAAGTTAATCCTGTCCATTCATTTTGCTTATGAAAAACTATAAATAGGGGTATCCTCTCATTTTAAAAGAGAGATTTGAGTTGTTGTGTAAAGGCATGTTGCAAAAATTTAATGAGAATTGCATTATTTTGATGGATTCTTGTGTTTCTTCACATGTGTGCATGGTTCATCTCCTCAATATTATATTTTATCTTTTTTGTTCTAGTTTTAAGTTAGTTTGGTTGTTAGTTTATGTTGCACTTTAATGGTGAAGAATGTTATGGTGTTGATCCCTTCCTTGTTCATAATTTTTGTTTTTTGTTGATGATGAACAACAATGTAAAGTTAGTCTGAACATTATTTATATTGTTGCACTTAAGTTCATCTATTATTCATGCTTTAATGGTGAATGGATGGTTGATAAATCTATAGACCTTAGAAGATTGTAGTAGTTTCATGAGACTGTAGGTGGTCCCTTGGTTAAGTGGAACTTAGTTTTAGGAAGGTTGTCCACTGTAGCATCCTCCATTGTTATTGTTCAAATTTAGTTTCAGGTTTAGGAAACTCTCTATTCCTTTTCTATTTTGACTTTTCTTTGAAAATTGAAGTTGAAGTAAAATTCCAACATCATTGGAAAGCCAAACTTGATGATGACATGGAGTTTTAGATTGTTGTCTCAAACTTGCAGAAATTGTACCCCATTTCCAAAATTTAAAAAAATCTATTTGAAGATTCAATTCCCTCAATGCTTAGGCAACCATAAATTCCCTTTGTGATTACTAGTAAATCACACTGATCAACCAGCTAAACTATTCCAAGAATTGTCATCACCTGACATCGGAGAGACCTTGGGGTGATTTCTAAAAATTAGTTGCAGAAATTACCTTTTAAGAGAGGCATTGCACTTGTGCAATGTCTGTGTTGAGAAAATGCAAAAAAAAAACATCAACAAAAGTCAAAAACATTCCTAATTACATCCTCAGGATAGTAAAAGTTGTGTTCAAAAGAGCCACTTCTATGATTTTCCTTCATTACAACAATAAAAAACTTAGGGTCATGGTTTCTTGGACACTTAGTATTCAATTTATATGGTGAAAAAAGATGCACCAATTCCTTCCAACCTCCCTTTTCCATTACAAAATCAGCAAATGTTGTCCATTTTGGGAAGAAATAGCCCTTTCTCAATTTCTCAAGAAAGTGTACCATTTGAGCTACTCCTAGTTGCCGCATGATTTCCATAAATCCTATCCTCAATGGCACATCCCTTGGTAGTACAAATGGATTCAAATTTGTGCCATAGATTCTAAGGATTGTTATGTTGGTATATGGGATTACATCCCCCCATTTATGGCTCAAATTCAAATCTTCTCTCCTTTCCATAGGCCTCAGGAAGTCATGTATCTCCTTGGGGATCCTTGGTGGATCATATATTAGGAACCTCCTTAGCTTTGAGGCAAAGGAATTGTGGAAAACCACATAATCAAATTTCTGGTCATCTTTGTCAAGAATTTGGGTCTTGTTAGAACTGTAAAATTTTGAAAATTTGATGGCTGCACATACCTATTAGTTCCAAAAAAATGCCCATACCATAAGCATAAAATCCTCTTTGCATAACATTTTTGACCATATTTTTTCATTTGGTCCCATAGAATTCATCTAACCCTGAGTATTTCAATGCATGAATCATATCGGCAAGAGATGATATAGGTCTCACCGATCCGTGAAGCATTTTATACTAACGTGTGTCTTTTGCAGTCTATCGGCAAGAGATCGGGAATGTTATACCGATATGATTTCATCTAAGGATTCATATCGGCATGATGTAGTTCACAGTCTCAGCAACCAGAGGATCCTATCGGCAAGACAATATGCATTGGGGTGAGTCATATCAAGCCTATTTATGTCTTACCAATCGAGGCATAAGTTGACTTTCGGTGAGACAAGAGTCATCGGTAAAATGTCCCGAAGCATTCATTTTTTTTTCCGATACAATGAAGGTGGATTCTAACGATGTATCGGGGTGAGTTCATGGAAGTCCTGCTGACTCTCAATGTCGCTATGATAGGATTATATCAGTAATAGGACTTGGCGATATTAATTATCTTGCTGATAACAAGATTCATCTGTGAGACAAACTTCATCGGAGAGAAATAAGGTCTTACTAAAAGTGCTTCCATTGGCAATGCAGTCATTATGTCTCATCGATTAGAAAATAAATTGAAGAAATTATCTCGGTAGGATATGAGTAATATGTGGAATGTTTTTCCGATCCCCTAAGTCACAGCGATAGTTTTCATCAGCAAGAGTTACAGCAACATATTCAGGACCAGAGGAGTAATTCTCAGGGAGACTCAGAATGTCGATCAGACTGCATGACTCCATAGAAATATGTGATATATTGACTGTTGGGAGGACTCGGAGTGTCGGTATGATTGCAAGACGTCTCAGTGAGAGTTTAGTGAACGTTTGAAAAAACCTGAATAAAACAAATCGCTGAGTTTTGAATACAAAATGACGCATCCTTTCGAATATTGATGTATAAATGTTCATTTTCGATTGTGAAAAGGATAGAGAGGGAAGCGAGTAAAAAATACAGTAGGATATAGAATGTTGAGAATTTTGAGACTACGATGCATGTCTAAAACAATGGAGATTTCAATTGAATTTATTTGATGTAAAGACTTTTTTCTGGTTTCAGTTGTTTGTTGTATTAATTAAAAGTATTGATGAAGTTGTCTCCAAGGTTGATGTTTTCTATTTTTTTAAACTGATATATCAAGGATATTTTTCAGTTTATCAGTGCACACTTGTTGTATCTGTATGATTGGATTAATTGGTTCTTTCAAGGAAATATTAAGTCCTTTTAGTCAGTCATAGTAATTAAGAAATTTTATTTGGATCATTAAGAAGAACTCAGTAATCACATTCTTGCATGTTTATACCAGTTATAAACTTAAAATTGTATGCCAAACCATTTGAGTATTTTCCAGAAAGAAGTTATTCATTTTAGATTATCATTTGAACTCCGTATACCCAATAAGGCACTAATATCTACCATTCTACTGTTTAATTTCATTCATTTTTACATATGAACATATTAGATTTTTTCCTTGATATTGCTTATACAATTTATGCAAAATTAAAACTCATTTATCCATTCCTATTTGCTAGTGTGGGTAAATTACTTTAGGAAATAAACATTGATCAAGTCTGCTTCATTGTTATAGGTACACCTACCTAGGTCTGGCAACACCTAAAGAGTAGAAGGTCTAAATAATTTGGCCTTGTCTATTACCCTGAAACGTATCAAGAGATTGGAAACCTCTTGAGGTATTTTTCCTGCTTTTTTGAGAGCTAACAAATTGGTGACTCTGCTAGGGAGTTATTGCAAGATATCCAGTTGAAGACTATAATATAGAGTCATTGAAGAAAGATTCATAATTTGAGAAGTTTCAGAAAGAGTGATTCCGCTGGGGATACAATCAAGAATAATTTCATTTTTCTCACTTTCAAAAAAGTGAGTGGCAACTCTGACAAGAATATTGCATCAATTCAACATGAATCATAGAAGATCCCAATACAAAGGAGGTCATGTTGGAGGTCCTAGTGGCAGAAGTAAGTGGACACATAAGGATGATAGGGTTGATAGGGGTAAGAAGATAAATGATGACATGTGCATAACAAATAAAGACAAAGCATCAAGACCACATTGTGACACATATGGCCATTATGATACATGGAGAGATAATTCAAGTGTAGAACCTTGTACCCCTGAAGAACAAAGAAATCCTTTTTATAATCCTCAGAAACAGGTAGAGTTTGATGCTAAACTCGAAGTTGAATGAATCAGATATCAACAGGAATATGATCAAAGAATGGAGGGTAATCAAAGTGAGCCTATTGATCATGTAATTCCCCAAGAAAATTATGAGTTCTCAACTCGTGAAGAAATAGAAACAAGTTCAAGTTTCATAAACAAGAAATAGAAAGAGCAAAAGCTGAATAGGAAAAGATCCAAATGATAAAAGCAATCCAAGACTTCAAATTGCAGAAAGCCCAAATTGATGCTCAGACAACTAGTTTTTCATAGTATATACTGCCTCATAGGCAGCGAAATAATAATGCATGGCCTTCAGACCCATCAAAAGCTCCTCAGAATTAGATAGGAGATCAATACAAGCAACCAAACCATCCACCGTATATTGCATCACAACATACAAATGTACAACCACCTCATGGTCAACAATATGTGCCATATCTTAATACACAATACAACAATCCAATGTACCAATATCAACACATGCATAACCCTCCCCCTTAGCAATACATGACAATGATTAGACAATTTGATTTGATAGGGTTTCAATTATACCCTTACCCTATGGATAGCAGTTGGAGAAGTCTTGTTCCTAAGTTTACAGGGAGCAGTGCAATTACTGCTGAAGATCATTTGAGGAATTTTAATGCTTTCGTCCAAGACTTGGATATATCATATGAAGATTTACATATGGGGTTGTTCATGATGTCACTCACCAAAGAAGTTAGGGATTAGTTCAATAGCCTACCAACAGCCTTTGTTGATTCTAGCCAAGAATTTTAGGATCGATTTCTTGAACAGTATGGAAATCCATGTGCACCAGATGTTGCTTTACATGAACTAGTATGGATTCAAAAAAATTAGAATGAGTCAATTTATGATTTTAACTGGAGATTCAGAAAATTGCAGAATAAGATACCACTTGGGTCAAAGTTTCCAGACTTTGTAGCATTGAGTACTTATTTGAATGCATTCGATCCAAAAATAGGGTATCAATTAAGAAACAGGTTTCCAAAAGATTTGGCTAAAGCCCAAAAGATAGCACTGACATTGAAAACAATAGGAAAGTTGTTGGGATGATCAGTAAGAGAGATAATCCTAGGGTTCCTCATCATGCCAATAATTATCAGTACAAATAGGAGAACATGTATAGAAATGAGAGGCCTCGGTTACATGACATGCCTTACAATACAAATTGGAAGGATGGAAAACATGTAATATATAGACCCAAGAACAAAGACACACCTGATCCATTAAGGAAGAAGGGGGTGTATATGGTCAATAGTAATCTTTGGTGTGAAGGTTGTAATGGGCCACATTCCCTAGACCATTATGTTGTAGCCCAAGAACTGCAAGAAGAAGGGATGTTAGCGGGTAACAGTGGAGAAGATCACATAGTGTATTTGACTTCAAATCCTTTTCACCCTGTTGAGGAGGAATATTTATCTTTAGAAGATAAAGTTTGTGAGTACGATGTTTCAAATCAAAGGTGCAATGTCCACATGGCTGAACAACAAGTTTTTTCCGATTCTGAAGAAAGTTATGCAGAACAATACTCTGTTGAGGTGCCTACTCAATGTGATATAAGGAGACCCACTGAAGAGGAAATAAAGAGGTTAACCATTGCTGCAGTTGAAAAAGCAAAGAGCAAGTATTGGTTAAGAAATAGGACATTGAATGAAAAGGAAGGTGCTCCCAGGGGAATAATTATGAAAGATAGAGAAGTAACACCAAGAGTTTTGAAGAGAACAGAAAATAAGCAACATGATAAGAATGAACAAAAGCTTGTTCAAAAGGAGGAGGATAAAGAGTTACACAAAGAGAAGCAGAAAACTGATCAATTGAATAAAAGGGAAAAGGAGGAAAGCAAAGGAGGAACATTGGAGCAAAAGAAAGTGATTAACGTGGAGGGTCCTTCTTTTGACTTCTCTTAGGCTTTATCACAAGTAAAAATGTCTGTCCCATTGCTCAAGATGATGAGAATTAAGGAGTATAGGGATAGTGCAATTCAATTGATATCAAATGGAAATGAGAAAAGTACGAGTTCTGAAAATCAGATGGCCACTAAAATGGTTAACAAGCAAGAGAAAGTGATTGTCCCTGAAGTGTGTTTAAATGATGTATTGGTAAATTCCCCACAAGTTGAACCTTTTTTCACCACGCTACTTATAAACAACAAATTGTTGAGGAATTGCATGATAGACTCTGGCACTGCTATCAATATCATGCCAGTTGGAGTTATGAAACAACTTGGTATGTGGATAGATACTGATGAAAGGAAGTGCTATGCAATGGATAGTAGGCATGTTCCAGTAGTAGGTGTTATGAAAGATGTTGAAGTCAAACTAGCTACTTATCCTCAGGTGGCCTACAATATAGATATAACTGTAATTGATACCTCTCCTCAGTTTGGGATGGTTTTATCAAGACAATGGACAATAGAGGTTGGGGGAAATGTCCAATTTGATTTGTCTTATGCAACAATTCCAGTGAATGGCCAGGAAGTTAAGCTGTATAGCGAGCCAAGGATGAACCCAATTGTAGATTGTGTACCTCAAGATCAAGTCAATTGCTTTTGTGATATGGATCTTGGAAGTTTTAAGATAGAACCAACCTAGCCAGAATTAGTCAATGTTGATCCAATTGATAAGCATGTTGCAAAAAACTGATGGCGTGTGGAAAATGTACTTTGATGGAGCTTGCAGCCAAGAAGGTAATGGAGCAAGAATAGTGTTTGTTTCACCTGAAGGAGTCACATTTAAATATTCTTTTTTTCTGGCATTTGAATGTATGAACAATATAGCAGAATATGAAGCTTTACTAATAGGATTGAATATGGTTGTAAAACATAAGATCAAGTTGCTAGCTGTTCTAGGGGATTCTTAGCTAGTTGTTTCTCAAGTTAAATCAAAATATGCAGCAAAACACAAGAGGTTGAAGCAATACACGAATGTTGTATGGGATGCAACTGATTTGTTTGATGCTTTCTCCATTGAATGGATTGAGAGGTTGAAAAACATAATGGTAGACTTTTTAGCCAATGTAGCATTGAGAAGAGATGATATCACACTGGCTGGAGTGTCTCAAATTAAGTTCAAAACAAGACCCACTATGCCTGAAAATATATATAGTTGGCATATTTTTAATGGTGATGCTGACCTCTTGAAATTTCTTCACTGTATAGATCAATATGAAGCTCAAGAAGTTGATTTCAATGCCTTTTTTGAAGAAGTAGATGGAAAGCAGACAGTATTCGGGAAAGAGGTCTTATAGCTTAAAACTAATAAGCTTCCCAAAGGGATAGTAGCATTGGAAAGGGTATATGATGGAAATGACTGGTCCCTCATGAAACAGATACCAGTCAAGAGAGAGGATATTGAAGAGGTCAATTTAGGGACTGAGCTGGCACCAAAAAGGGTATACATTGGAAAGAAAATAAGCCTGACAATTCAAAGAATGTTGATTGCACTATTGAGAAAATATAAACATGTGTTTGCATGGTCTTCTGAAGATATCAAAGCATATAGGGAAGATTTGTTTCAACATGAAATCCCATTGAAGCCAGATGCGAAGCCATTTAGGCAAAGACAAAGACCTATCAACCCAACATTGGAACCAAAAATGCAGGAGGAATTGGTAACACTTAGAGATGGGGGTATTATCAAAGCAATCAGGCATTCAACATGGGTTTCGAACATGGTTCCTGTGAGGAAGAAGAATGGGGATATCAAATTATGTGTGGACTTCAAAAATCTGAATGTGGCATCCCTCAAGGATAATTATCCTCTATCTAATATGGAGGTTGTACTACATAAAGTAACAAGGTGTGAGTTGTTATCTATGATGGATGGGTTCTCTGGTTACAACCAGGTCAAAGTCAAAGAATCTAAGTAGTACAAGACAAATTTTACAACCCCATGTGGAACATATGTTTATGTGAGAATGCCATTCGGTCTCACAAATGCAGGTGCAACCTTTCAAAGAGCTATGGATGTAGCATTTGCAGACTTGATTAATGCTATCATGGTGGTATATCAAGATGACCTTACTGCTTATTCAAAAAGGGCTAAAGATCATGTAGAACATCTGGAAAAGGGTATTTATTAAAGCTTTAGAATATGGTATTAGTCTGAACCCTAAAAAAAATTATTTTGCAGTCACAAAAGGTAAACTCTTAGGACATATTGTGTCAAAGGATGGGATTAGAATAGATCCTAAGAGGGTTGAGGCCATAGATAAAGTTCCTATTCCTAAAACTGTCAAGGCCATCCAGTCATTTTTTGGATAGATCAATTTTGTTAGGAGATTTGTGTCTAATTTTGCTGAAATTGTTAAGCCCATATCAAAGATGTTGAGGAAGGGACAAAAGGTACATTGGATTGCAGAAGCATTATAAGCTTTTATATCAATAAAAAATGCCATCAAGGAAGCCCTTGTCCTTAAATCTCCATATTTTTCAAAACCCTTTCAAATATTTTCATTTGCTTAGTTGCATACTATAGTTGTTGTTATGTTACAGAAGAATGAGGAAGGTCATGAGTAGCCTATTTCTTTTTTCAGGAAGTCATTGCAAGGGTCAAAATTGAAATATGATATAATGGAGAAACAAGCATTTGCATTGGTGAGATCCATAAGAGCTTTTAGACCATATCTTATTGGAGCCAAAGTGATAGCTTATGTCCCTCATGCGGCTGTTAAAGATATTTTGACACAGTCAAAGGTAACTGGAAAGAGATGCAGATGGATTAATAAAATTCAAGAATTCAATATGGAAATACAAATCACCAAATTAGTAAGAGGTCAGGGTTTGGCCAAGCTAATGGTAGAAACAAATATTGAAGCAAATCAAATTTGTAATGTAGAAGATGAAGGAAATACAATTGCAAGTATTGAGCATACTCCTTGGTATACAGACATCATGTATTACCTCATATACATGAAGTGCCCTGAAGGATTAAGTGATAATCAGAGAAGAACCTTGAAGTTGCAAGCATCAAAATATGTGTTTATGGAAAGTGATTTATTTTGGAAAAACAGGGACGTATGTTGTTTCTTTGTATTGATGAGTCACAAGCCAAGCATGCTTTGTGAGAGATGCATGAAGGGGTCTATGGAGGCCATTATTCTGCAAAGAAAACTGCACATAAGATTCTCAGGGTAGGTTATTACTGGCTAGAAGTCTTTAATGATTCTTTTTCATATGTAAGAAGATGTGAAGCATGCCAGAAGTTGCTAGGGAAAATGAAGTATTCAGGAGCTTTACCACTCAAACCTTTGTAGGTTGAAGCCCCTTTTCATCAGTGGGGAATTGATTTTATTGGGGAGATCCAAGAGAAATCAAGTGGAGGACATAAGTGGATCCTAGTAGCTACTGATTACTTCACCAAATGGGTGGAGGCAATCCCAACCAAGCAAGCAACAAGTAAAGTTGTGATCAATTTTTTAATGGATAACATTGTTACCAGATTTGGTACACCATTAAGATTGATTACAGATAATGGGATGTGTTTCCGATCTCATGAGTTTAGAGATTTTTGTAGTACATATGATATCACTGTGTCTTATGTAGCTCCTTACTATTTGCAAGCTAATGGTCAAGCAGAGTCCAGCAAAAAAAGTCTTCTGAAGATCATAAGGAGGATGCTAGGTGGGAACAAAAAGTCTTGGGATTTAAAATTGAGGTTGGTTGTTTGGGCTGATAGGATAACTGTGAAAAAGGTAATTGGAAAATCCCCATTTGAATTGGTATATGGAACACAAGCTAGGATGCCTTTACAAAATTTATTACTAGTTTACAAATTTATCCTTCAGGAAGATATAGATATTCCAGAACCAATGGAGGAAAGAATGGAACAACTGGTAGAGCTTGATGAAGTAAGAAGAGTAGCTCAAAATTAGAATGTGAAATTGCAGGCACAAATGAAGTATTTATTTGATAAAAGGGAAAAAGATAGAAAATTTGAAGAAAATGATCCGGTGTTAATGTGGAATGCAAGATGTCAAGAGAAGGGAAAACACAGGAAATTTGAAGCTTTGTGGTTGGGACCCTTTGTTGTTGTTGGCAAGCAAGGTGAAGATTCATATTATTTGCAAAAACATGACTGTTGAAGAATAGGAGTTACCTGTACATGGGAAATTTCTGAAGCACTTCTTCTCTTAAAAAAGGGAATACAGAGGATTAAGGGTTGCCAGTGCATGGACAACTTTTTACAATCCTCTCAAAAATTTCTCTTCCATGCACAATAGTCTAGGAAATAAAAGGAACAAGAATTTTCAGTACATGGACAATCCTGACATTCCTTCATAAAATAAATCTTTCCATGTACAGTAGTATAGGGTCATGTTCATCTCCATTTCCATTCATTCCATCTTGCTCACTAGTCTATCACCTTGAAAGTTTGGTCTGCTCACCCAGAAGTCTAGATCCTTGCAATGATCTCACAATCATTCATTCGTAGATGGAGCCACTGTTAGAACTGTAAACTTTTGAAAACTTCAGGGCTGCACATACCCGTTAGTTCCCAAAAAATACCAATACCATAAGCATAAAATCCACTTTGCATAACATTTTTTACCATATTTTGTCATTTGGTCCCATAGAATTCATCTAACCCTAATTTTTTCAATGTATGAATCATATCGGCAAGAGATGATACAGGTCTCACTGATCCGTGAAGCATTTTATACTAATGTGTGTCTTTTGTAGTCTATTGGCAAGAGATCGGGAATGTTATACCGATATGATTTCATCTGAGGATTCATATCGGCATGATGCAGTTCGCAGTCTCTGCGACCAGAGGATCCTATCGGCAAGACAATATGCATTGGGGTGAGTCATATCGAGCCTATTTGTGTGTTACCGATCGAGGCATAAGTTGACTGTCTGCAAGCCAAGAGTCATTGGTAAAATGTTCCAGAGCATTCATTTGGTTTTTCTGATACAACGAAGGTGGATTCTAATGATGTATCGGGGTGAGTTCGTGGAAGTCCTGTCGACTCTCAATGTCGCTATGACGGGATTATATCAGTAATAGGACTTGGCGATATTAATTGTCTTGCTGATAACAAGGTTCATCGGTGAGATAGACTTCATCGGGGAGAAATAAGTGTAAGGAAAATAAGATGCGGAAACAATTCTCCTAACGTGAATACCTCAGAGAAGAATGTAGATATACTTTTAATTTTTTCAATTACAGTTCAACTAAGATGCACTATGAAGTAAATAACAGAAATAGAGTATTTTTCAATCACAAAGGAACACCAGATATACGTGGAAAACCCTAATCCTAACAGGAGAAAAACCCACCACACCAAGAGAAATCACTCTGTATTACACTAATGGAAATTACATACAAATGTTAGACTTATCTTTCTGGTGTCTGTTTACAGCAGCATTCACCATGAACAATCTTGTACAGGAACCTTCAAGTTATAGTATGCACAAAATAGAATTCATCTACTGATTCAATCACTCAAAAAATCTGTCGATTCAACCAACTAATCACAATCTGCAATCACACAGTATAACCATGTCGTTCCATGTCCGTTGAGCTTCCTCACAAAACTATCACAATGAACTCTCTCCCAACGGTTCCAACTCGGCTCCTCTGATTGGCCAAATACCAGCCACATAGACAGTCGTTGCTCATTCTGAAGAAACAAACTTTGTTGGCATCTCAGTGAGACACTAACAGTGTCTCGTTGATGCCACAAAGTCTTCATATCGATGTCGCCAAGAGTCATTTCCATTGGCAAGAGGTTTCACCGAGCTTACAACTTGTATCGGCTTCAGTTTTCCTTTTGCCAAGACTATCACTCTCGCCAAGACATCTGAACGAACCTTCTTGTGTTACATCGAGCTTAGAAGACTATCGCTAAGACCTCCTTATGTCACAAGGACCTCACACTGACGTTCTCCACATGTATCGCTATCACCCAGACTCATCGCTTTTGGTGAGACGATATACTAAAGCTCCATATGTCAGATAGACTTAAGTTTCCCATCAGCCAGGCAATCGGCTTTCGCCGAGACATCATACCGAGTCACCACGGGTTATACCAAAGTCATATGTTATACCGAGCTCCAAAGAATAGTCGGCAAGACATCAATATCACCAAGAGGTTTCTCCAAGATCACACATGCTACCCCGAAGTCATCAATAGTCGCCAAGACATATCAACTTTGCCGAGAGTTCTTATCAAACACATATATGTTACACCGATAACCACCATTCGCCAAGAGCTATACCAAAGACTTCTCATCATTGGTGAGACATTCCATTCTCGTTGAGACTTCTCCCTGAAGCCCTTTGAGTTACCCTGATGACTTTAAACCAAACGATGTCGGCGAGACTTTAACACATCACCTAGACTTCTTCTCGAACAAGCCTTTTGGCCAAGGGTCTCAACGATATACGATTGAATGGCCTATCGGCCAAAGATCTTCATAGGTGCTAAGAGGTCACACTAAAAGCAACCTGTCATAGCGACATGATCCTTCGATGAGACAAAGACTAGGTCACAGCGACCTGTACAAAACATGATGTTCCAAACTGCTAGTTGGCCAAACATTTGAGCTGTCATACTGACTTGACTCCAATGGAGGTTTCAGCCTATGATGATTAAGGCATACTTTTCCAACAATCTCCCACTTGACAAAGATCACATAGGCACCTCCAGAGCATAATAAAACTTACTGAAAATCATGGGCACTAAGGCCCATCAAACTGGCACACCACCTGAACTTGTCTATGCTCACTGGCTTCGTCAATGAATCTGCAACATTCTCCAGAGTATCAACCTTTTCCAAACTAACCTTTCCATCCTCCACCATATCTCGTACAAAGTGGTATTGTACATCAATATGTTTCATCTTGGCATGGAAAGTTGGATTCTTTGCCAGAAAAATTTCACTCTCACTATCACAAAAAATAGTTATTTCCCCTGCATCAAAACCAATGTTAGAACACAAACGTTTCAACCAAACTGCTTCTTTACAAGCATGAGTAGCTTCCATGTATTCAGCCTCTATAGTTGACAAAGCGACTACAGTCTACCGCTTACTCATCCAACTCACTGCACCACCATTCAACATGAAAATGTATCCACTAGTGGACCTCCTGCTGTCAATGTCCCCTGCCCAATCAGAATCTACATAACCATGAATGTTGAGAGTCCTTTGTGATTCAACCAAGTTCCCATGGTAACACAAAGAAAAATTAGAAGTCCCCTTCAAATATCTAAACACTCTCTTCACAGCATCCCAATGCATTCTTCCTGGATTTGCCATAAATTGACTAAGAACTCCCACTACTTGGGCAATGTCTGGCCTTGTATAGACCATTGCATACATGAGACTACCAACTGCACTAGCATAGGGTACACTGGTCATGTCCTCCATCTTAGTAGGAGATTTTGGACAGTCCTCAACAGATAGCTTCATTCCCTGTAAGATTGGAACCACTAGCTTTTTACAATCATTCATACAAAATCTCTCAAGAATAGTCCTGATATACTTACTCTGATTGAGCCATAGTTTTCTATTCTTCCTGTCCCTGGTTATCTTCATCCCCAAAATATACCTTGTTGCACCAAGATCTTTCATTTTGAACTTAGCAGACAACTGAGACTTAAGATCAGAAATCATTAGCTTACTATTGCCTATGAATAGCATATCATCGACATAGAGAGCAATAACAAGTACTTGATCACTTTCAACTTTATAATATACACAGTGATCAGATTTTGATCTCACAAATCCCAAAGACAATACAAAAGTATCAAAATTTCTAGTACCACATTCTAGCTGACTGCTTTAACCCATACAGAGACTTTTTTAATTTGCATACCAGTTTTTCTTTACCTTTCTCAACAAAGTACTTAGGTTGGGACATATAGATTTCTTCTTCAAGATCACCATGAAGAAATGTTGTCTTCACATCCATCTGTTTGACCTCTAAGTCATACGCTGCTGCAAGTGACAAAATAAATCTGATAGATGTCAACTTTTCTATAGGAGAAAATATCTCCCCATAATCATTCCCTCTACTGAATAACCCTTTGCAACCAGTCTCGCCTTGTACTTTTCTACATTGCCATCCATACCAATCTTCTTCTTAAATACCCATTTGCAACCAACATCCTTTCTCCTTTAGGCAAGGGTACCAGACTCTAGGTTTCATTCTTTTCTAATGATGCCATCTCTTCATTCATGGCTTCCAACCAAGAGTCTGAATCAGACATTCTAAATGCCTCTTTCATAGTCCTAGGCTCATCAGTGCTAGAAATTAAAGCATAGGCACAAGTAGAATCAATCAAAGAGAACCCATACCTATCTGTTGTTTTCTTTCATGGGTTGACCTCCTCACTTGCTGAGGCTGAGGTTCTTCTTCTTCAAACTTTCAGAACTGCTTGAGCTCTCCTCAGCAGGTACATTTTGAATTTTCAATTCCTCTTTCTCTGGTGTAGGAGGAATTATTGCTACATCCTTATTGTTTTGACTTTGTCTCTGACTGCAGATCCAAAGTGGAAGGTTTCAGCTCATGAAATATTACACTTCTATATACAACCTTCTCTGTATCAGGATTCCAAAGCTTGTATCCTTTTATGACAAACTATAGCCAATAAAAATACATTTGACACCTTTGTTCTCCAATTTTAGATCTTTTCACATCCGACACATGAGCATATGCCTCACAGCCAAAAACATGAACATGCCTTAAAGAGGGCTTCTTACCAGACCATGCTTCCAAAGGTGTTTTCTCAACAAGAGCAGAATTTGGAGAACGATTAATTAGGTAACATGCAGTAGATACAGCCTCAGCCTAGAACTTCTCCTCCAAGCCAGCACTACTGATCATACTTCATGCTTTCTCCATCACTGTCCTATTGAACCTTTCTGCAACTCCATTTTGTTGTGGAGTATAAGGTGTAGTCTTGTTTCTTTTAATTCCATGGTCTTTACAGTATCTTTCAAATTCATCAGAACAAAATTCACCACCATTATCAGTCCTTAAGCATTTTATTTTTCTACCAGTCTAATTTTCAACAAGATTTTTAAATTCTTTAAACCGACTGAATACTTCTAATTTACTTTTTAGAAAATATACAAATGCTCTTCTTGAATAATCATCAATGAACGACATGTAGTATCTTGAATTAGACAAAGAAGGAACATCCACTAGACCAAACACATCTCAATGTATATAATCTAGCAAACTAGAAGATTTATGAGGACTAAAATAAAAAGAAACACAGTGCTACTTTTCATATATGCAATGCTCACAAAATTCAAATTCTAGATTACAATCTTCAAGCCCCTCAACCAGGTTTTTATTCTTCAAGGTTTTTAAACCTTTTTCTCCTGTGTGGCCTAACCTATGATGCTAGAACATAGTCTTCTCTGCTAGAAGTTTTACTTCCATAGAGTTTACATAATTAGGGATATTTCCCTCTTTACCTCCATGAGAAGCTTTTAGTGACTTTATAGAGACACTGTTACATTGAACAACCTATGCATCCAACTTGTACAGAGTACCAATTCGAGCACCTCTAGCCACCACCATTGAACCTCTAGTCATCTTGCAGCCATTTCCAAAGAATGTGACTTGTACTCCAATATCATTTAGCATACTTATAGAAAGTAAGTTTTGAGCTAAACCTGGTATATGCATTACATTATTAATTCCCTTTACTCTGCCATCAAGAAACTGTATTCTGACTCTTCCATAGCCAACAATCTCTAAAGTTGAATCACTTGCCAAGTACACCTTTCCACCATTGTATTCTTAATACTTCGTGAACCATTCTCTATGAGATGTCATGTGGAAAGATGCTCCAGAATCAATCAGCCAGACATCATCTGATGCATGAGTAGCCAAGGCTACAATGAAGGCATCACCATCACTATGAGAAGAACCATTATCAGAAGAGCCCTTCTTCTTTTTATCCTCTTTACAATCCTTTCAGACATGACTAGGTTGCCCACAGTTCCAGCACTTCACCTTGGACTTCTTGCCAGGAGACTTTGATCTCCCCTCTGATTTTGATTTGGACTTCTTGTCCTTCTTCTTGCCTTTCTCTTTCGGTCTTCCTCTGACAGCAAGAGCTTCCTTCACCATCTCAGAAGATTTCCTTCTCATCTCTTCTAACATCAAAGAACCAACAACATCTTCCATCTTGAAGCTGGATGTTGTACTCCTAATAGCCATCACTAGATGATCCCATGAGTCTGGCAAAGAACACAATAATAGCATACAACGATCCTCTTCTTCAGTCTTTACACAAACAAATGTTAATTGAGAAAGCATCATATTAAATGCATTCAAATGATCAACTATAGACCCTCCTTCCTGCATTCTCAAAGAGTATAGTTTCTTCCTCAGGATTAGTTTATTCACCAAGGACTTCCCCTGATAAATAGCCACTAGTCTCTTCCACAAGGAAGAAGAAGTCTTCTCTTCATGCACATTGAGAAGAATGGAGTCTGCCAAATAGAGCCTTATTAGCTCCTTAGATTTTCTATCTGCAAGGTACCAATCTTCTTGCTTCATGCCTGTAGGTCTAGTTCCAGACACTGCAAGCCATAGATCACGATCAACTAGAAGATCCTCCATCTTGAGTTTCCACAACTAAAAGTTACTGCCATTGAACTTCTCTATTTCAAACTTTCTAGATGTGCTAGCCATCTCAACCTTTAAGCAGAAATAAAAAACTCTACAAGACTCCCACTGAACAGAATTGACTCAAAAAACCCAACGTACCCTCAAGGATAACACAACTCGCCATGCTCTGATACCACTTGTAAGGAAAATCAGATGCGGAAACAATTCTCCTAACGTCAATACCTCAGAGAAGAATGTAGATATACTTTTAATTTTTTCAATTACAATTCAACTAAGATGCACTATGAAGTAAATAACAGAAACAGAGTATTTGTCAATTACACAGGAACACCAGATATACATGGGAAAACCCTAATGGGAGAAAAACCCACCACACCAAGAGAAATCACTTTGTATTATAGTAATGGAGATTACATACAAATGTTAGACTTATCTTTCTGGTGTTTGTTTACAGCAACATTCACCATGAAAAATCTTGTACAAGAACCTTCAAGTTACAGTATGCACAAAATAGAATTCATCTACTGATTCAATCACTTAACAAATCCATCGATTCAACCAACTGATCATAATCTACAATCACACAGTATAACCATGTCATTCCATGTCCATTGAGCTTCCTCACAGAACCGTCACAATGAACTGTCTCCCAATGGTTCCAATTCGGCTCCTCTGATTGGCCAAATACCAGCCATGTAGATAGTCATTGCTCAGTCAGAAGAAACAAGCTTTGTTGGCATCTCGGTGAGACACTAACAGTGTCTCGCCGATGCCACAAAGTCTTCATATCGATGTCGACAAGAGTCATTTCCATCGGCAAGAGGTTTCACCGAGCTTACAACTTGTATCAGCTTCAGTTTTCCTTTCGCCAAGACTATCGCTCTCACCAAGACATCCCAACGAGCCTTCTTGTGTTACACCGAGCTTAGAAGACTATCGCTAAGACCTCCTTATGTCACCAGGACCTCACACTGACATTCTCCACATGTATCGCTATCGCCCAGACTCATCACTTTCGGTGAGACGATATACCGAAGCTCCATATGTCACATAGACTTAAGTTTCCCATTGGCCAGACAATCAGCTTTCACCGAGACATCATACCGAGTCACCACAGGTTATATCGAAGTTGTATGTTATACTAAGCTCTAAAGAATAGTCGACAAGACATATGAATATCACCAAGAGGTTTCTCCGAGATCACACATGCTACCCCGAAGTCATCAATAGTCACCAAGACATATCACCTTTGCTGAGAGTTCTTATTGAACACATATATGTTACACCGATGACCACCGTTCACCAAGAGCTATACCGAAGACTTCTCATCATCGGTGAGACATTCCATTCTCGCTGAGACTTCTCCCCGAAGCCCTTTGAGTTACCCTGATGACTTTAAACCAAACGTTGTCAGCGAGACTTTAACACATCACCCAGACTTCTTCCTGAACAAGCCTTTTGGCTAAGGGTCTCAACGATATACGATTGAATGGCCTATCAGCCAGAGATCTTCATAGGCGCTAAGAGGTCACACTGAAAGCAACCTGTCATAGCGACATGATCCTTTGATGAGACAAAGACTAGGTCACAGCGACCTATACAAAACATGATGTTCCAAACTGCTAGTCGGCCAGACATTTGAGCTATCATACCGACTTGACTCCAATGGAGGTTTTATCCTGTGATGATTAAGGCATACTTTTCCAACAATAAGGTCTTACCTAAAGTACTTCCATCGGCAAGACAGTCATTATGTCTCGGCGATTAGAAAATAAACCAAAGAAAGTATCTTAGCAGGATATGAGTAATATATGGAACATTTTTCTGACCCCCTAGGTCACAGCGATAGTTTTCATTGGTGAGAGTTACAACGACATATTCAGGACCGAAAAAATAATTCTCGAGGAGACTCAGAACTTCGATTAGACTGCATGACTCCATAGCAATATGTGATAAATTTACTGTTGGGAGGACTCAGAGTGTCAGTATGACTGCAAGACGTCTCAGCGGGAGTTTAGCGAATGTTTTAAAAATCTTGAATACAACAAATCATTGAGTTTTGAATACGAAAGGACACGTCCTTTCGAATAATGATGTATAAATGTTCATTTTCAATTGTGAAAAGGATAGAGAGGGCAACGAATAAAAAATACAGTAGGATACAAAATGTTGAGAATTTTGAGACTATGATGCATGTCTAAAACAATGGAGATTTTAATTGAATTTATTTGATGTAATGACTTTTTTCTGGTTTTATTTCTTTGTTGTATTAATTAAAAGTATTGTTGAAGTTGTCTCCAAGGTTGATGTTTTCTAATTGTTTAAACTGATATATCATCGATATTTTTTAGTTTATCAATGCACACTTGATGTATCTATATGATTGGATTAATTGGTTCTTTCAAGGAAAGATTAAGTCCTTTTAGTCAGTCATAGTAATTAGGAAATTTCATTTGGATCATTAAGAAGAACTCAATAATCACATTCTTGCATGTTTATACCAGTTATAAACTTAAAATTGTATGCCAAATCATTTAAGTATCTGCTAGAAAGAAGTTATTCATTTCAGATTATCATTTGAACTCCGTATACCCAATAAGGCACTAGTCTCTACCATTCTACTATTTAATTTCATTCATTTTTACATATGAACATATTATATTTTTTCCTTGATATTGCTTATACAATTTATGCCAAATTAAAACTCATTTATCCATTCCTATTTGCTAGTGTGGGTAAATTGCTTTAGGAAATAAACATTGGTCAAGTCTACTTCATTGTTATAGGTACACCCACCTAGGTCTGGCAGCACCTAAAGAGTAGAAGGTCTAAATCATTTGGCCTTGTATGTTACCCTGAAACGTATCAAGAGATTGGCAACCTCTTGAGATATTTTTCCTACATTTTTGAGAGCTAACAGGGCCAACATTAGACATGTAGATCTATGTCATTTTCCTTCTTCTTCAATGTCATGTCCTTCTCAAAGTTATTCTCTCCTTTATACTAGAACATATGCATTAAGAGAGAATACCACCAGAAATGTATCCAATTCTTTCCACCCTACAAATCAACTAAACCCTTGTGGATGCACTCTTAAAGATATGTGGCGTAGTCATAGACTACATTCAAGACTGGGTGTTGCATATGTGCTGCCATATAACTATACTCTCTTGGTAAGGTTTTTGGTGGAGTGAAACCAATGATTTGACATAAGGAATAAGTTGTTTTCTTGAAGTAGTTAGAAAAATACTTCATAGGGAAGGGTTTTAAGTCATCCCTACCTATCTTTATTTTTTTCCTATTCTTCCCAACCCCAGTGTTGGTAGTGTGCATAGGTAACATTGTTGTTTTGAGTAGCACCCTAGTGTTCTCATATTCCTTTCTAAAGACATCCATATCAATAGGAATCATATCCTTGTTCCATTCATGCAGCTGGAAAATCTCTACAATTTCTTCCCTAGTTATTTTCAACATCTCCTTACCATCAAATGCTTTGATTACTCTAGAAATTAGGTCATATCACACAAAAAAATTCTTCAATAGGTCAATATCCATGTATACATTGTGAACTACTAGCTTTCCCATGTCTAATCTCCAAGGATTACAAATAGGCGCATCGAGATTTCTATTTCCAAACCAGTGTTGAAATAATTTCCATCAAGTGAAAGGAAATTCAACATCCTTAATGGAACACTACTTGTCCATTAATACTTATTTAATTTTAGGGCCATAAAATAGAAGCCTCCCCTCAACCTCTTTGTTAGTAGAAGGTTTCAACAGGTCAACTATATCTTGGGAGAGTGATTTGGTTGGTGTTGTAAAGCTGGTGGTTTGTGTTTTGGGCACCATTGGAAACATGATGAGTTTAGATTAATTTAGGGCTTTGGCACAAAAGGATTTAAGAACTAGCTATGAATTCAAACCTAGGGCTCAAATTGAATGTACAAAATTCAAAAGGTTTGACAAAATTATGACTTTTTAAAACAAATTCAAACCTCAATAAAGTAATTAAAATAAAGCACAAAAGCCAACTCAACTAAATACACAGTGAATATTAACCCTAATTCCAAATGATTTTAAGAAAGCATATAAAGTTGTGTTTGTTTTACTTATGACCTTTTATTCGCAAGAAACCCTAATGTTGATCATGCTAAACTCTACAAATGCCTTTTCTCAATCTCCCGTGTGCTCCAAATTTGTTTGCAATTCTCAATTATGCAAAAACTAATCATTTACATCCATTCTTGAGCGAAATTAGGTAGATTTAGAAGTCATTTTCACCATTGTTGCTCGCGAGCATGAAAAAAAATGGATACCATGTTTGTACCTTCAGTTTTGAATGCCCTTCGTTGATGTCCCCGTGAGATGGCCTTTTGGACAACTCAAATTGAGTCAATGATGTTTGAATTTCCATCAGTGTCATGCACCACTCCATTGGCTAATGAGATTTTTCCAACTGGACACTAACTCATCCACCCCTAGGGTCCACCTTCTCTTGTTCCAAGTGACCATAAAATCCACATGTCAGAAGCCTGTGAACCCCACAACTTTTATTAAAGCAATATTTTAATCCCACGGGGTGAGTGGGGAATGACTGAGATTCAATCTCACCATCACATCTTGGTCATTGATCATAAATCTTAAGAAACTGGGTTCAATAGTGAAGAGTGGGACCCAAACCTGTGGTGATACATGTGTCAATAGCCCACTAACTGCGTGGCTTTTATTTAACTATTATTTTAATCAGGCGGGGCTGACAAGGAATGGTCGGGATCAATTCTTGAGATTGAACGGTCAATAATATCTGCACATGCAACAAAGTTATTTTTAAAGATGGGGCCATGACTAGGTCAACAATACTTAATCCTTGAGAAGAAAAACTTAATACATAAGTCATAAGACATGAAATATTTACCCTAACTATGGAAAAATTAAAACGATAAACTTGTAGATGGTGATCAACAGACTTAGACAAAACGGGCCAGTGCGAATAATGATTTCAATGGCTCAAGTTATAACTAAAGTGACTAGAAATTGGGTATGATAGGTCAATAGAGGATTAGAACCTTCAAGGCTTATGACAATATGAATTTTGAAAAGAGGGTTTTTAACCTAAACCCTAAATCCTACCCTCAGACACAGAAGCTCAAAATCATGATAAGGCAAGACTCACCCAAAATTTTCAAAAAAAAATAGTAGCTCTACCAATGGCTCATGCTCGGGGATGTATACCCCTAGTGGGTATGGCGAGAATCTAGATATCATGGTGAAGCAGACCAACATAAAGAGACAAAAAACCCAGGAGCTTGCCCAGACAAGGCAAGCAAACACAATCTAAAGCAAACACACCAAACCTATGTACACTAATTACAAAAATATACAATGTACATGGAAGATAACCTATTTAAGGAGAAATAGGATTTCAAGAACTATCCATGTGCTAGCAGTTCTAGAATTTCACCTGTCAAGGATTGCACAAAATATGAGTCCTCTTTGTATGTATCTCCAATCAAATATGTCCCAATCCATAGAGGATCAAACTTCCCCTATTTTCCTTTATCTTCCATACTTGCATTCCACATTAAGACCACACATCCAATTTAAAATTTCCTTTCAATGGCCTTCTTATCATATAGGTGTTTGACTTGAAGTTGCAGCTTCTCATTTCTTTTATGATCTTCTCTTCTAGTTTCATCAAGCTCAATTAACTCTTTCATCCTGTGTTGCATCTCATTACATATGTCAGTATCATATTCTTGAACAAACTTGTACATCTTTAAAAATTTGTTATGAGGTATCCTTGCTTATACTCCATAAAAAAGGTTAAATGGTGACTACCCAATGACCTTCTTGATTGTATTCCTATCTACCCACAATACAAGCTACAATTTTGAATCACATGCTTTCTTATTCTTCTCAATCATCTGTTTGATGATCTTCATCAAGCTCTTGTTACTGGATTTTGCTTATAAATTCCCTTGTGGGTGATAGGGAGATGAATAGGAGATACATATACCATTCTTATTGCAAAAATCATTAAATTCCTTGAATTTGAAGCACATGGCATTGTCAGAAATGATTCTTTCTAGGACTCTGAATCTAATCAATAGATTATTCATCAAGAAATCAATTACTACTTTGCTTGTTTCCTTCCTTGTGGGAATTGCTTCTACCCACTATTGGAACCTAAAATTTCCAACCATTTTTTTAAATTTTAGGTGCACTTTGATCAAAAGAAACTCAGAGAATAGTTGTAAAGTCCATTCAAATGACCTACTTTGAAAAATCACAAAAAGGAACCAGGGAAATTTCATACAAAACCACCTTGCAAACCTATTCATCTACCATATTTGGGTGTGTCTACCTAATTCTAGACCCTCAAGGTATGATTTGATGAGTTTTTGAAAAACCAAGTTTGAGGGGTCTTTTGAGAAAATATGTTGTGGTATAGTGAAAAATCTGTTAAAACGGTCAACTTTGAGGGTAAATATTAAGCAAATGGATGATGATCATAAAAAACCAATTGGTGCTCCTAATTCTCCCCACTAAAAAATACCTTCATGCCAATTTGAAAAGCTTCAAAACATCATTTGATATTTTTTCAAAATCGAATCCAAATGGATTTTACCCAGTTTGAACAACTAGATTTTTTTTAAAATGCCAAATAAGTAGCTTTGATAATTGACAATTTTCAATCTTGATCACCTCATGCAAAATCATTTTACATCCGCACTCCCCTACCATCAATTAACATGTTGGTGTAGTTTCATAGATTTTTGAGATCATTTGATCAAGTTCCTAAAGCAATTTTGAAAGCTACTTAATTATTTCATCATTGTGCAAAAATGTCAAAAAATCAAGTTTTGGATATGAACATATGTTGAAGAGATCTTCAAGGAATTTTCAAGCAAACAGGTGCCAGGTAAAGAAGGCTCACAAGAAAAATTTGAAGGATCTTTGATGGGTTTGAAAAATACAAATTCCTATATGAGTGTAGTTAAATTCCCACCATTCTAAGAATTAGAGGTAGGAATTTGTGGCTCGAGTCATGGATATAAAATCTAGTGTCTAGCTTACCTAATTATGTCTTTGTAAAGTTCATCATATTAGGAATTTTTATATTATAGAGGAGATATTCCTTGAGATTGGAGGTGTCATGTGGATAGAAAAACACCCATTACTCTAGAATATACATGAACGACGTTGTGGGGATGTTGAACCTATTAAGGTTTGTGTGGACCAAAGTGGAAGCATAGATAGTGCACGCCAATTGTTTGATAAGATGACTCAATGAGATGTGGTTTCATGGACTGCCATCATTTGTAGATATGCACAAACAGGGCCGGTGGATAAAGCCCTAGATATTTTAAGCAAATGCAATTAGAAAGTATCAAGCCAAATGTGAAGACATTTTCTAGCATTCTCCCAGCTTGTGCGAAACTTGGAGCTTTAAAAAGGGGTGTGGAGATCCATCATAAAGTAATTGAAAGTGAAGTTTTGAGTGATGTGGTTGCAACTACCCTGATAGACATGTATGCACAATGTGGCAATATACAAAAGGCACACAATGTGTTTGAAAAAATGTATCATCTAGATGTGACCACATGGAAGACAATGATTGCAGGATTTGCAATGCACAACTATAGTGAAGATTCTCTCGAACTCTTTCAACAATTGAAGCACACCCTAGCCACCCCTGATCATAGCATATAGGAATGCAGATGAGAAGAATAAAAATAAAGTCTCAAATAATGCAATAAGGTGTAGCAGCGCTGCAAAGTATGCCACTAAACAGATTAAGAGATTAATTATATAAGGGAAGGCATAGAGCAAGTGACACCGAACTTACCGCATTCCAACAGGAAAACCCTAAGCACTATGTGGGAGGGCAGTAACTCAAAGGCTTTCCCCAATGCAATATCACAGTGAAACCAGAGTGCACAGGTGAGCAGTAAAATCTAACGATTGTGGTGGTGCAGTCAAGTTATAAAGCTATGAAGTGAGGAGTAGTGTATTCTACTTATACTATAAAGATAAATTTTAATGCATGAGAGAAGGATACTATTTAAATCACAATGTGATTAATATGGGAGAATATAACATGATGAAAATATTTTTTACTAAGGAGTGAAATTTTTCACCAAAGGGAGTTATAAGATGAATGTTTATTTTACCCACAGGAAGCATAAAGGGTAATATATATATAATATTTTCACGGGAAGTGGAGAATTTTAATCAATGGGATTAAAATAATGGCTAATTATTTTACCCGAATAAATAATTTATTGAATTTGGTGAAATATTTCAATCAAGCAAGATATAAATGGGAAATTTTCTAGTGAAGGGATAAAAGATAATGAAGATTAAAATATTTTAATTAGTTGAAGACAATTAATTAAATGAAGAGTTGTGGCGAATGGACTTGCAAAGGGTCATAACCCTAAAATGAGTAATGTATATATGTGGAATAAAATTGTATCATCGAAGGATGAATTAGGAGTTAGGTAGGAAATATATAGAAAATACTCTTAAAATGTTTTATACAATGAAGACCATGATGCATGAATAAATTTTGAAGAAGTTAATGAAAGATCTTTGACCTTGTGACTTATTTTTTGGTCTCAATTGTTTGTTGAAATAAAATAATTATTTGGCTATCTCCAATTAGATTTCTAGGTTATATGAATTTATCCAAGTGATTATTTAATTCATCAAGTACAATTGCTACCTCTGTGTAATCTATTTAACTGGTTTCTTTCAAGTAAAGAATTAAAACTCCTTTTAAAAAAAATATGATAATCTAGAAACATCAATTGGATTGATAAGTAGATCATATAATTGACAATCTTTCAAACTGTCTCCAATGCAATGCTATTGATTATTCAAGTTGGATAAATCAATTATATACTTCCATCGCCAATACACCCTTAGTGTCATTGTGTGATTCCGCCTAATTGGTTCCTTCAAGGAAGGATTAAAATCCTTTTAAGTGAATCATAGTAACCAATAAGATATTCATTGGATCAGTAAGAAGAGTTTTTCAGTTACATCCCTGCACCTTTATACAAGATATAAAGATTCAAGTTCCAGACAATTAGAGTTATAGCCAAACATTAGTCACTATCACAAACTTTCCTTGACTCCGTTACCCAACAAGGCACTGGTCTTATTCACTATTTCATCAAATTCTATACAATTTCACTTTAGGAACCTTAGAAAGCATTCAACAAAGTATATTTGTTAATTAAACATTATTTTTGTTCACAATTAACTAAATCATCTATTCACTACTGCATGCCATTGTGAGTAGATTGTCTTATTCTTAGGAAATACATATAACTTAATTTTTCTTTATTCACATAGGTGCACCCACCTAGGTCTAGAAGAGCTTGAAGAGAAGAGGGTTCAAATTCATCATTTGGCCTTGTATGTTAGCCAAAAATGTTGTGAGAGCTTGGCAACCTCTTGTGGTTCAAACCTTCATTTTTGAGACATAACACCCACTTTGTAAATTAACATGTTGCAACAAGGATCCAAGAGTGTCCCCCACTTGATTTCACTAACATTTCACCAATAAAATCAATGCCCCATTGTTGAAAAGGAGTCTGAATTGAGATTGGCCTAAGAGGAAGATTACCTAAGAACTTTAATTTACTAGTGAACATCTGGCATGCATCACATCTCTTAACAAAAATATGAGCATCTTTAAATATAGTTGGCCACCAAAATCCTACTCTTAGTATCTTGTGAGTAGTTATTTTTTCCATGTAGTGACCTCCACATTCTCCTTTGTGCATCTCAATTAAAAGTTCTTCTATTTGATCTCCATCCACAAATCTAAGTAATACGCCTTTTGGGCTTCTCCACTAGATTTCGCCATCAATAATGATATATTTGGTAGCTTACAGCTTAAGAGTTCTTTGTTCATTATTGGGCATGCCTTCACGACATTGCATTATTTGTAGGTATTCCACAATTCTTATGTACCATCCACAGGTCTGCATGTCACATAGGGGCACAACATTTTCATGTTCAAATTGATTTATCTAATTAACTTCCAAGTTGGTCTCATCCATTAACTTAGCTAGACCGTGACCTCTTACCAGATTTGTAATCTGGATATCAATATTGAACTCTTGGATCCTATTAATCCACCTACATCTTCTCCCTTTGGTCTCTTGTTGAGTAAAGATATCTTTAACTACTACACTTGAAACATATGCTACAACTGTTGCTCCCATCAAATATGTCCTAAAAAATTTCACAGCTTTGGCCAATGCATAGGCCTGCTTTTCTGTAGCATCATACTTAAGCTTAGCAGCCTATAAAGACTTGCTAAAGAAAGCAATTGGCTGCTCAAATCCCTCATCGTTCTTCTATAACAACACTCTTACCACAGTATGGAAAGAAGCAAAAGTGAATAGTTGAAGGCTTTGAATAGTCAGGGGATTTAAGCACAAGTGCCTCTTTAATGGGATCCTTTATAGCTTGAAAGGCTTTGGTAGGCTCTTGTGTCCATGCTACCTTTTCTCCTTTCTTAAATTTTTTAGAGATATGCCTAACAATTTCAAAAAAATTTGTGATAAACCTTCTCAAGAAATTAATCTACCCAAAAAATGATTGGATCCCCTTTACATTTCTAGGTTGTGGGATTTTATCTATAGTTGCTACAAACTCAGGATCAATCCTAACCCCTTCTTTAGATACAATGTGTCCCATCATCTTGCCTTCCTTAACCCGAAAAACACCTTTCTTGGGATTCAAAGAAATCCCATATTCAAGAGCTCTAACAAATATTTTCTCCAATTAAGAATAATGATGTTCTTACTTCTTACTATGTGTAGTGAAATCATCCTAATATATAGCTGGGAATAGATCAATAAAGTCAACAAAGGCCACATCCATGGCTCTTTGAAATGTTGCACCTACATTGATTAGGTCGAATGGAATTCTCACATAAACATAGGTTCCCCATGGTGTAGTGAATGTGGTATTGTATTGTTCAAATTCTCTCACCATGACCTAGTTATAGCTTGAGAACCCATCCATCATTGATAGCAACTCACATCCTATCACCTTCTGCAACATTGCATCCATATTAGGCAAAGGATAATTGTCTTTCAAGGACGCTTCATTTAGATTATTGAAATCAACAAAAAGCCTTAGGTCACCATTCTTTTTTTCTAATTGGAACCAAGTTTGAGACCCATGAAGAATTCCTAACAGGCTTAATAAAACCCACATCCCTTAACTTTGTGAGTTCCTCTTGCATTTTGGGTTGCAACATGAGATTTATTGGCCTCTTCTTTTTCCTAAAAGGTCTTACATTAGGCTTCAAAGGTATCTCTTGCTGAAATAAATCTTCCCTATAAGCCTTTAGGTCATCATATGATCATGCAAACACATGTCTATACTTTCTTAATAAGGCTATCAACATGGTTCTAACATGAGGCTTCATCTTCTTTCCTATGTATACCCTCTTGGGATAATTCTCGATTCATAGATTGATTTCTTTCAAATCTTCCTTGTGGGAAGATGTCTGTCTAACATTTGTTTTATCAGGGCCATCAAAGACCCTCTCCATTGCAACTAATCCTTTGGGAATCTTATTAGTTTAAAGTTGGGTTACTTCATTCCCAAAAAATGTTTCTTTACCATCTACTTCCACCACCAATGAACCAAAATCAATTTCTTGGCTTTCATATTGATCACTACAATGCAAAAACTTCAAAATATCATTGTCATCATTTAAAAATTTCCAATTGCAAATATTGTTAGGCACTATAGGCTGAGTTTGTACCTCTATCTTTGAGATGCCATCAAAAGTGACATCATCTAATCTAACACCAATATTGGCTAACAAATATTCCTTGACATTCATTCCCCTTTCAATTCAATCTATATTGAAAGCATCAAAAACCTCTATAATATTCCAAACTACATTCTTCAATTGCTTAAGCTTTTTATTTTTGGAAACAAATTTGGATCTAACTTGGGAAACCACTAATTTAGAATCTCCCAACACTTTTAACATCTTGGTACCATGCTTTGAAGCTGTTGGTTGAAATATTTATCACCTAACTCTATATTCTCACTCCCACAAAGGTGACAAATGTAACCACAATTGAATCATCAATCATATAATTTAGAGACCGATTCTCTGCTTATTTTAGAAGGTGGCAACTACCTTCATGTGATATTCAAGGAATAATCTTTAATTTATGTTTCTTTTAACTAGAAAGCAAATAAAGGTAGGAACTTTTAACTAGAAAGCTTCAAAGGTATTCAACAATTTCATAAAATAAAACTAAAAATACTTCACAATTTGAATGAAATCAAATATCACCACATAACCCTTATTCACAGATAAATGATACTATAGTGATGCAATGAACCAAAATATCTATCATCCCAATCATAGATTAAACACTAGTAGAACATTCAACATAAGAAGAACAAATTCATACACCATAATTCAAATATTACGCATGCACAAATTCCACCATTGTCTTCTATAACAAAATAATAGATACAAAATATTAAATTAATAGAGTTTTGTTCTAATGAGAAAATCAAATATTTCCCAAAAGATCCTAAGCATACCAGCCAAATCCATATTTAAAGCATAAATAGATTGTCATGGTAATGGTTTCTTGAAAGTAACCACACCGAATAATTAAAATAGTTTTAAACTTGGGTATGTGCAAGATCATGATGGGCCAAAAAGTGGCGATATGATGGGTATTTGTAGGGTATGTGGCTGACGACTTTTTTTTTACCCAAAATTGATGAAATGAAAAGGGTTTTTAAAGGAGATTCTCATCTTTCCACCAATATAAATTATACTTTACTTTGAATTTAATAAATAATTATTATTCATTTTCTATTTGAATTACAACTAAAGTCCCTGATTGATGGGATGATTGAAAAACATCTATAGCTTTCAAATGATATCACATTTTGGAATCCAAAACATGCATCACATTTTATGCTTCACATACTATAGGATTAAAAAGAAAAATAAATTTCAAAAGTTTTGACCAAGTTAAGGTGGTCAGACATATGAGTTTTATATTTTAAAAGTTGTAATAAAAAATTCATAATTAATTATTTACTTGAAAAAATTACAAAATATGCATCACATTCGGACATGAGTCCTCTACTTATGTCTAAAATATTATAATAAAATATTATCATTTTATTGTGGTTAGGGTGGTCAGACAAGCACCTACTTCTTATTTTGTCCCTAAAATTTAAGTACTACTACATTGAAATTTTAAATTTTCACCAAATAGATTTTAAAATAAAAGTAAAAATCTAGTAGTTTAGAAACTACATTCAATTTTATACAGATTCTATTCTTACATATTTTTGAAATAATATAGATAACTTATTCAAATATTTATGTCAAGTTTCCTAACTCTAATTTTTCTGAATTTTTTGCCACTTAAGGGCCTATTTGTTCCATGATGATCCTGGACATACCTACTTAAAGAGACAAAATAAAGAAAGCATCATGAAATACTAAAATTAATTATGCATCATCTCCCACCACTTCATCTTCTTCATCCTCTGGATTTTCAAAAGCTTCTTGTTGTAACTGCTTCTCCTGCCCCTTCATCTTGGTTTTGTAATCCCTTTACTTGGAAATAATTGTAAGCAATTCTTTGCTCCTTGGAGTAGCAATAATTTGTAGTCTAGTTCTTACTTGGGCTAGAGCTTCTTCAGACTCATTCAATGTGTCAGACCTCCTACTTACCTCTACTTTAAAGGAAGTGAG
The DNA here is from genome assembly GCA_007258455.2 of Sequoia sempervirens. Classification (NCBI taxonomy): domain Eukaryota; kingdom Viridiplantae; phylum Streptophyta; class Pinopsida; order Cupressales; family Cupressaceae; genus Sequoia; species Sequoia sempervirens. Next base: position 53,338,926 of record VDFB02252616.1, read on the forward strand.
ATAAACATGTAGTCTACTGAGCTTTGAGAAAGATTCTTTAGTCATGGTGTCAGGGTCAACCATCTCCTTGTTGAATATTTCTCTAAATTCCAGACAAACCTCCTTTAAGTCTAGAATTCTTTCATCAAATTCATCAGTTACCTCTACCTTCAAGTCATCACAATTTCCCTTTATCTCCACTAGCATGTCCAGGTATTTCTCAAGTACTACAGAAATTTCTTTTACCAAAGTATAATAAATGTTCAATTTCCACTGTAATGCATTGGGCCATGAAGGATCTAATTCCTTTGGATCACCTACAATTTCTTCATTGACCAGTTTCATACGATCCATCGAAATCAATTCTTTAATCTCTTGTGAGAGCACATAGATACTAGTATGATCTTTTCAGATTTACCATAGCTCTGCCATCAACTCCTTCCTTTTGTCAACCATTTGAGTGTAGAAGATTATAGACTTACTGATAAAGAGGATAGTTTCTTCAAGCATATTGTCAATCCATTCACTAATTTTTTTAGAATAGCTTAGATTCTTTCTAATTAATTGCATTGTGGACTCACCAATGATTTCTGCTTGAGAACTTGAGGCTTCACCGAATATAGAAGAAGGTACTATAGAAGAAATAAAGTTCTTCAAATCAAGAACCTGGGACTACAATGCCATTTTTTCCTTCCTTTCTTCTTTTACTTGCTTAATCAAAGCATTGACTGAATAGTCAGCATGATATATATCTCCTTCAAGTGTCTGGGGTCCCATATCAACATGTGTGACCTTATAATCAGTTATTGTTATCTCATTTTCATTCAGATCTTTTATGGGATCAACAATTTCCAACACCTGATTACCAGAATTAAGATCATTCAATATCCTTGACATCTTATGAGATTTCTTTGGTCTTGAAGAAGTTTGGAGCATCTTTGTAACTGTATCTACTCCAACTATTGTTGTAGGAGTGTATTTCCTCTTCTTCTCTACTTCTTTCTTCAACCATAGTGGAGAAGCTTCAATCAAAGTAGAATTCTTATTTTCTAGAGCAATTTCTCTAGTCTCACAAGGCGTGATAGGTATGTTTTCCACTGGGGAGAGAGCACCTCATACAATGGAGGTAAAGTATTATCTTCAAAAATATGTTCAAAAATAGCATCTAGATCCTCAAATACAGGTTTTGTTTGACTAACCTTCTTTTTAAGAGTAGTAGTGGATGGACTATCTTGCTCACACATAGATTTTAGCTTAACTACCTCTTCTAGTTTATCTCCATCACCTCTAGACTGTGAATTTTCACTAGAAGATCTTGTAGGCATTCTCCCTGAGGATATGCCAACTGTAATTTTCTGAGAACCTTGTTCATTTTTCTAAGAAGACTTTGGTTCCTAAGTAGAACTTGCCACTTGTCACCATTTTCCTTCCAACAAATCCTAAGTTCTTTTCATGACTGGGGTAGCCTGTATGTTCATATCCAAAACTTCATTTTCATTCCAGTCAACCTTGGGATGTGACTTATTAGATAACTTCTCATATTTGGGATCAATGACCACCAAATAATCAACTGATCCCTCAGGAATCTTGAAAGGTAGGCCAAAATCCTCTGTCTATTGGTTAATCTCATGTAATCTCTTTTCGGAACATCATTTTCATCAATGCAACCCTCCCAGAAGTCCTCAATAGTGGGTTGATGTTGATATAAATTTCCTCCATATAAATTTCATTTAACAAAACCCTTGTTGAAATTAGCCTTCATGAATAAATGTTGGAGATTATATTCTTTAAGAAGGCCTTCAACACATTTGGCCATTTGATTATTTTTTCATGTGAAATATGGAATTGTCAATGGGTGAGGATACCCCTATTTCCCCATATTCAAGTATTTCACATTCGCAATAGCCATTTGTCTACAAAATTCCAGGAATACTAGCAAATCTTTAGGATATCTGGGTAATTTTAGTGGGGTTTTTTCAAAACCACCTATCCTCAAATAGGAAAATCTATCAAATAAAATTTTAAAACTTCCAAATTTTGACACCAGAGACATTGGTTCAGTAGAAAAATGCACTTTAGGATTCCCATCTAAGTTCTTCAACTTCCATTAAAAATTCATTGTTAATAAGGGAAAAATATCCCATTCTGGCCTGCTTACTGAATTGCAGGTAGCACTTATACATAGGCATGCCAGAAGTTGGGGAAATCTATGGTTTCAATCCCAGCCAAAATGACCTCTAAGTAGCTATAACATATGTTAAACAAGAACACAGATGAAAAGTAGTTTTTTTCTAAAAATTGACCAATTGTTCATTCAAATGGAAGCAAATTATCTTGGCCCAATTAATGTGTACATTTTCATCACAGACATCCAAAATAAATTGACACATCCAGTCCTTGAAGGACTCAATTTTTTCATTCCAAACAATACAATGCAATAGAGAAATAGTATCTGCAATTTTTCCTTTGAAATGCATTCTTTTGAGTTAAGCAGGTAGTTGTGACTTACCTCTTTTTTTTGATTTCAACCACCCCTTAGCCATAGAATTCTTGCACCAAATTTCATTGACTTTGAAGAATTCACTAGCTATTGTGATAGACATATCCTTCATGGGAGCTCTCTCAGGAATCCTTAGTGTGTGAGAAATAGTTCCATGAGAAATTCTAGCAACAATAGTCTCATCCACGACTTTGATTTTCTATTTCTTTGGAATGTATCTTCTTCCACATGCACCTATTAAGTCCACATTGAGAATGGATTATGGAAAACCCCCAGCGTGAGCTAATCCACTTTCTAATAATTTTGTGTCGATAACAGTCTTTTTATCACTTTCCCCATGCACCCAAAATTCTTCCAACTTAAAAGATCCCAACTCTATGTCCCTCACGTCGAGCTAGTGGTTTTCAATTCCAGACTGCATGAGGTCATGGTACACAGAAAAACACTTGTACACCTAAAGAAATAATTGTAGATGATAGGGGTCCTATTGCAAGCTCAACCAAATAAATTTTCACCAGCTTAAGTTGTGAAAATGATAGTACATGTGTTTGGTGATGAATTAATATGGCACTTTATTTAAATCCTTGGTAAAGAAAACCCTAAGATTTGTGTTCCTTACAAAATACTTGATATGATATATCTAGGTTGTACCGTATGCCTCATTAAATGTATTGGTGGAACCTCGAAACATGCGGGCACACAATATATTACCTTGTCGCAGAAAACTGGAACTTAAAAACCTAAAGTCAGGAGTTATGAAATTATGAAAACCTTTGACTCCCTAACTTCACTATAAACTAACTCACTTGATGCCACTAAAGAACAAGTCAGGCTATCGAGAGTTAGGAAAAATAGAAATCTAATGACAAAGTTAAGAACACTTAGCGCCAACAACTTAGGTTTCAAAACTCATAAAATGCGTGACAAGAGGTTAGGAACTTTAGAGGAACACATGACCAAGACTAAAATAAAGGAAAAAACCTTAGACTAAGGCAAGAAATAAAAGATTGAAGACCAAGGAAGAAATTTTTTGAAGGGATATGATACATAATATACCTATAGGTAACATTGGCTCTAAATGGGGACCAGGACTGACAGGATGTAAAGAATCCAGAATCATGGCATAAAACCTTATTCATTGGGCAAGGAGTCAATTCCAAGCAAGCCAAAATAGAACAAAACAAATAAAAACTATGTACAAGGATGGACTTGATGGAACAATTATTCAAGAAGTTTGAAATATTTCCCATTATAGGAAAGAGATAGAACAATATCATTAGGATAAGCCAAATGATAAGCATGATCACCAACAAGCTCTTTGATCAAGAAAGGTCCTCTCCAGAGAGAATCAAACTTTTTATGTGCTCCTTTTCCTCCCTCCTTCTACCCCAGAGAAGAACTGAATCACCAACTGTAAAGTCCCTTTATCTAGCCTTTTTATCAAAAAACCTTTTTACCATTTCCTGGTGCTTGGTAATCCTATCTTCCACAACCTCTCTTTCTTCCTCTAGCTTGTTCAAATACATAATTTTCTTTTCCAATGCAGTCTGAAATTGCTCATCTTCTATAGCCTTCTGCAAATTAAGTACTGAAATCTCCAATGGTGTAAGCAAGGTGCTATCAATACCATATACTAATTGAAATGGGGACATCTTGATGGCTCTTTTATAAGTAACTCTATCAACCCATAGAGCATCATATAACTTTTTATGCCATCCTCTTTGATTTTCATCAACCAACTTCTTGATGATGGAGATTAAATTCTTATTACTTGACTCAGCCTGCCCATTTCCTTGAGGATAATAATTGGATGAATGAGTGAGACTAATGCCATAATCATAGAAGAAAAGAGTGATTTCAGCAAAAAAAAAAAAGAGCTAGCATTGTCAATGAAAATTTTCTTAGGTACTCCAAATCTTACCAAAATATTCTCCTTCAAAAAGTTACACATGACCTTAGTGGTAGTATGTTTCACTAGAATAGCCTCCACCCATTTGGTGAAATAATCTATAGTAGTTAGTATGTGTGTGTGTCCTACACTAGAACTCAGATTGATTGGCCCAATAAAATATAGCCCCCATTGTTGAAAGGGCTCATAAATTACCACAAGTTTCAAAGGTAAGACAACAAGTTGCAGTCTGACAGTAAATTTAAAAAAAAAAATCACATTTTGATACCCACTTATAAGAATATTTGAACATATCTGGCCAATAAAATCTATAAAATTGAATTTTGAAGGTTGCTATAGAAGTAGAAAAATGTCCACCACATGCTTCACTATGAAATACTTCCAATAACCTCTTTTGTTGTTCCTTATCAACACACCTCAAGAAAGTCCTATCAACACCTTTTTTATACAAATTCCCTTCCCAAAGAACATACTTGTTTGCTTTAATTTTTAAATTCCTCTTTTCTTTTGATGATAAATGTGATGGGAAATCGCCATAGGTTAGATAATAAGAGATCATAAAACTAATCATCAGTTGTGCTTGTAAATAGTACTAACGATAACTCTTCTTCATCAACTAGTTTAATTTCAACAATCATTTTGGCTAGTCCCTTTCCCCTTAGTAGATTAGTGGGTTTGATATATAAATCATATTCTTGGATCTGAGCCTTCCAAGACCCTCTTTTATTGCAACCAATATCTTGTTGAGTAAGAATACTTTTCACAGCAGTTTTAGGAACAAAAATAGTAGTATGAGAATGAAGAATATAAAACCTAAAACTCTTGAGTGCCTTCACCACAACATACACATGTTTTTTAAGAGGAGAATACTTAATCTCATACTTTTTTAGAGGAGTACTCATAAAAGAGATAGGAGCTTCTATACCTTGCTCATTTTTTTGTAGCAAGATGGCTGATAGGGTGTGTTTGGAGGCATAACTGTATATGATGAAATCTTTAGTAAAATTGAGATGAACTAAAGTAGGAGCATTTCTAATTGCAATTTTAATGTCCACAAAAGATTTTTTTCCTTCATTGCTCCATTTGAAAACTGGGTGATCCTTCATCATATTAGAAATAGGCTTTGTCAGCTCAGCAAAATCAGGAACGAACCTTCTCAAAAAGTTCACTTGACCAAAGAAAGATCTAATACCATCCTTATTGGTAGGTAATCCCAATTACATGATTTATTTTACCCTCTCTAGATCTATTTTGATTCCATCCTTTGAGACAACTTGACCTAAGAATTTCCCCCCAGTTATAGCAAAGATGGAATTGTTAGGATTTAAAGAGATACCTTATTCTCTGCAGTGCTACAATACAACTTCCAGATCATGTAGGTGATCAACTCTCCTTTTGGAAAAAAAAACTATTAGGTCATCCAAATAAATTACTATAATTTTATTCCTCAGATCATCAAAATATAATTCCATGGCCCTTTGAAAAGTGGCCCCTACATTAATAAGACCGAATGGCATTCTATTGTAGGAAAAAATGCCAATAGGCATAGTGAATGTAGTTTTATGTTGGTCTTCTAGAGTGACTTCAACTTGATTATAGCCTGAAAAACCATCGAGCATGGACATCATTTCAAAAAAAACAACTATTTGTAGAATATGATCCATCACTAGTAAAGGATAATTGTCTTTTAAGGATACCTAATTTAAATTTCAAAAATCAACACATATCCTTATTTCTCCATTCTTCTTTCTAACAGGGACTATATTGGCCACCCAAGTGGAGTGATGGATGGGATAAATAATTATAGCCTTGAGAATTTTATCAATTTCATTGAAAATAGCCTCTACAACCTTAGGATTGTAATTTCATTGCTTCTACCTATAAGGAGTAGCACCAGGTTTCAGTGGAATTTTATGTTGGAATTCTCCATTTTTTAACTTCTTCAAATTTGCATAACACCATGAAAAAACATCTTTATACCTCATCAATAGGGATATCAATATCTCCTTCTCTTCTTGAGAACAACACTTTCCAATGCACACAATCTTAGGATCATCTTCTATACCAATATTCACCTTATCATACTCAACAGATGTTTCAACAAAGACTTTTCCTTTTTGTTTCAAATATTGATCATGTCTATTGAACAAATGTTCAAGAGAGACTAAACCCTTTGGGATCTTATTACCTTACAATTGAATAAATTTAGTTTTCTTTCCATCAAGAGTAACAATGTCTCCTTCTAAAACATCATTGCTACCTTCAAAATAAATGTGAGCAAAGGCCTCATCTTTTTCTAAAAATTCAATAATTTGCTTATCATTATTGAACACTTTCCATTGATTTACATTGTCAGGAACACTAGGCCTATACACAATTTCAATTTTGTATTCCACTCATCTTTAAAATTTGGATGCATAAAAAGAAATGATGCTAACACTGCCAAGGAATTAGCCCTATAATTTTGCTCCCTAGGGATAGATTGTATTGAAAAAGCATCAAAATCTTCTATACAATCCCAAACTCTATTCCTATAATTCTTAAGATGGCCATTCTTCATAGTGTACATCTTCCTCACTTGCTTCACTACTAGTTCTGCATCTCCCATGACCCTTAATTGTTTGATGCCTTTTTCTTTAGCTAGACTTAGACCAAGAAACAAAGCTTCATACTCGGTTGTGTTGTTGGTATTAGAAAATTCCAATTTGAAAACAAAGGGAAATTTATATCCACCAGGTGAAATAAAAACCACTCCAGCACCTAACCCAACACTAGCACAACTTCCATCGAATTCGAGTGTCCATAACTCATTTACTAAATCAAGGTTGATAGAGTTTAAACTTTCCTCTTGATCAAAAGTGCACATATAGGTTCTTGGTCTAGTTTTGACAAATAAAATATCTGCCCTTGGATCACTAGACTTTAGGATAGTGAACTTGGCTTTAGGTTTAGAATTCAAATGAATTTTTTTCCCATCCAAAAGTATTAAGGCATGAGACCAATCCATCTGAATTTCTACACCCAAATCTTTACAAAAACTCCTACTCAAGAGTATGCCATAACTAGCAGGGATATCAACAACCAATATAGTTAATTTTAGCCTCTTTTTAGTAAAAGAATCTAGAGCTACTTGAGCATCTTTAATTTGAATAATAATAGGAATTGGAGACCCATCCATGGAATAAAATTTTCCTTGGGAAGAGGTATAAGATAAACCCAGGCCTTTGGCTATTTGAGTAGGAATCACATTTTCAAAAGCTCCAAAATCAATAATAGAATTACTCAGTCTAAAACCAACAATATATAATGATATATAAAAAAGGTTATGGTTTTGTGAATCAGTTTTGAGAACTCAAAGGTTTATCTATGGTATTAGAGAAAATATTATTTTCAAGATTGGCTTCACTACTACCATAAATTTGGGCATTACATTAGGACGGTGAAGGCTCTTGTTTAACACATCTCACTAATCTCTCCAATTCAAAGGGATTGAGTCTCAAGTATTCAACTTGTGAAATTTGAATCTTGGTATTCTTGCAAGACTCAACTATGAAAAATGAACTAGAAGAAAGAGAGGCAGAAGATGAAGAAGATGGTACCTCATTTTGCACATTATTGGGAGAATTTTTCTCTTGCTTTTTCTGCCTTGTCAAAATGTACTTAGGGGATGATGATGAGCCAACAGCCTACTCAACTTTTGCATGTTGTGCTCTAGTGAAGACAACACAATTAGGATCATCAACTCTGACATATACATCTTCTCCTGCTTTGGCCTCTGATAAAAAAACAAAAAAGTTCACACCAACATCATTAGAAGAACTAGGTTCCTCCACATATGGTTCAACAGTATGTTCATTCATTGAAAGAATTTGCATGAATCTAATCATCTCAAGACAAGTAGCTCCATCATGATTTGAATTCAAATGGAAATTACAATGATTCCCCTTACTAGAGCAAGAAGGACCTTCAATTTATAGCCTTTGATTTGGAGCAGGCAATAAAAGCACCTTGTTAGGAGCTCCCTCGTAATTCCTGGAAATATCTTGATAAGGTGTCTGTGTGGAACCCTTTGGCATTTACCTCATAAGAGCAATAATTTCATTAGCGAATCTTTGAATGATTGGATCAATAGAATTCACTAGTGAATGCTTACTAGTTTGTAATTATTTTTTCCATTTTCCAGAGATAATCATATCATCTTTTATTGATATAGCCCTATCTTGTGTAGCAGCTAAATCAGCCACACCTTCCCTTTTAATGATGAAGCTCACATCTGGTGGGAGAGTGATAATGAACATTTCTTTCAACAATTCAACACTAGGCCTCATGTTTGCAATAATTCTATTATACAACTTATTAAACTTAGCCACAAAATCTCTCATTGACTCATGAATTTCCTTCTTCATTGAACCCGATTGAGCAATCAAGACTTGATCATTTTCTATAGACTTAAATCTATTCTCAAATCTTGTTCTTAAGGTAGCCCAATTATTAATAGATCCATTGGGAAGAGAATAAAACTAGTCAGTAGCTGCATTTGTCAAGGATTCTGCAAAGAGTCTCATAGCAACATCCTCATGTTGTATTGTAAGAATAGAAGAGGTGGCAAAGAAAGTTTTCATATGTTCATAGGAGAAAATTTTCCATCCCCACTGAATTTAGGTATGATCTTTCCTAAACCTTTGGGTAAGTCATGGAGTTGTGCACCAACTACAAAGGTTAGAGGACCTATGATGACCCCCCATAGGACTGGTTGTGCCATTACTAGAGGAAAATTTCATTTTGTAGGAAGGGTAGTACCACACAAAAGAAGTGCTTGGTAGGATATTTTTGGAATAACAACTACACTAGGTTTAGGAGGAGGAGGAGAAGATGGTCTACTAATAGACTTGACTTTTTGGGTGGGTGGAAAATATGAAAAATCAATAGTTTCTAAAAACTTGAAATCTTTATCCACAAGTCCTTTTTTCTTATCACTCCTAGTATACCTTTTAGAAGCCAGGTTTTGACAAGACAATGATAGACCAACAGAGTCACCAAATTTTGTTTATTGAGGGTTTCATGGAGGATTTTTCCTATTGTTTACCTAATTTCTAGGAGCCTGTACAGGAGGAGCTCTTACTCTTATAGTCGGAGGTGTTATGGTTTCTATGAACACAATCTCATCAACATTCTCAAAGTGCATTGCATTTTCTCTAATAATATCCCCAAGTTCCTCCTCTTCTTCTAATACATCATTAACTTTACGATACTGATAGTCGGTTCCTTTCTACTGCCAAGCAAGTAACCTGAGAATAGTAATTATATCCTCTTGATCACCAATTAACCAATCTATGTTAGGCTGAAGGATAGGAAAATTATTCCTCTAAAGAACCATTGCTTTTAGTCATAGAGCAACCCATTATACAATAATTATTTCTCTAAGTTATTCCCCAACATAGTCGCTAAAAATCTGTTGACAAATGTAACCACAGTTGAATCGACAATCATATGATTCACAGACTTATTCTCTACTTATTTTAGAAGGTGGCAGCTACCTTCATGTGATCTTCAAGGAATAGTATCTAATTTTTGTTTCTTTTAACCAGAAAGCTTCAAAGGTATACAACAATTTCATAAAATAAAATTGAAAATACTTCACAATTTGAATGAAATCAAATATCACCACAAAACACTTATTCATAGATAAATGATACTATAGTGATGCAACAAACCAAAATATCTATCATCCCAATCATAGATTAAACACTAGAAAAACATTCAACATAAGAAGAATGGATTCATACACCATAATTCAAAGATTATGCATGCACAAATTCCACCATTGTCTTCTATATCAACATAATAGATAGCAAATATTCAGTTAACAAAGTTTGTTCTAATGAGAAAATCAAAGTTTTCCCAAAAGATCTTAAGCATACCAGCCAAATCCATATTTAAAGCATAAATAGATTGTCATGGTAACAGTTTCTTGAAAGTAACCGAACCAAATAATTAAAAGAGTTTTAAACTTAAAGAGCCAAAATAAAGAAAGCATCATGAAATACTAAAATTAAATTATGCATCATCTCCCACCGCTTGAGCTTCTTCATGCTCCAGATTTTTGACAGCTTCTTGTTGTAACTGCTTCTCCTACACCTTTGTCCTGGTTTTGTAATCCATATACTTGGAAATAATTGTAAGAAATTCTTTGCTCCCTAGAGTAGCAGTAATTTGCAGTCCAGTTCTTATTTGGGCTAGAGCTACTTTAGACTCATGCAATGTGTCAAACCTCCTACTCGCCTCTTCTTTAAAGGAAGTGAGATAAACCTATAGTCTACTGAGCTTTGAGAAAGATTCTTTAGTCATGGTGTCAGGGTCAACCATCTCCTTGTTGAATATTTCTCTAAATTTCAGACAAACCTCCTTTGAGTCCAAAATTCTTTCATCAAATTCATCAGTTACCTCTACCTTCAAGTCATTACAATTTCCCTTTATCTCCACTAGCATGTCTAGGTATTTCTCAAGTACTACAAAAATCTCTTTTACCAAAGTATCATAAGTGTTCAATTTCCACTGTAATGCATTGGGCCATGAAGAATCTAATTCCTTTGGATCACCTACAATTTTTTCATTGACCAGGTTCATATGATCCATGGAAATAAATTCTTTAATCTCTTCTAAGAGCACATAGAGACTAGTCTGATCTTTCTAGTTTTTTCATAGATCTATCATCAACTCCTTCCTTTTTTCAACCATTTGAGTGTAGAAGATTATAGACTTACTAATAAAGAGGATAGTTTCTTCAAGCATATCGTCAATCCATTCACTAACATTTTTAGAATAGCTCAGATTCTTTCTAATTAATTGCAGTGGACTCACCAATGATTCCTACTTGAGAACTTGAGGCTTCACCATATATAGAAGAAGGTACTATAGAAGAAATAATGTTCTTCAAATCAAGAACCTGGGACTGCAATGCCAAATTTTCCTTCCTTTCTTCTTTTACTCACTTGATCAAAGAATTGACTGAATAGTCAGCATGACATATATCTCCTTCAAGTGTTTGGGGTCCCATATTGTTGGGATAAGGTGCCATTAACCTTGTAAATCCCAATATTGTATTTATTCCATTTATTATTCTTAATTTGTAATTACCCATAAGGGATGAATAAGTTTCACCGACAGTTTATTACAGAGTTACTTTTACTGCTCAAGGAATCTTGGTAAATAGTAAATGAGGTGAGGTGGAGAATCTTGGTGCCTATCTTTGGGAAATGTATTTTTGGGCTATTATGACGCATGTCATAAGTTTGTAAGAGCATCTATGACAACTTACAACTGTCATAAGGTGTAAGAGATTCTATGACAACATATGATAGCTATTATTATCTTGTAAGTTCCTATTCTTGGTTCTAGGCGCCTATATTGGGAAGATGCCTATGACAAGTGTAAGGGAATATGTAAGAAGATAATTTTGGTGTATCCCAAGATAGAAATATTGGATTTTATCCATCTCCCACGAATTCCTTTGGTGGGTACTCATTTTGTATAAATATGAGACTTGAGAGTGAAGTTTATGAGAGGGAGAGAGATAGTAACAAGAGTAATAGGGTGCTGCAGGATTGAAGACTCAAGAGGAGATTGGAAGTGGATGTATTGTAATCTTGTTTGAAGATAATACAACTTGGGTCTCTCTTCTTGGTGGAGTTTTTTCCCGCAAGGGTTTCTCCACGTAAACACTGTGTTATGAGTTTATTCTTTTGTTCCATTGCTACCTTGTGTTGTGAAATCTTGCATTCTTATGTTGCTGATTTGTGCCTCTTTGTTGCTGCTATCTTATGGTGATGTTATTGCTGTTATAAGTTCATCTAAGGTGGTTTTATCAAGCATGTTAGAGTGGCTGATTTTAGCATCATAAAGAAGTTGAATCTCTTCATGGTATTTCAAGGATTAAGAAAAGTTATTTACAAATTTGCATACAATTTTCAGATTTCTATATTGTAGTAGTCAAAGCCTTGTATCTCACCAATTGGCATCATATCTTGGTGATTTGGTGATTAACAATTGGATTAGAGATTGTTCGTTTATTCCAACAATTGGTATCAGAGCTTAAGGTTGTTCCATGGCTTGCATGTGCTCGTATGTGCTTGCATGTTTTTGCATGTGAGTTGCATGTACTTGCATGTTGCTTCCATGAGCTTGCATGTGTTTGCATGTGAGTTGCATGTACTTGCATGGACTTGCATGTTGCTTGCATGTGCTTGCATGTGATGGATTCATGGTAATTTGGTTCTGGGTATTCCTTCTTTTTTGAATTTAGCTTGTAAAGCTTGTGAATCTATTGGAAGGAATTGTAGAATGTTGGAGGTTTTTGGGCTGCAGTGGATGTTCTGTATGTTGACATTGCTTTGCAGATTTGTGAGATTGGAAGCCATGGTATCTAACTCTCTGAAGGATATTGTCAATGAGATCTACAGTGGGCTTTTGAGGCTCAGGGTTATGTATCTTCATGGAGTTGATCTTGTGGTAGTGATCTGGAGCTCCGGTTTGGCAATATGTGAGTATCCTCTTGCATGGTGGTTATGTTCCTTTACCTTGTGGTCATGTGAAGTGAATGGGTTTTCATGTTGGGTGGTTGATTATGGTGCCCTAGTTACATGGAAGAACATTTATTTTTTGGACTATAGTATGGAGTGCTTATGTTGGATTCATGGGTTTAGCCCTTGGTTACATGAAAGCATTGGATGATTTGCCACTGGTTGCATGTGGGTTGTGGAGTTGGTATTTTAGTGATATGGAAACTCCTGGACAACCTGGTTCCTCCTTTTTCATATTCATGTTATTTTGGGATATGTAGGTTTTACAGTTTTCCTGTTACAAAAAGCTGTGGATTTGTAGATCTGTGATATTTCATTCTTTCAGATGACATGTATAGTGTGAATATCTGGATATTTAAGTGATTTCAGATTTACAGAGAGATGGTTTTATAGGTTTTACATGTTAACAAAAATCTATGGTTTGTAGATCTGTGGAAAGATTGTATTCAGACTCTTAGAGTATTCTGGATGAAAACAATTTCAGATTTGCAGGGCTGCTTGACGGGTTCTTATGATCTATGGATACTCTTATGTGGATTTGTTTGGCAAATCAGGTCTACCGTTGATCCTGGTGTTTGAGTCTTGGAAATCTACATGTTATTCCTTGGTTACTTCTATTCTGCATGTTACTGATGTGGGGTTGAATCTATTTTTCAGTTATTTGAGATTGGAGCACTGACCATGTTTTTCTCCTTTGAGATGTTGCATGAGTGCAAATCTTGTAAATTGTCTGATGAGGATTGTATTTGGTTGGTCACCTTGATTACATTGGTATGTTTATTGCAGTGAGACAGAAGGATGGTTTAGAGTACTTGATATAGTTATTCATTAGAATCTATAATAGTAAGTTATGGTGCATGAAAAGCTCTGTTCACTTTTAGTGGAGTTTTGGTAATGATGTTTGTCATGATACCATGTATACAACTCTGTATCACTTTCAGTGGGAGTTTTGTGCAGTTACAGTGTGTTCTATCTTCTTGGTTTGGAGATTATGGTTTCTTGACCTTTTGGGAGTTGTGTTGTATACAACGGATTCTTTGATTGTGTTGAGGCCATGGATGATCTTCATTTAGGAGATGGTTATCACGATGTCATGGATAGCTTGGTTACATGTTTCAGTGGGAGCTTTTGACAGTGATGGTTTGATATTTATCTTGTTGCCATGTATAGCTCGGTATCACAGTTTAGTGGGAGCTTTGGTAGGATATGGTTATCTTCATGTGATTTGAAGAGGTTTTAACATCTTGTTTCATGGAGGACCTTTAGAGTCTTTGGTAAAGGTGTTATTGTTCTTCCTTTGGAGAGGATGTAGTTCTCTTTGGTTTTGAGTATTAATCATTTTCTTGGAGCTTCATGATTTTGCAGGTTGCATTTGAAGTTGGTATGATTGATTTGTGGGTGCTCATGGATACTAGAGAGACTTGGGTTAGGCTGGATATTTCTTATGTTAAGAGATATGTGTTGGAATGGTTACTTGTTATAAAAGTTTCTCAATAGTAAAGACCGAGGAGCCTACACCTGGAAATGGATGTGAGTCCATCATAGACCTAATGAGAAGGTTGTCTTTATTGAAAGCCTATATTGCTTGGTGTTGTATGCACAGGACAATCTTGTATCCCACTCTTGGTCTACTCGGCAGGTAAATGATCTAAGAGGTGTTGCCCACCTGATTATTAGATGCATTATTTATATGTATCTTGTCTTCTCTTATGCATTAATCTTGAAAGTTGAGTTATGAGGGATTGTTGAGAAGTAGATGCATGATTTTATGTATTTCCATTGTTCTCCTTGCAATCTTGAACTTTGGATTTGGTAGGAGAGGTACAGGAGATGGTTAGTGGCTTTGGGCATATTCCCTTATGTTGTGGGAATGTTCGGCTAAGTTTGATCTACTTTCTGTGAGAGGTTTACATCTAAGTTCTGCCATGTTTCATTATAAGTTGAATGGTTAGATGTTGATATCCTTTCAGTTTGGGAGTGTTGAAGGAGATCTTACTTTACACAGTTTGGCACATGTTAGTGTGGTATAAGGAGATGGTTTGATTTGCAAGTTCTCTCTTTATGGGAATATTGTCTTCTTCTTGAAGGTTCTTATGTTTATGGAGTTGAGGTTCATGAATGGAGTTATGAGTTGTTGTTTGTACTTCATTGTTTTTTGGCAACAGTTTGGTAGCTCCTTGATCTCTTTCTTCATTGGTTGGAGGACTTGGGAGAGTTATTTGGATTAGTAATGAGAGATGTATTTTGCATATCATTGTATGCTTCTTTGACACTATGATAGAGGAGTTAGCCACATCCTCTATGTGAAGTGCTATAGGAGGACTTGTTAATGCTGTGATCTAGTTTTCAGATTTGACATTACCTGTGCAGTGGGAGTTCCAGAAGGTATATGTGTTCTGTATGAGAGGGGCACCTCTCTTGGACTGGTTACACTTTACTGCAGTGAGTTACTTCAGAGGTTTTTTATCGCATGTCTATGTGTGTTATTACCTTGGAGTCTTCTTTTGCAGGATGGTGGATATACAGGGACTTGTTTGCAGATTTGGGTTGTTATGTTGATAGCATGAAGTTCTACCTATGATAGTTTGTTTACCCTAGTTTGTGGTATGGATAGTTTTGGATGAGCTAGCAACTTGCTGTGGTTGCTATTCCAATTTTGGTATGAGTGTGGCAGTCACTCAGAGTCTTTTGTTATCATTTGAATTTGATGCTTGTGTTCATGTATAGATTGGTGCAGGTTTCAGTGACAGTTGATATGTTTCACCATGGCATGTTACTTGTCCTATCATGGGTAATATGATGTGAGGATTTCTTGCTTGAGATGGTGGTTATCATGGTTCCTTCTGCAGGTATCTTGTTGGAGCACAAAAGCATGTTGAAGAATCAATGGTACATGGTTGGCTAAGGGATGTTTATTCCCTTGTTGAGATTTCCTATGGGTTGATTTACAATGTATAATGTCAAGTGGGAGAATGTTGGGATAAGGTGCCATTAACCTTGTAAATCCCAATATTGTATTTATTCCATTTATTATTCTTAATTTGTAATTACCCATAAGGGATGAATAAGTTTCACCGACAGTTTATTACAGAGTTACTTTTACTGCTCAAGGAATCTTGGTAAATAGTAAATGAGGTGAGGTGGAGAATCTTGGTGCCTATCTTTGGGAAATGTATTTTTGGGCTATTATGACGCATGTCATAAGTTTGTAAGAGCATCTATGACAACTTACAACTATCATAAGGTGTAAGAGATTCTATGACAACATATGACAACTATTATTGTCTTGTAAGTTCCTATTCTTGGTTCTAGGCGCCTATTTTGGGAAGATGCCTATGAAAAGTGTAAGGGAATATGTAAGAAGATAATTTTGGTGTATCCCAAGATAGAAATATTGGATTTTATCCATCTCCCACGAATTCCTTTGGTGGGTACTCATTTTGTATAAATATGAGACTTGAGAGTGAAGTTTATGAGAGAGAGAGTAACAAGAGTAACAGGGTGCTGCAGGATTGAAGACTCAAGAGGAGATTGGAAGTGGATGTATTGTAATCTTGTTTTGAAGATAATACAACTTGGGCCTCTCTTCTTGGTGGAGTTTTTTCCCGCAAGGGTTTCTCCACGTAAACACTGTGTTATGAGTTTATTCTTCTGTTCCATTGCTACCTTGTGTTGTGAAATCTTGCATTCTTATGTTGCTGATTTGTGCCTCTTTGTTGCTGCTATCTTATGGTGATGTTATTGCTGTTATAAGTTCATCTAAGGTGGTTTTATCAAGCATGTTAGAGTGGCTGATTTTAGCATCATAAAGAAGTTGAATCTCTTCATGGTATTTCAAGGATTAAGAAAAGTTATTTACAGATTTGCATACAATTTTCAGATTTCTATATTGTAGTAGTCAAAGCCTTGTATCTCACCAATTGGTATCATATCTTAGTGATTTGGTGATTAACAATTGGATTAGAGATTGTTCATTTATTCCAACACATATCAACATGTGTGACCTTATAATCAGTTACTGTTATCTCATTTTCATTCAGATCTTTTATGGGATTAACAATTTCTAACACCTGATTACTAGAATTAGGATCAGTCAATATCCTTGACATCTTTTGAGCTTTCTTTGGTCTTCAAGAAGTTTGGAGCTTCTTTGTAATTGTATCTACTCCAAATTTTGTTGTAAGAATGTATTTCCTCTTCTTCTCTACTGCTTTCTTCAACCATATTGGAGAAGCTTCAATCAAATCAAAATTCTTATTTTCTAGAGCAATTTCTCTAGTCTCACCAGGAGTAATAGGTATGTTTTCCACTAGGGAAGAGAGCACCTCAAATAATGGAGGGAAAGTATTATCTTCAACAATATGTTTGAAAATAGCATCGGGATCCTCAGACACAAGTTTTGTTTGACTAACCTTCCCTTTAGGAGTAGGAGTGGATGGACTGTCGTACTCACACATAGATTTTAGCTTAACTACCTCTTATGGTTTCTCTCCATCACCTCTAGACTATGAATTTGCACTAGAAGATCTTGTAGCCATTCTCCTTGAGGATATGCCAACTATAATTTTATGAGAAGAACCTTGTTCATTTTTTTTAGAAGACTTTGGTTCCTTAGTAGAACTTGCCACTTGTCGCCATTTTCCTTCCAGCCAATCCTGAGTTCTTTTCATGACTGGGGCAGCCCGTATGTTCATATCCAAAACTTCATTTTCATTCCAGTCAACCTTGGGATGTGACTTATTAGACAACTTCTCATATTTGGGATCAATGACCACCGAATCATCAACTGTGCCCTCAGGAATCTTGAAAGGTAGGCAAAAATCTTGTATCTATTCGAGAGTTAATCTCATGTAATATCTTTTTAGGACTTCATTTTTGTCAATGGAATCCTCCCAGAAGTCCTCAATAGTGGGCCGATGTTGATATGAATTCCCTCCATATAAATTTTGTTTAACAAAACCCTTGCTGTTAAAATTAGCCCTCATGAATAAATGTTGGAGATTATATTCTTTAAGAAGGCCTTCAACACATTTTTCCATTTGATTACTGATGTAGGATCATCCCTGGTTCTTGGAAATCTTGCATTAACCAAATTTTTTTATTTCAATTTATTCTTGTTTTAGTTCTTGATTAGTTCAAGTTGGCAGATTCAACACTTCGTCATATTTGGCTCACTATACCTTGCAGATCCATACTTGCATCGTGGAAATGTTTATTTTCCTTATTCTAAGATTTCAGATTGATTGGATCCTTTTCTGATAATTTATTGCTTTTGGATTATGTGGCAGTTTCTTGAACTGACACTGAAATAATTTTCAAACCTAACAGCTAGTTTGATCACTCATGGATCATTCTCGTATCTTGTGGATCTCAACGATGTAATTTGAATTGTTCTATGGAGTGTCCCGGACCTTAATTTAGGTCCACACTTCATTTTATGCATTCATTGAGGATTAATTCAAATTTGAGGCTGACTTATTCATGCACATGTTACATTTCTCTCATCGTAGATTGTAATGATCTTTGGCCGACGTAGATGATTCTAGATCATTGGATATGATATAAATCATTGTAATTGATCATTAGAAAAGTATATTAGAGAAAGATAAGATTTAATCTATAAGATTTTCACTCACATTAATGAGCATGTAGGAAGATGATATTTTGAACATGTTGTATCAGGCCTATGAGTTGAATCTGTAAGCCTAGATGTTGTCAGTTGTATGTAATTGAATTTTTTGTTAATGAGAATGTTTGAATCTTTTTTTTCCTCCATATTCTATGTTGCTTTCATTGTGTGACTCTTGCTACATGGTCCAGACCATTCTATTTTAGGACCCTCCTACCATGGCTACACCAGATTGGTATTAGAGCAAGATTCATTTTGTGAGAGATCGTCAGAGTTTGCAGAGTCCTGTTGAAGATTTGTTGTGGGATGGAAGACTAAGGATCCGACCTGTAGCTACAGAGGACTTGTGTAAAGATGGCGGGAAGAAGAAATGTTAGAGGAAATGGAGGACGTGGAAATGCAGACCCAACCCTAATGGAGATGTTGAGAGGAATTGTTGTCAAATTAGATGCAGTCAAAATGGCCCAAAGGAGAGGTTGATCTATTGATGATGTAAGTGATGAAGAGGTAGAAGTACAAGATGAAAGAGGGAGAGAAGATCAACCTAGATTGGATCAGGGAGAAGAGAAGTTCATAAGAGCACTAACTAGAGAAAATACCAGACCACATTTCAATCCACTAGATTATAATGGTAAGTTGGTTTCAGATGAATTGCTTGATTAGATAACAAAGATGGAAAAAAAAATTATTTTAAAGGTACAACTAAAGATAAGAAGGTGAAATTTTCTTGTAAAAATTTGAAAGGACAAGTATCCCTTTGGTGGGAAAATTTCTAGATAGATAGGAAAAGAGGAGAAAAGGAGAAGATAAAATCATGGGACTGGATGGTGAATAAGTTGAAGACAAAGTTTATTCCTATAGATTATCAGATCAGCTTGTTCCGAAAGCTATAAAATTTGAAGCAGAAGGAGTTAAGTTTGACAAAATATATTAAGGAATTGTACAAGTTGAATATCAGATCTGGAAATTTGGAGGATGAGGTTGAACAAGTAGCTAGATATGTGAATGGTTTGAAGTCGTCTATACAAGATGAGATTAGTATGATCAAGTTGTTGAATGTGGAAGAAGCATATCAATGTACCCTAAAAGTAAAAGAGAAGCTGAATAAAAGACATGAGCAAAGACAGAGAGGAAGAGGTGGAAGATTTCAAAGAGGAAGAATTTTTACTGGAGGAAGAGGAACTTTTGCAAATCAGAATAAAGATAAAAAAGTAAATAAGAATGATAATTTGTACCGTAGAGATGATGGAAACTCTTACTAAAGAGGAGGTTATGGTGGTTACCAGATTGAAGGTTATAGGAAAGATGAAAAAGGAAAGGATAAAAGAGTATTCAAAGGAACTTGTTATAAGTGTGGTGGAGAAGGACATAGAGAATTTGAATGTAGTCAAGGAGAAACAAGCAGAAAGACAAAGAATAGTATAAGAAAAACCTTTGTTGAGGAAGATCATGCCAAATCATCTAATAAACCAGAAGAGGGAGAAGTGTTGGTGAATAGAAGAATATTGTGTCAAAGTGAGTTAGAGTAGGAACTGTTACAAAGAAAGAATTTGTTTCAAACCAGATGCAAGGTAGTTGGTAAATGTTGCAATGTGATTGTTGACAATGGAAGCTCTAAGAACCTAGTTTCTGAAGAAATGGTGACCAAATTGAAGTTGGAAAGATTGAAATACCTGAATCCCTATTAGATAGCATGGATACAAGATGAGCATAAGGTACTGGTAAGTGAACAATGTTTGGTGAAATTGAAGATAGGAAATTACCATGATGAAGTTTTGTGTGATATTATGCTTATGGATGTATCCCATATTTTGCTAGGAAGACCTTGGCAGTATGATAAACAAGCTATTCATGATGGAAATAAGAACATATATACTATTGTTGCTAATGGGATGAAATAGAATTTGTTACCATTGGAGAATGTTCCTACAATTGAGGTTTGTACAAATGCTAGAATTTGATTGGTTGATGGAAGGAGATTTTTGGATGGATTGAGACATGAGAATATGTTCTATGCCTTGGTTCCTAAGAAGAATGAAGACTTGAAACATGTAGAAGAACAACTAGAAGAGATAAAAGAGTTGTTGACAGAATATTAAGACATCATTTTAGATAATGTACCTGATGGATTACCACCTGTGAGGATTATTAGTCATTCCATGGATCTGATTCGTAGAGCTAGTTTTCCTAATAAAGTAGCACACCAGATGAAACTTGTAGAAAATGAAGAGTTGAATAGACAAGTGCAAGAACTGATGAAGGAGGGTTTGATGAGAGAAAGCTTAAATACTTATGCAGTACCTATTGTGTTAGCACTTAAGAAGTATGGAGAATGGAGGATGTGTATAGATTCTAGAGCCATAAACAAAATCATAGTGAAGTATAGATTTCCTTTTTCCTCGATGGATGACATTATGGATTGTTTGAGTGGAGCTAGATAATTTACAAAGATAGATTTGAAGAGTGGATATCATCAAATCAGAATCAAAGAAGGAGATGAGTGGAAGACAACATTCAATACAAATGAAGGATTGTATGAATGGTTGGTGATGCCTTTTGGACTAACAAATGCACTAAGCACTTTCATGAGGCTAATAAATGAGGTATTAAAGAAATTCTTGGGTAATTTTGTGATTGTTTACTTGGAAGACATCTTGATTTTTAGTAAGACTAGAGAAGAAAATTTGTTGCATATAAGACAAGTTTTTTTCAGAGGTTGAGAGGAGAGCAATTGTTGATAAACATTAAGAAGTGTAGTTTCATGAAGGAAGAATTGGTATATCTTGGATTTGTGATATTTGTAGATGGATTGAAGATGGATCCTGAGAAAGTAAGAAAAATTATGGAATGGCCTACACCGGAAAGCATTGGAGAGCTAAGATCATTTCATGGATTGGTGATTTTCTACCAAAATTTCATTAGGAATTTCAATTCTATTTGCAGTCCTATGACAGAAACAATGAGAGGAGATAAGAAGGATTTTAGGTGGACATTTAGAGAAAACCAAAATTTTGAGTTGTTGAAATAGAAGGTTACTGAGTAGCCTATGTTGGCTTTACTAGACTTTAGTAAGGTGCTTCAAGTAGACTGTGATCCAAGTGGAAATGCAATTGGAGCAGTATTAAGTCAAGAAGGAAGACTAGTAGCTTATTTCAGTGAGAAATTGAATGATGCTAGGAGAAGATATTCAGTATATGATTAGGAGTTTTATGCCATAGTTCAAGCCTTGAAGAAGTGGAGACATTACTTGTTGCCTAAGAAGTTTGTGTTGTATACGAACCATTAGGCTTTGTAGTATTTGAACAGTCAGGGTAAGTTGAATCAGAGACACATGAGATGGGTAGAACTCTTGCAGAGTTATACTTTTCTTTTGAAACATAGGAGTGGAAAGTCAAATAGAGTTGTTGATGATTTGAGAAGGAGGGGGAATTTACTGGCAGAGATGAGAGTGTAGGTATTAGGTTTTGATGAATTGAAGAACTTGTATAAGGAAGACCCATATTTTGCAAAACCTTGAAAAGCTTGTAATGAACCAGTCTTGGAGGATAGGAGTCAGTGGTTGGATTATTTCATTCAAGAGGATATGTTGTTCAAAGGAAATCAATTGTGTATACCCTAGAGTTCAATGAGGGATAACTTGGTGAAAGAAAAACATAGTGGAGGATTGGAAGGAAACTTTGTGATTGATAAGACAGTAGCACTGGTAAGTGAGAATTACTTTTGGCCACAAATTATAAGGATGTTAGGAAATTTGCACAAAGTTGTAAAGTTTGTCAAGTTGCAAAGTGAAGTAGTTAGAATGTTGGATTGTATAAACCTTTGATAGTTCTGGAGAGACCTTGGGAGGATATCAGCATGGATTTCATACTTGGATTGCCAAAGACACAAAGAGGTAATGATTCCATATTTGTGGGGGTGGATAGATTTTCTAAAATGGCACATTCCATACCTTGTAAGAAGACAATAGATGCAGTACATGTAGCAGATTTTTTTTCAAGGAGGTAGTTAGATTGAATGGATTACCTAGGAGTATTATTTTAGACAAAGATACAAAGTTCATTGGTTACTTTTGAATGACACTTTGGAAGAAGTTAAAAACATATTCAAAGTTTAGTTCTAATTTTCACCCATAGAATGATGGACAGACATAGGTAGTAAACAAGAGTTTGGGGAAGTTGCTGAGATGTTTGGTTGGGAGAAGAATGAAAGTTGGGATCTAATCCTTGCACAAGCAGAGTTTGCATATAATAATTCAGTGAATATTAGTACCAAAAAGACACCTTTTGAGATTGTTACTGGAGCTCAACCTAGAGGTATATCAGAGTTGCAAGACATTAGTAAGGAAAATAAAAGGAGTAAAAAAGCAAAAGAATTTTTAGAACATATGAAGACAATGCATACTCAAGTGAAGCAACAATTGGAGGACATGAACCGAAAGCATAAGGAGTGACCAGACAAAAAGAGGATACATAAGGAATTCGAAGTTGGAGATGAAGTGATGGTGTATTTAAGGAAGGAAAGATTTCTAGTTAGAACATACAATAAGCTGAAGATGAGGAAATTTGGACCCTATAAGATTTTGAAGAAGTTGGATTCAAGAAATGCATACGAAGTGGAGTTACCGGATGACATGGGTATATCATCTATATTCAATATTGTAGACCTACATCAGTACCATGAATCAGAATTCAGTAAATGTAGTAAGGAAAAATTGGAAGATCAGTTTCCTAAGCAACAATTAGATGAGATAGAAGAAATTTTGGATATCAGAGATGGGAAGAAAACACATGGAAGATAGTACAAAGAATATCTAGTGAAGTGGAAAGGTAGTCTAGTGGAGGATTCTTCTTGTATTTCTCAGGTTGAGTAGATTGTATTGGTTTTCCTTTAGCCCCAGCAAAGTGAGGGACTCACTTTTCATTTAACCCTGGATGTCTGATGAAGGAGCATCCCTAGTTCTTGGCAATCTTGTATCAACCAAAAATATTTTCATTTCAATTTGTTCTTGTTTCAGTTCCTAATCAGTTCAAGTTGGTAGATTCAACACTTCATCATATTTGGCTCACCAGACTATGCGGATCCATACTTGCATCATGGACATGTTCATTTTCCTTATTCTAAGATTTCAAATTGATTGGATCCTTTTTTGGAAAGTTATCGCTTCTAGATTATGTGGCAATTTCTTGAATCGGCATCGGAACAATTTTCAAACCTAATGGCTAGTTTGATCGCTCGTGGATCATTCCCATATCTTGCGGATCTCGACAGTGTAATTCGAATTGTTCTATGGAGTGTACCTGACCTTAATTTAGGTCCAAACTTCATTTTATGCATTCACTAAGGATTAATTCAAATTTGAGGCCGACCTATTCATGCACACGTTACATTTCTCTGATCGAAGATTGTAATGATCTTTGGATGAAACATATGATTCTAGATCACTGGATATGATATAAATCATTGTAACAGATCATTAGAAAAGTATATTAGAGAAAGATAAGATTTAATTTGTAAGATTTTCACTCGCATTAATGAGCATGTAGGAAGATGATATTTTGAACATGTTGTATCAAGCCTGTGAGCCGAATCTGTAAGCCCAAATGTTGTTGGTTGTATGTAATTGAATTTTTTGTTAATGAGAATGTTTGAATCTACTTTTTCCTCTGTATTATGTGTTGCTTCTATTGTGTGACTCCGTCTGAACGGTCCAGAATGTTCTCTTTGAGGACCCTCCTATCATGGCCGCACCAATTACTTTTGCATGTGAAAGATGGAGTTGTCAATGGGAAAGGATACCCCCATTTATTTCACATTCACAACAACCATTTTTCTACAAACTTCTAGGAATACTAGCAAATCTTTAGGATATCTGGGTAATTTCAGTAGGGCTTTTTAAAAACCACCTATCCTCAAATAGGAAAATCTATCAAACTAAATATAAAAACTTCCAAATTCTAACACCAAAGACATTGATTCAGCAGAAAAATGCACTTAAGGATTCCAATCTAACTTCTTTATAGCTTCCATTAAAAATGCATCATTAACAAGGGAAAAATCTCCCATTTTGGTCTTCTTAGTGAACTACGGGTAGCACTTATACACAAGCATGCCAAAAGTTGGGGAAATTCATGGTTTCAATCTCAGGCAAAATAACCTCTGAGTAACTATAACATATGTTAAACAAGAACATAGATGAAAAGTAGCTATTTTCTTAAAATTGACCAATTGTTCATTTAAATAGAAGCAAATTATCTTGGCCCAATTAGTGTGTATGTTTTCATCACAGACATCCAAAATAAATTGAAACATCCAGTCCTTGAAGGAATCAATTTGTGCATTCCCAAAAATACGATGAAATAGAGCAATAGTATCTGCAATTTCTCCTTTGAAATGCATTCTTTTGAGTTTAGCAGGGAGTTGTGACTTACCTCTTTTTTCTGATTTCAACCACCCCTTGGCCATAGAATTCTTGCACCAACTTTCATTGACTTTGAAGAATTCACCAGCTATTGCAACAAACATATCCTTCATGAGAGCTCTCTCAGAAATCCTTAGTGAATGATAAACAGTTCCATGAGAAATTCTAGCAACAATAGTCCCATCCATGGCTTTGATTTCCTATTTCTCTAGAATGTATCTTCTTGCACATTCACCTATTAAGTTCACAATGAGAATGGTTTCTGGAAAACCCTCGGCATGAGCTAATCCACTTTCTAATAATTTTGCATTGATAGCAGTACTTTTATCACTTTCCAGACGCACCCAAAATTCTTCCAACTTAAAATATCCCAGCTTTGTGTCCCTCATACCGAGCCAACGGTTTTTGATTCTAGACTTCATGAGGTCACAATACACAAAAAAACACTTGTACGCCTAATGAAATAATTGTAGATGATAGGGGTGTTATTGCAAGCTCGAGCAAATAAATTTTCACCACCTTAAGTTGTGCAAATGATAGGACATGCATTTGGTGATGAATTAATATGGCATTTTGTTTAAATCCTTTGTAAAGAAAACCCTAAGATTTGTGTTCCTTACAAAATCCTTGATATAACATCTCCAGGTTGTACCATATGCCTCATTAAATGCATTGGTGGTGCCTTGAAACATGCGGGCACACAACATATTACCTTGTCACAGAAAACTAGAACTTAACAACCTAAAGTCAGGAGTTACAAAATTATGAAAACCTCTGACTCCCCAACTTCACAATAAACTTACTCACTTGACACCACTAAAGGACAAGTTGGGATATCGAGAGTTAGGAAAAATAGAAACTTGATGACAAAGTAAAAAATGCACAACACCAACAACTTAGGTTTCAAAACTCATAAAATGCACCACAAGAGGTTAGGAACTTTAGAGGAACCTATGACCAAGACTAAAATAAAGGCATAAACCTTAGACTTAGGTGAAAAATAAAAGATTGAAGAGCGAGGAAGAAAAAATTTGAAGGGATATGATACATAATATACCTATAGGTAACAAAAACTAATTTTAAACCAAGTAGTGGAGCCTCATATTTGGCTACATTATTTGTGCAAGAAAATTTCAACAAAGAAGATTACTTGAGTGTTTTACCTTGTGGGGAAATGAGGACAACTCCTGCACCCAAGCCTTCCTTGGAACAAGCTCCATCAAAGTACATAGTCCAAATAGAATCTCCTTGTGGTGTATCTAGGACCTCTCTATAAATTGGTGCAGGCTTAGCCTCTTCCTCTTGTTTCAATTCTTCAACCCAAAAAGTATCCAGACCAATATCCACAAAGTTGATTATTGTTGATTCTTCTAGATCCTCTGCATATTCAATCATGCGACGGACTCTTGGTTCTCTAGAAATTTTGACATCTTTTTGGTCAATGCAAATGGTAGCAAAAGATAAATCACATTGAATTCTTCCACCCATGGATGCACTCCACTATCTTGATAGCAACATCCCATAATTTGGTGGGATATCCACCACTGTGATACTCATGTACAATTCCTTCTCAAGAAATGTTGCAAGCTTGTATGGGACTCTATTAATCACTCCTATGACAGGTACTTCTCTCGAGTCCATAGCATAACACTTTCGACAAGCATTATCAATCTTCAAACCCATTTCCTTCATGATTTTTGTTGGCATTACATTGTTTGAGGCCCCTGAATCAATCATGCAGCTTCTTAGAAAATTCCCTATCAATCATCCAACTTAGGAAAAATGGATTAATATAACTTGGCCTTGCCGTAATTGTGGTCCCTAAATAGGTATTAAGATTTTTATCAAACACTCCTTCCACTTTATCACTCTCTTTCTTGATTCTTGACCACTTTAGGTGGATCAACCAACAATTTGTCATTAGAGGCTGAGGCTACACTATTGATGAGGGAAACTGTCTTATTTTTATTTTCATCAATCCTCATCATTTCCAAAAAGTGGGAATGTAACCTTGACCTGAGACAACACTTGAAACATATCCACAAGAGTATATTTTGGTAATTCAAGAAATACTACTTCCTTACCCATTATTTTGTCAATTTGTTTCTCACTTTTTCCACAATATGTTCCTACTCTTTAGCCTTCATAGTTGGGGAAATGACTTGATCATCCACTTTGGCTTTACCCTTCTTATCCAAAATTTTGGTTCCTTTATCCTCTTTAGGTTTTTCCTCATCCTTATTATTCTTTGCTTTAGTCCCCTTGGCATCTACTTTCTTCTCTTTAATGAACACGCTATTAGGTTTACCCTGATTGCCATTCACAAATATGTTTCTCAAATGATAGTTCAATTAGCCAATGCAGTTGTCATACATTCAATCTTTTCATTTGAGGGTCTATCAGATATACATTACCCACTTCAAGATTATAGACATGGTAGTCATCATCTCTCTCTTCATCAAAGAATATTTGTTGATGGTGTGCACTCACTTCTTGTCTTTGCATATCAAATCACCTCTGCAAGGCTCATCATTAGAAGAATAATCATCACAAGCAAGATCAAATGTAGTCATTAGTACATTTAATATCTCATCCTGATTTTGAGGAGGCTCAAAATCTCCTTGATCATCTTGGGACTCCTCAATAGATCTTGCCACTGCACATTGTTGTTGTGAGTGAGGTAACTGACATACCATACACCATGGTAAATCTTCAGTGACATTTGTAGATAACTTCTATAGTGGTTCAGGTGTACCTTGTTCCTGAACATTTCTTTGGTTGTTGTGAATTGGCTTTCCATTACTCCAGTTGGTACGATAGGGGTAATCTTGTAACCTTGGTGGCCTTTCATTTCTTTGGAATTATGATTTTTCATTCTTTGCCACCTTCTGTAGTAGACTAATGACTTGATCCAATTTATCCTCAGGAGCTGCAGCTTTACCAACCTTTTCATTCTAAACTATAGAATTCTTCAGAGCTTTAGGGCCATCCCTTCTAACCACTTTACCTGATGCCCTCCTATTGCTTTCTATATAAACTACCATTTTGTAGGCCTCTCTCAGATTATGTAGATTCTTATCCTTGAGTAAGTAACACATTTTTGAATCATATGCATTGCAATATACCACCAGACATGCATTTTCATTAGGCCTTAAATAACCAGGGACTCTATACATAGCCTTTAGGAACCTTGCATTAAACTTAGTTTCCATTTCATTATGTCCCTTTTTGATATTATTAAAATCATTTAGCCTACACCTAGGATTAGTTTGGTCTCCATATATGTATTGTTCTCTAAAGATTCTATAGAAGGAATCTTTTGAATCAATACTTGCATCAAAAAAGATCTTGTACCAATCCCTAGTGTATTCAGTCAATGATTGCATAAAGTATTTCATAGCAACATCATCATCCCACAGCTCAAAATCTTCCACAAAACTGTAAAAGGATTTAAAATGATCTTCACCACTAAGAGAATTATTACCAATATATTTGGGTACATATTTTCTTGCATTATTTGGGACAAGATTTGGGTACCCTGGGATGTTATCAAAACATAGTTTCCTATGTATATCAGTATGCAATAATCTTCTTCCAAAGGATCCTTCTTCCTAATTTTGATTGTCATGATCCCTTCTCCTATCATAATTGTTTTTGGGCCTTCTTGGTTGGGAATCATATTGGTCATACTGCTAGGTTATCTTAGCCCTATTCTCTAGTTGTAAAGATGAATTGGAAGGATTTTCACTGGATGAAGGGTTTTCATTCACATTGGGACTTGTAGATAGTGTACGAGATTGAGAGATTTGAGTTTCAGGGACAACAACCTTTATAGCAGACTCTAGGAAACCTAATTTCTACTTCATTTTAGTGTTCACAACTAGTAGTTCCATCTCTTGCACTTTCTTCTCTAACTCCTCATTTTCTTTTATTATCTTATCAGCTAATGAGATAGAACCATTCTGTGATGTGTCCTTCTTAAAAGAACCTCCCTCATTTATCTTTACTCCCCCATGGGATTCTTTCCTTTATCAACATTCTAGGAAGCATCATTTGTATTAATAAGGGGAGGGTTAATTGGGATGGAAGCCTTTATAGAAGGGTTGGTCCATGGATTTATGCAAGCATTATCAGCAGAGGGAACTACAAGATCCCTCTTTACAATATCTTCAATAGTAGGACTAGTTGTTTCAGCAGATTTAGTTGCTAACATGTCCAGTTCCTCCATTTTCTCATCTTTTCTTTGTAACATATCTCTCTCAATCATGGATTCCCTTATCCTCTTATCTTTCTCTTTATCCCTTTTCTTTCAATTTTCATCAAATCTTAAGGCTTTTTCTCTAAGTTGTTGCATATCATTAAAAAATTCTTCCTCTTCTGGTAAAGTGGTATCAACATTAGATGTTACTCAAATTTCAGCATAGCCAGGGGTATTTTCATGGGCGTGTTCACGGGAATACTTATCAAAACTAGTTAGAAAATCTTGAGGAAGGGGAGTATTTATGATAGAAGCTAGAACAAAATTCCCTATAGCCCTAGCATGACTAGAATTTACATTATCTTGTTGGATCATTTCCTTCTCTCTTCTCTACCTAGCTATTAAAGCTTGATCTAAACCCTTCTCACTCACAACATTTTTCATTACAATTTCCCTTCTTTCAGGAGAAGTATTATCACTAAAAATTAACAATTTTCTTTCACATTCAGAACTAGAACTAGAATGGAGTTCACGTTTATGAGTAGGATGAGGGGTAGACTTGTTTCTACATCCTTTCCTTTCATCCATTTTCCACGACTGTTCTTGGGAAATTCTCCTTCCAATTTCTACTCTGGATGTTTCTTCATGTGACCATGGGTTCCTCGCATTTTTGCTTGAATCTCCTTTGCCTTTATCGACCTTTTCAATTTTATTCTATTCTTCTTCTTTACTTCTTTGATATCTTTAAATATTGGCATGTATTGGTGTAGAGGTTTTAGAGTCACCACCCAAATTGTTTGGGACAAATTCTTAGCAATTGTGTTACAATTTATGAAAATATTACGAGATCCTTACAAACTTAGACAAACTTTGACAAATATGAAGTGCTTCCAATTAAAATTTGAGCAATGACTTTATAACACCAAAGTTGGTGGGAAATTTTGAAACAAACCTAAGCAAAGGTTAGCAAAAACTTCAAATATACTAACTCTACAAATAGACATCACTATAATTCATAGTGATAATAGATAAGGTTTCTTGGAGAATAAAATTTATCAGACTTATCCCCAATAGAGTCACCGATCTATTGGTTAGTTTTAAAGAACCAAGAAGATCCCACTAAGCATCTATGAATTTTCCAAACTCAATTCTTGAATACTTAGGAGACAATTGGCCAACAAATGAGAGGAAGCTAGAATGCTACTCTCCTACACTTTGGGCTCTAGAGGGTGTTCCCACAATGTGCACCTTATGACCTTACTACAAAATTATATCACACATTGCACAATTAACAAATACATTCTCATTCAAATGCTAAATAAATTAAATCATTAAAGAAACTAGAAATTCCTTTGAAAGATCACACTTCTAAAGTTGAGAATTCATACAACACCAACCACAATAAGAGGTAGATCAATTAAAATATTATTAATGAATGTTGTTCTCAAATTTGATAACCAGAACCATGGGAAATGCATACAATACTTAAGATGATTGTCATATCTCTAGGCAAGGAGTCAAAACATAGTAAATTAAACTATAAGGTGAATTTAATCCTACACATCCATGAGCTTTGTAAGATTGCCTTGAAATTCACATATTAATACTGAAACTCTATCACTACTTATTAGATCCATTGAACAAGTATAAAAATTCATGATTTAATCAAAGTATTTTAACTGATCCATTGAACTAGAGCCTAAATTAAAACATACATCAAAGCAAAATGATAATGGAGATTAATGAAATGATTCTTGATCAAATTTTCATTAATAATTTAGATACAGTGTAAAGCTGGAGAGATGATAGAATCAAGAGATTTGCATTATTGTTTAGATATGTTTAGAAACCATACAATTGAAAAAATTCACTTGCTCGACTCAAAACTTAAGATATAGATTTCAAATATGTTCTCTGTGTTCACAATTTGCATAATTTGGATCTAGAATTCATCAAGAGACCAATACTAGTGGCCTTGAATTCCATTTTATGAGAAAAAGGGAGCAAAACAAGTTTTAGGCCGAAAAGTACACATGTCACATTTCAATTTGACCGTTATAACATATGTTCCCTTTGTAGAGTTATATTTACACTTTCAGTTGGAGGGAACCTATATGAGACAAAGTTTATTTCCATTTGTCGAGGAAGTAAAAACTGCCTTCCAAAAGGAACTTTGTTGAAAAGAATAATATTCTAACCATTGCAACATATTCATTCCTTTGAGCAAAATGACAAAAATATGCAATAGATAGAAAAAGTGAATAAACATCCAAGTCAGCATCCCAGTCATCGGTGATCAACATTTACCTATAGTTTTTTCAATTTGGAGACACATGTCTTTTATACATTGTAATCTCTAAGGCCAGACCAAGTATGTGTGTTCTCCATCCATTTCTTCATAAATCTAGTTCATCAATAAATATCCTCTTCCATTGCTCATATTCTGCATCAGATGACCAATTGAAATCAATGATTTCATCCATCTTCTTTCTATATGGAGAGTACTTTTTCATTACTGAATTAGCTTCTTTGTCAAAATATTCTAGGAAGTTGAAGATGAATGATAGTTTCTAAAGAGTATTCTTCAATATATCAATGTCTACATTCTCACAAATAAGAGTTGTTTGAGAAACAATAGTGGTATTTGTTGGCCTCCTACAATGATCTCAATAACTAAGCCTTTGCAAACATGTTTCAGAGATTGGACAGCTAACCTGAATAGCCATTTCAACTATCATGAAGGTTCATTTAACTTGTCAACCCAGGGATGTGAACTTGAAATGGGTCAGCACAGTATGTGCACTAGGAACTCAAAGTAGCCATTTTACTCTATAGCTAAGGAAAACACAATGTTGAAAGTAAATTGCTTGAAAAGGAATGAAAAAATTGTTGAACATCAATCAATGACTATTAGTAGAAATTCATAACAGGAATGAAAATATAAGCAATAGAAAGGACACTACTTTGTCTGCTTTGGTTGTAGGAATAGTCACAGAATGAAATTCTAGTGGTTGCAGGAACAGTCGATGCCAGATTTCTAACTAAGTACTAAATAGCAAGTAATACTAAACTAATGCTAAACTAAAAATTTTAATTACTCACCAAGTGGGCCCCCTTGGATAAGTATCCTCTAAAACTAATGAAAACTCATATTCTTGAACTTAGAAATTTATTTTATTCACTATGAATCATACATAGATGAGAGTAATGTATTTTTATTATTGAAAACTGGAGAATGAGAGTACAATATCAAATCGTGCAACCTCCTAAAGAAGGAGCATCAAATCATTGTTTATACTAATTAGACGTGGAAGTCAGCTCCACGACTGGGAGGATTCCATTTAGGGAAAATAGGGAAAGTGGAGAGATGGCAGTTATGCATGCATAGAATCTGGCTAGACATGCAGGTCCAAACGTAGATCCAACACATCAGTAATGCCCATGCATGCTCAGTCATTAAAGTCCACTATAAGGTGGTTATGTTCAGTTGCATGAATATTTTTTTTCCATCGGTCGTCTTTGACTTGGAGCAATTCCTCAGCTAGTCATTATGGTGCATGCCCAGTTGATGATGTCTTCCTCAACTTGGCATATTAAATCTGCATGGCAAGGTCAATACGCATAATAACTACACATCTATAACCACTCTAAGGAACATTAATTAACCACATGCAAAATCAATATAGATAACCCACATATTATGCAAAATGTCATTAAAGCTTGTAGAGATAGGATAATATCAAATGTCAATGGTTTGATTGAAACATTATATGAATACCAATATTTAATCATTAAATTCCATGACATCTATTAGTGAATAGAATATAGATTCTACCCAAAATTAGACCAAAAACTAGTCTCATCACTCCTCCCAACCTAATGTCTTGCTGGTCCTCCAGCAGGGGAAGAGTTGTTCTTCTACTTGGTCAAAGCTCTGAAATTTGCAACTAAGAACTATCCAACATTAGTGGCTGCAATTAGTGAATCAGGATCCCAACATAATCCTCCCAATCTGTCAAATTTGTTCCATCTCTACCTCTCTACAACAATGTCAAGCTAGTAGAATCTGAAGTTTGGCATGGGCCACATGAGCATGGGTGGCTGGAAAGTTAGGGGAATCCAAGACCATCCCTGAGTTCTTCCAATTTGAATTTACTTATCAATCCTCTTTAGTGTTGCAACATAATTGTGGATAGGATGAGGCTCAACCTACTTTAGCTCATCAAATAGACTATTCCATCTTTGTAATAAAAATCTCCTCATGGTTTCCTCCTTTGTTGTTGTCTTTACTTCATACTCACTATAAACTACCTCAATCCAAGGCATAATCCTATTGCCATAACTTGGTCTGAGTAGGATTCTATTCCATTCTCTGTAAATATACCTTGGGTTACTTGATTCAACTCTAACAAGCATAGGGATATCGGACTCCAACTGCTTATAAGCTCCATGTTGTTGTCCCCAACTAATCTCACTTTGTACCCAAGACATAAATGATCTCAATTGAACATCCCCAACATACAACAATGAATTCCAATCATGGTCTTTTGTGACAGTATAATTATGCAAATAAAACTCACATAGAAAATTCTTCATTTTAGGGGAGGCAATTCTAGAAGCATTGAAAAATTCCATAGGGGTGTCAATAGAAGGATTCAAAATTGAGGCAATCCTTGACAGTTGAAAAGAGAGATACTTCTCTTTTAGGAGTAGAGCATAGACCCTTGGAGGGGTCCTACATTCCAAAATCTATGGTGTCAAAGTTTCCATATCATCCACCCTCTATTTTAGGGTGGCAATTTTTGTATCTTTATCTTCTATCTCCTCATCCTTCTTTTGAATTTCCTCCTTCAATTTCCATTTTTCCTTTCTCCATTCTTCCTCCCTTCTTTGTATTTCCTTCCATAAATTTAAAATTGTTGCATGTACTACAAAACCAAGAGGATTATGAATTCCTACCAGTCTTTTTGATGATGGTGGCTCCTCATATGGCACTATCTGGATGGACTCAGGTTGTCCAGTTATCTCTGGTTGTAGGGGTATTGTTTCTTCTTTCACCTCTTGCTGCAGGGACTCTTGTTCTTGTTCTTGTCGTGGCTGCAGGAACTTTTGCTCTAGTTCTAGCTGTTGCTGTAAGACTTCTTGCTATAGGACTTCTTGCTCATGCTGTAAGAAGTCCTGACTTTCTTCTAATTCTTCTACAATGTTAGCAAGGTCAGCCAATGTTAAATTTTCTACTCTCCTGAATATGTCTTCTTCTTCTTCAACATTCTCCTACTCCATTAGAGCATCAAGGTCCCCATGTGAGGTCTCACCAAGTTTAGGTATTTCTTATGGAGGCGTACCAATCACAAGCCCAGTTGGTCTTGATTTCTTGGGAGGTCTCTCACGTTTTCTTTTGGCTACAGGATGAACAGTGTCAGCCTTTCTCTTTCTAGAACTTGGCACCTTTCTTTCTACAGGCTATGTTTTGGCCTTTCCTCTTCTCGTTTAAAACTACTTTTCTCTTTTTTTCCCTAGTTTTTATCAGGGTCTCAAGTGGAATGTCATCATCATAATCAAAGGAAGAACTTTATTTTTCTAAGTGCTCTATTTCAGAAGAACTAATTTCTATGGTTCCTTCTGCTGTAGAAGGATTCACAATAGAGCCAGCACCAGAGGTTGAAGCACTAGGAATGGCTTTAGTTGTGCTTATTCTCCTACTAGACCTATGAGATTGAGGTAAAGCCCTAGGTTGCAAGTGATCAGGTCTAATTTGATCAACATTTATAAATTCTTCCCAAGTCATTCCAAATACATCATGCATAGCCTTTTCAACTAGTAATTTAATCAGGCAATGGTGGGAAACAAAATTATTCCTACCTTTTTGGGTCTCAGTCACCATGATTGAGAAAAGATTGTATATCATGTTGGGCACATTCATCCTCCTTCCGTGCCTCATGTGATTCAAAAGCTTGAAATGTACAGAATGTAAATTTTATTGACAACCCTCATAGGTGGTGTATTTGATAACATACATAGCTATCTGGTTCCATGGCTTGGGTAGAGACATTCTCTTTGCACCCTACTTATCTATGCTCAATGGGGGGTCATTCGGCTCTGTAAATTTGGCCTTGGTTGATATGACATCTTTGGAGGTAGGGTAATTTTCACCATCAACTGGTAATCTTGTGACCTCTATGATTCATTCCTTTGTTGCCACAACTTCCAACCCTTTTACTGTGGCTTTCCCTTTTGAAAATGTCTAGGAAAATTCAAGGGCAATGCTTTCATCAAAGCCATCTAGTTTCAAGAAGTAATATGCCCATCCACAATTTCTAAATTCAGCCAGGCATTGTGCATCCTACAATAAAAAGCCATGCACCATGGGTTCATTTTGAATTAACCCACCTCCCATTGTCTGCAATCAAACAAATGCTCTGCAATTTCTTTCTTGCAATTCCCGTCTAAAAATCAAGTTCACTTTCCTGCAGTACCTACTAAATTTCCAGTGCCAATTTCAACTGAATTTTCTTTTCTTTGTTTCACCTTTTTACTTGCAACTCAAGATTATAACAGGGCAATAATGGCAAGAAAAGGAGCGATAAAAAGGGAATTATGATGGGAAGAAATGGTGGCTATAGTTATTGTCACTTCACACATGCAAGTTGTCCTGTCATTCAGATTTCAAATCAACTCATTTTAAATTTTCTGACGTATCCTAGTATGAATTGACACATGGGAAATAAATTCACAAAATATTTGCATCTTTTTCCTTCCCCTCCCCCAACCTAAATTTGGAAATGTGTACACACATGCAAGATGGGAGTGGTGATTTGACATGGAATGATGGAATATATGTGAACTTCTCTACTAATGTACAGTGATTAAATGAATGCACTTAAAAGATGATTAAAGATAGAAATTAATGCATGCATACCTAAATATGTGGAATTTTTTTTGCAAAGATCATGGAGAAAGTACCGCTCGCCTTGTGGGAATAAATTGAGCAATTAATTAAAATGAAGTGGAGTGAGATGAGGTGGAATGAAATGATGGAAGAGAGAGGAAGTTGGTGATGGATGGGTGGATGGACGAATGGGTGAAGAAATGGACTTCTGCGTAAGTGAAATTCTTTATTATGAGAGAGTACGTACCTTAATTAGCCAGAAGGAGGGATGCTAGGTCCACTATCTTCGGTTACAGGAAGCTCAGATGTTGAATGTTGACTAAATTGCTACAGGAACTCTTCTTTAGAAGTTGGCTTGTGGTATAATCTAAGGCGATGACCATTGAAAAGTAATTTGAACTTGACAAGGTCAATGGTGGTAAGCCGAATAGCTCCATTATGAAAGACCTCAACAACTTCATATGGTCCTAGCCACCTTGTCTACAATTTTCTTGCATTTTTCTGGTATCTTGAGTCATAGAGCAAGGTCCAATCTCCTGGTTTGAATTTCTTATCCTTGATAAATTTGTCATGCCACTTCATTTTCTAATTCTACACCACTTCTATATGTTGCAGGGCTGCTCTTCTTATTTCATCCAAAGCATTTAGTTGCATGATTCTTTCTTTTTGTGCCTTAGAAATATCCATCCCCAAATCTACTACAGTCCACAAAGTCTTATATTCAAATTCAATTGGCAACATAGTTGTTCTTACATACAACTCATATGGGGTGAAGCTTTTAGTGATTCTCCAATTTGTCCTATAAGCCCAAATAGCTTTTGGTAATCTTTTTACCCAATCCTTTCTATGAACAACTATTGTTTTAGTCAAAATGGCTTCAATTTCTCTATTGGTCACCTCAAATTGGTCATTAGCCTGTGGGTGATAAGGAGTAGACTTCATGTGCCTTTATGTTGTACTCATTAACTAGTGTTGCAACAAGGGTTGATGTGAATTGTGCTCCTTGATCAGTTACTATTTCTCTTAGGACTCCATATCTTGTGAAAATTTCCTCATAAAGAAATTTTGCAACCTTGTTATCTCTTGTATGTTTCATAGCCTTAACTTCTACCCATTTTGTCACATAATTAGTGCATACCAATATATAAGACTTACCATTTGATGGAGGGTCAATTGGTCCCACAAAATCCAATCCCCACTTGTCAAAGGGAGTGATTACTACCTGAGGGCACAATGGCATCTCATCGGACCTAGTTGGTCTACCCATTCTTTGACATCTATCACATTTTCTGGTATACCTTCCTACATCCATGTGGAGTGTTGGCCAGTAATATCCTATGTTTAAAACCTTCAATGTTGTCCTCTTGGCTGCAAAGTGTCCTCCATATGGTTTGTTGTGGAATGCATGTAAAAAGTCATATGTCTCATCTTATCTCACACACCTCCTCATGACATGGTCAGGTGTAGGATAAAATAAACATCTAGCAATCCAAGAGAAAGGAAAATATTTTTCAATGAGGGAGAATAGATGCTCATCAGGTTTGTACATTGAGGGAGAATAGATGCTCATCAGGGAAAGAGTCATCTATGAGATGATTATCTTCTGATGTAGTTAGCCTTGAAAGAAAATTTTCAACAACATTGGCCCTCCCCAGCTTATCCACAATGGTTATATCAAATTATTACATCAATAATAACCATCTTGCCAATCTACTTGTGATCAAAGGTTTATCCATGAGATATTTAATGGTTGCATGATCAGTGTGCACAAAGATTTGGTAGCCTGTTATTTAATGTCTGAATTTTTTTAGTACATAGATGATTTCCAACATTTCCTTTTTTGTCACTGTATAATTGAATTCAACTCCTTATAATTTTTGTTTATAAAGTAAATAGCATTTTCAACAACTCCTTTCTATCCTAAGACCGCTCCTATGGCATAATCTAATGCATCAGTATGGATTTGGAAAGGAAGCTCTCAATTAGGTCCTTTGAGTATAGGGGCAAGAGTCAAGGCTTCCTTCAAGTTAGAAAATGCCTTGTCACAATCTTCAGTCCACCGAAATTCAACATCTTTAGTGAGAAGAGTGTACAATGGTGTTGCTACCTTATTGAAATAATTGATGAAATTCCTATAATATCCTGCATGACCCAAGAAACTCCTAACATCCTTCTATTTTGTAGGTGTGGGCAGATTTATGATTACCTCAATCTTTGCAGGATCTACTTGAATTCCTTTGTGGGAGATATGTAGTGGCCAAGAACTACACCCTCTTGCATCATCATGAAACACTTTTCACTATTTAAGGACAAGTTTTGGTCTTCACATCTCTATAGAACTCTCCTGAGATTTTCCAATGCTTGATTAAAATTAGCACCATAAGTGGTGAAGTCATCCATATAAATCTAATTGCAATCATGAGAAATATCTAAGAAGATGCTAATGACTACCCTCTGAAAAGTTGCAGGTGCATTGCATAAGCCAAATGGGAGTACAAAATAGGCATAGGTCCCCCATGGATAGGAAAATGTAGTCTTCTCTTGGTCTTCTAGTGCAATTTGGATTTGGTTGTAGCCGCTGAACCCATCTAAAAAAGAGAAGTATCGCTTTCCTACAATTGTTTCCAAAACTTGATCAATGAAGGGTAGAGGAAAGTGATCCTTCTTGGTGGCAACATTCATTTCCCTCCTTTTGTGGGCACAATCACCAATGGAATACCCACTGACTGTCTGAAATGGGGTAGATAAATCCCGCATCTAGTAATTTTTGCAGTTCTCCTTTCACAATCTCTCTTAGTGTAGGGTTAATTCTTCTTTGTGGCTATCTTAAAAAGGTGAAATCATCTCTGATGTAAATTATATGTGTACAAAGTTTAGGATCCAATACCTTCATATCATAATAATCCCATGAAAATGCATGTTGATGGGTCCTTAATAGGTTTTCCAATAACAATTGTTGTTATTCATTCAATTTACTACTTCATTCAATTTACTATTAACATTCAAATATTTTCCTTCTAACACCTAGACTTGTGTAGTTAACTCTATCATGGTTGCTTCATTAATACTTAGTACTTTTAATTCATATAGAAGCAATGTATAGGAGATAAATGTTGCTATAGGAAATTTTTCTACAGGAACAGTGGTTGCAAGAAGAGCATCTGCAGGAAGAACGTCTGCAGGAATAGTGGCTGTAGGAAGGGCATGCAAAAGTGTCTTGACTGGAGTAACAAGATGAGAAGATGATGCTTCCTCCACTTCATAATGGTTTTGAATGATGTTAGCCAATACTTCATCCTCATCTTGGAGCTGCATGAAAGAGCTTCTACCTAGCATCATAAGCTGCACCATAGAGTTAACTTTCTCAGCCTCTTCACCAACATGTGGCCATACAAGATTATCTTCATCATGAGATGGCTAAGCAAGCGGATAAAGAAATTTTTTTTTAGTGCTCCTCCCATCTAAAATGGTCATATCACCTAACTGACATCCAATATATGTATCTGTAGTTGCTAACCATGGCCTTCCAAGAATAATACGATACCCGCCTATTGTGGCTTTAGGAGAAAGAATCATAAAGTTTGTTGGGTACTCCTAGGATTCTAAAATTACCACAAGATCCTTTACTACACCATCAAGCTTAATAGTAGAGCTATCAACAAGCTGTAGGATAGTAGGAGTGGACCTCATACTTGCGATATTTAGTTGTTGCAGGATGTCTTTGGTCATTACATTTATTGCTACTCCTAAGTCAATCAGAGCATTCTTCACTTGGATCCTATTTATGATAACTGCTACCATAGGACTGCTTGGGTCATTATACTTGGGAATAGTCACTTTTCCTAGCATGATGTCAGCTAGTTGATCCACCACATGAACTGTAGTTGGGTCTTTCTTTTTCCTACATGGCTTCTTGAGATAGGCTTCCTTGGTTGCTTTGTCGTAGATTGGAACATCCTTTATGGCTTGAAATAGAGGCATTTGGACACATATATGCTTCAGCTGGTCCAAGATATCAAAGGTTGTATCCTCCTTTTCTTCATTCTTCTTAGAAACTTCCAATCTCTGAGGAAATGGTGGCTCTTATTGAGTCTGCTTGACTTGGATTGGTTTAGGATTTTTAGGTACACTAGGTTGAATGGGATCATTCAGAGGTTCCTCTTCCTCTTCCACATGGATCTCAGTGATAATGGGCTTGGAAAGGGCCGGTAGAGTAGTACCTGAATGCAAGTGGATATCACTTACAATCAAAGTATATGTAGGAAATTGATTTGAATTAGCAGAGTAGGCAGGTTGTTGTTGTGGTTTGTTATTTGGATTGGGTGCGGGCTAAGCTAGTAGTTGAGTAGGTTTAGGTGCATTTGAGCTGGGATTAGTAGGTGGAGGCATTATAGTAGGCTACTAGGGTTGAGAAGGTGGCTATATGTAACTAGTTGTTTGAGTAGGCCATTGCTACCCTCCTCTCCATTGATTTGTTTGCTACCAATTTCTTGGAGGTGGCTTCCAATGTCCTTGAAATTTTTGCCAATTCTCCTAAGGTTACTGCCAATGGGGTGGAGAACTCTGATGATTGGGCCAAGCATTTGGAGGGGTACTCCAAGGATGTGGTGGATATGTGGGATACCATTGGTTACTAGAGGAATAGAAATTAAAATATGGCCGAGCATAGGATAATGGATCTGGTGGCATACCTTGTCTTGGAGCCCAAAGCTTCCTTTGTGCAACATAGTAGACTTGGTCTTCTTCAATCTGGATTGGCTTGAACTGAGGTGGAACTTGCTTGATTTCAAGGTTAGCTACCATCTTGCATCTGTAATCCTTCTTTTGTCTGCAATGGGGGCAATACTCGATCAACATTGTCTTTTCCTCCTCTTACTTCTTCTTGTCCTGAAGTGTATCTAACTAAGTGGCTAGGTTATCGATAATGTCTTGCTTGAAGTCTTCTAGCAAATGAGTAATCTCCATTCTTGAGACTCCACTGATATTTGACTTACCCATGGAATATTGGTAAGCTCTCCCTTTCTTTGAAGCTGCCCTAGAGTAGTTCTGGCACATTTTCTTGATATCTTCCCAAGGGACTTGGGAAATATCTCCTCCTCCCATGAGGTCCAAGGCATTAGTGCAGCTATCATTGATTCCTCTTAATAAAAGAAACTTTTGTGAGTCTTCATTAAGTGTATGGTGTGGATATTTTTGTAGGAAAAACATAAACCTTGCAATATAATCTTCCAGGCTCCTGGATCTTCCTTTAGTTGCATCCTAAAAATGTCACCTCCTCTCATGTCACTAGCTCTGCAATATTCCTTGTATTTCTCAAGGAATTTTGTCTTCATGACTTCCTAAGTTTCCACTATATCTCTGCCTAGGCTCATGAACCATCTTAATGTAGCCTCTTTCAAAGTGGTAGGAAATAGCTTAAGCCTATGGGAATCAATGGTATAATCATAACTCCTGTAGAGTATGTCAAACTCAAATAGAAAGGTATCTGGATTTTTTGTGACAAGTCCATAAAAATTTGGGAGTACTGAGGCAGGAATGTTCTTGATATTGTCAACTTCATTCTGATGGGCAATGGGGAAGGAAAAGTTGGCTGGTTTTGTATGTTCCTATTTGCATCATGCATGCCTACTTGATGTTGTTCCAAAACAAAGGGGTTCTCAAGCTGATTTTGATCTTCAGAGGAGACTTTAGAACTAGTCAAATCAGGATATGCATCAGCAAAGGGGTGTGGATCTTCTTCTTCTTCTTCTGGTGGATTCTGATATTCAACTAGTTGGAATGGATTAGGATTGTTAGGAAGGAATCTCCCATAAGCATCCCTTCTCCTTACTCTATGCATGCAATATCATTCACTATCAGTCAGCTCACACAAAGAATTGGTAAAGAATGAGGAGGTTCATTACTTCCTAAATGAGAATATGCTAAGAACAACTTCTAGAAACACTACAGCAAGAAAAACTACCAATGACTCCAAAATACTTCCTAGTTTGACACCATCCCCGACAATGGTGCCAAAAATGTTGACCTCCTACAATGATCTCAATAACTAAGCCTTTGCAGACATGATTCAAAGACTGGACATCTAACTTGAATAGCCATTTCAACCATCATGAAGGTGCATTTAGCTTGTCAACCCAAGGACATGAACTTGAAATGGGCCAACACAGTATGTGCACTAGGAACTCAAAGTAGTCATTCTACTCTACAGCTAAGGAATACACAATACTGAAAGTAAAATGCTTGAAAATGAATGAAACAAATGTTAAACATCAATCAATGACTATGCTAAGAAGAAATGCATAATAGGAATGAAAATATGAGCAACATACAAGACACTACTCTATCTACTTTGGCTGTAGGAATAGTCACATAATGAAATTCTAGTGGTTACAGAAATAGTCAATGCCAGATTTCTAGCTAAGTACTAAACAAAAAAGTAATACTAAACTAATGCTAAACTAAAATGACGGATTACTCACCAAGTGGGACCCCTTGGATAATTATCCTCTAAAACTAATGAAAACTCAGATGCTTAAACTCATAACTTTATTTTATTCACTGTGAATCATGCATACATGAGACTAAAATATTTGTATTACTGAAAACTAGAGAATGAGAGTACAATATCAAATCATGCAACCTCCTAAAGAAGGAGCATCAAATAATTATTTATACTAATTAGCTAAATGTGGCAGTCAACTCCATGAGTGGAAGAACGCCATTTAGGGAAAATAGGGAAAGTGGAGTGATGGAAGTTACGCATGCATAGAATTTGGTCAAACATGTAGGTCCAAATGCAGATCCAACACATCAGTAACACCCATGCATTCTTGGTCATTAAACTCCACTATAAGGTGGTTATGTTCAATTGCATAAAGAATCTTTTGTCATCGGTCATCTTTGACTTGGAGCGATTCCCCAGCTAGTCGTTATGGTGCATGCCTAGCTGGCGGTGTATTCCTTAACTTAGCATATTAAATCTGCATGGCAAGGTCAGTACGCATAATAACTGCACATCTATAACCACTCTAAGGAACATTCATTAGCCACATGAAAAATACATATAGATAACCCACATATTATGCCAAATGTCATTAAATCTTGTAGAGATAGGATAATATCAAATTCCAATGGTTTGAGGGAAACACTATTCCAATACCAACATTTAATCATTAAAGTCCATGACATCTATTAGAGAATAAACTATAGATTCTACCCAAAATTGGACCAAAAACTAGGCTCATCAGTATCCACCTGGTGCTTCCATGTTTGTAGATGCTTGACCTCATCAAACATATGTTGAATATCAAGTAACAATGTCAAATCTACCTCATCAAATTTGGCCTTCAATTCTCTTATTTTCTTCTCCAATGGGGTAACATACCCCTAAAACTTTTATTCCCTAACCTCACAAACAAATCTATAATTTGGGACCACCCTTGGATACCTATCCTCTTGTTTCTTTGCCCCAACTTCCATAAGCTTCAAATCACCAACTTTAGGAATCCATTTATCTAAGATTGGGGCAGCCAATTCCTTATCCCCCTGAGATAACCTTATTGCTTGTAGCATCAAAGAATAATTTGCATGAACACTATTCATTTTTCTCTGAATTTTCTTATTCATATGTTTAAGTACTGTATGAATAATATTGGAATTGTTCTCATACATGGTATCCCAAGCTTTTTCAAGAAATTTCTTATACACCTCAATTTGTAAGAATAATTGTGATTTGGTAGGTTCATTTGATGGAATTGCACCTGATGTGCTTGGTTCCTCTATTGT
The DNA here is from genome assembly GCA_007258455.2 of Sequoia sempervirens. NCBI lineage: Eukaryota > Viridiplantae > Streptophyta > Pinopsida > Cupressales > Cupressaceae > Sequoia > Sequoia sempervirens. The sequence goes on from VDFB02252616.1 coordinate 53,382,812, forward strand.
GAGTGGTTCCTGGCCCATCTTAGATGGTATTATTGCCAAGGCTTGTTCTGGTGGAAGGGAAGATTGAGGTTGTGTCATTGGAGAAGTAGGTGGTGCATTACTTGAGCTAGCTGGGCCTTGTGCCCTCAATATCTCTATCTACTACTTGTATAATGCTACCTCAATTTCCAATACAACCACCTTTTGTTGAATTCCATTATACTCATCAACCAATTCATTGTACTTACTCCTATACATATCCCTTTGAAGAGTAAGGCTTTATATTGTTTCTTTAGCAATTTTTGCAACATTTACTACCATATCAGCTGCTTCCAAGGCTGGAGCGTCAAAGAATTATTTATAACCAGTTGTCCACTGAAGTTAGCTGGCTTAGTAACTATTGGATTTCTGGATCCCAAAGACAATGACCAAATTGCCAATGCATCCCATTCTTCACTGAATGTTGATCCCTGAAGTTCCATTTTTTCCTCTTCTTCATTTTGAAATAAGGGCTTTTCAGACCTCCTTATGGTGTCCAACACCACTGCATTGGCTATGTCCCATTCATGTAACAATAATACACCACACTTTTGTACAAGATCTCTCGCCTCCTTAGCTGTAATGTTTTGGAACTCCTTCCTCATAACTTTCCTTACATTTTCCTGAATAATACCTTCAGGGAGTTCCAAGTGTAAGCTCCTTTCTCTAGTCATATTTCCTGCATATTCTGAGGCTTTTTATCTCCATGTAAAATCCTTAAATGCCTTGGTTTCAATAAAAGAATCATCTTCTATGAATAATTTGTAAGCTTCTTGCCTCAAATCATCTGCTTTATTCAAACCACAAAGATCAGCCTTTCTAAGTCTAAGGCCACTTTCTCTTGAACTTGAGGCAACATCTCTTATGGGAGAAGGAATTCCTCGCTGCATTTCTTCAGGAGTAATAAAAATATCACCCTCCTATGTATCAAGGTAATCAACTACCCCTTTAGCTTCAATCTTTTTCTTCTTAGCAGTTGGTTGCTTTGATGGAGCAAGACTTCCAAGAGGTGAATCTACAACAATCACAATAGATGGAACCTGTCTTGGGGGTGATGGAACTAATCTCTTAGGAGAAGTTTCCCTTGATCCCTCTGATGTAGTAGGGGTTGGAAATTTTTTATTTTTCTCCATTACCTTCTTCTTCCTAGAATATATTCCTATCTTTGATGGTGGTTGGTAGGAGGGTCTCTCCTCCAACACTACATTGGGATCTTCCTCAACTGCCACTGACTTTTCTTTATTTGTAACCACATTCTCCTCCCTTAAGATACCAACTATGTTCTCAAAATTGTTTATAACATGCATAATTCTAATGAAATCACCCTTGATATTGGGCATAGGATCATAGTCAGGATTGTACCTCTTAACTTTCTCCACCATTTTCTTGATATCCAAATATTTTTCTTTCCTCTCCTCTTGTTCTTGGAAGTCAAAATAATTCCTAATTACATCCTCAGGATAGTAAAATTTGTGTACACAAGATCCACCTCTATGCTTTTCCTTCATTGTAGCAATAAAACCCCCAAGGTCATGTTTTCTTGGGCACATAGTATTCAATTTATATGGTGCAAGAATATGCACCAAATCCTTCCAACATTCCTTTACCATTACAAAATCAGCAAATGTTGTCCATTCTAGGAAGAAAGATCCCTTTCTCAATGTCTTAGGCAAGTGTACCATTTGAGCTACTCCTAGTTGCCACATGATTTCCAGAAATCCAATCCTTAGTGGCACATCCCTTGGTAGTACAAATGGATTCACATTTGTGCCATAGACTTTGAAGATTGTTATGTTGGAATATGGGATTACATCCCCCAAATTATGGCTCAAATTCAAATTTTCTCTCCTTTCCATAGATCTCAAGAATTCATGGATCTCCTTGGGGATCCTTGGTAGATCATATATTAGGAACCTCCTCATTTTTGAGGCAAAGGAATTATGGAAAACCACATAATCAAATTTTTGGTCATCTTTGTCGAGAATTTGGGTCTAGCATTGGACAGGTAGATGTATGCCATCTTACTTCTTCTGAACAATGTCATATCCTTCTCAAAGTTGTTCTCTCATTTATACAAGAACATATGCATTAAGAGAGAATACCACTAGAAATGTATCCAATTCTTTCCACCTTGCAAACCAATCTTTCTTTGTTTCCTATTCTTCCCATCCTCGGTGCTGGCAGTGTGCATAAGTAACATTATTGTTCTGAGTAGCACCCTAGTGTTCTCATATTCCTTTCTAAAGACATCCATATCAATAGGAATCATATCCTTATTCCACTCATGCAGCTGGAAAATATCTACAATTTCTTCCCTAGTTAGTTTCAACATCTCCTTACTAGATCAAATGCTCTAATTACTCTAGAAACTAGGTCATATCTCACAACAATGTCCTTATATAGGTCAATATCCATGTATACATTGGGAACTACCAGGTTTCCCATGTCTAATCTCCAAGGATTGAAAATAGGTGCACCGAGGTTTCTATTTCCGAAACAGTGTTGAAATAATTTCCATCCAATGAAAGGTAATTTAGCATCCTTAATAGAACACCGCTTGTCCATTAATCCTTCTTTAATTTTAGGGCCATAATACAAAAGCCTCCCTTTAGCCTTTTTGTTAGAGAAGGTTTCAACAGGTCAACTATATCTTGGGAGAGTGACCTAGTTGGTGCTGTAGAGCCAATCGTTTGTGTTTTGGGCACCATTGGAAATAGGATGAGTTTAGACTAATTTAGGGCTTTTGCACAAAAGGATTTAAGACTAGCTATGAATTCAAACCTAGGGCTCAGCTCAAAGGTACAAAATTCAAAAGGTTTGATAGAATTATGAACTTTTAAAATAAATTCAAACCTCAGTTAAGAAATTAAAACAAAGCACAAAAGCCAACTTGACTGAATACATAGTGAATATTAACCCTAATTCCAAATAGTCTGAATAAAGCACATAAAGATGCATTTATTTTACTTATGACCTTTTATTCGCAGGAAACCCTAATGTTGATTGTGTTGAACTCTACAAATTCCTTTTCTCAATCTCCTATGCACTCCAAATTTATTCACAATTCTCAATTATGTGGAAACCAATCATTTACATCCAGTTTTGAGAGAAATTGGGTAGCTTTGGAAGTCATTTATGTCATTATTTCTCACTCATGCAAAACAAAATGGCTACCATGTTCGTACCTTCAATTTTGAATATCCGTCGTCGATGTCCCTATGAGGTTGCCTTTCAAATGACTCATATCAAGTTCATGATGTTTGAATTTCCATCGTTGTCATGCATAACTCCATTGGCCAATGAGATTTTTCCAACTGGACACTAACTCATCCACCCTTGGGCTCCACCTTCTTTCATTCCAAGTGACCATAGAATCCATGTTTCGGTAGCCTGTTGACCCCGCAAATTTTATTAAAGCAATATTTTAATCTCGCGGGGTGAGCGAGGAATGACTGAGATTCAATGTCACCATCGCATCTTGGCCATTGATCAGAAAGCTTAAGACGTTGGGTTCAACAGTGAAGACCGGGCCCCACACCCATGGTGATACATGTGTTAATAGCACGTTGAACCCATAGCTTTTATTTAACCATTATTTTAATTACACGGGGCTAGCTAGGAACAACCAGGATCAATTATTGAGATCGAATGGTCAGTAATATCTACACATGCAACAAAGCTATTTTTAAAGATGGGGCCATGACTAGGTCGATGAGACTTAACCCTCGGGAAGAAAGACTTAATACATAAGTCATAAGACATGAAATATTTAGCCCCACTATGGAAAAATTAAAATGATAAACTTGTAGATGGTGACTAACAAACTTGATGATCAAATATCACAATAGTGGTTTACAATTCCCGAGAGGAACGAATTTTAGCTGAAATCACATATTTTTAGAAAATATAATGGTTTAAGCCTTAAAAAGTTCCATTTTCAGGATTCCAATTGAAGAGGGTTTGATCAAATCACCTTAGATCAAACCCCCTTGGATAGAACCTCGCTAGCTTTAAACCATACCTATAAATGCATCTCCTTTACACCTATCAAAATGCTGATAAAACATCACTTTTGATTTAGCTTTTGGGGGATCAAATGAATTCATTTAAAATTTATTTCAAATGATTATGGTATTCCTCAGAACAAGCTATCCAATGAATATAATTTTAATATGTTTTGGTTTTGTTATGTATTTGTTTTTTAAGTTTTAGTAAACATAGGTTTTTCATCAAAATGAATTTCTTTGTTCTTCACATGTGGAAAAATAGAAGATTATCAAAAAAAATTTTGAAAAATATGAGTGCACCAGATATTGAAGTCCTTGATCCAACAAAAAAAAAATTAAATTTTGACATATACAAAAAGTTACGCGTTATACGTCATGGAATTGTAATTTGTTTGACTTTAAAACTTGATTAAGGAAAAAATATTCAATAAAAACTATCTAACTAAGTGGAAGCACTAGATATCAGAGTTACAAATCTAAATTTGAAAGAATTAGAATTTTATCCTTCATGGAAAAAAAGTTATGCGTTATACGGTGTGCGTCACTTTTTTAAAATGTTGTTTTATGAAAAAAATCAATTTTTGTGGGAGATGGAAAAAGAATTTGATTCCAAAAATTTTGAAAAAAATATTTTTAGAATCTACAAACAAAATTTGATGAGACTATAGTTTGCACCATCTTCAAATTCCTCACGGTTTAGCCGCTATAGGTGCCCGAATGTGAAGATTTAGTTAAAAATAATAATTTCAGTGTCCAGTTTGGCTAAAAATTGTAAACCACTATTATGGGATAATAATAATCAATGGCTCAAGTTATAACTAAAGTGACTAGAAAAACTAAAGTGACTAGCAATTGGGTGTGACAGGTCAATAGAGGATTAGAGCATTCAAGGCTTACGACAATACAAATTTTGAAAAGAGGGTTTTTAACCTAAACCCTAAACCCTACCCTCAGACACAGAAGTTCAAAATCATGTCAAGGAAAGACTCACCAAAAATTTTCAAAATTTATTAGTAGCTCTACCAAATAGTTTGTAATTTTCTCTTCTTCACTCATCTTAACTTTCAAACTTTCCTTTGTAAGTTTGTATTTCAGCTTGCTTTACCTTATCATCACCTTCATAGATGTTCTTCAACTTGTCCTGAACATCACATGTAGTTTGATAGTGCATTACTTTGATAAACTCTGAGTTATACAATCCACAAAGAATAACATTCTTTTCCTTGGAATTATTTTCATATTCCCTCTTACTATCCTGATCAATGGGAGGTATAGTAGGAATTGTAAAACCATTTACAAAAGACATCTATACATAAAATCTTAGGGATGGAAAATAGGCTTCCATCCTTATATGCTAGAAAGAATAATTTGATCCATTGAAGAGAGGTGCTTTATTTGACCCAAAAACTTCTTGACTAGCCATAGTGTGCAAACTTCAAGATCTACTTGAGGTGATTAAGCTTCTTCAAAGGAACCAATGCTCTAATACCAATTGTTGGAACACAACTATCTACTGAGAGGGGGGTGAATTAGTAGAGTTAATTAAACACAGTCCTTTAATTATTTTAAACCAAATTAGAAGATCATGCAGATTTCAAACACAGATAAGCACACATAACACCAGATGTTCATGGAAAATCCAATATGGGAAAACCATGGTGAGAATAGCTTCGAGGATCTACTATCCTAATCCAGCCTCATGATAAAAACCTCACTGGTTACAAATTTTAAGGGCACCAACCCTAAGGAGATAGAAATCCCCTAACTGAGCACCAACTCATCATTCTAATGGAACCAACCAATCAGATATAAGGAGCTACAAGTACTAATTACAAATGATTCAAAATGAATCTAATTCTTTGTTGCAAGTATAATTTGCAATTTACTTCTTTGCTTTATTCTTCTCTTTAGAATATCCTCTATTAATTGCTAATACATCTTTCTTACCAAATAAAATTTCTAATTTTGTCCATACATCATTAAGGGTTATGGTAGAATCAATGTGAAAGAGATGGTTATGATAAATGGAATACATAAAGTATTGTAGGCCTCATCATTATGATTATTCTATTTACATTTTTGAGTTACTCCTATAGGTTCAAGTTCCAAACCCATAGTGGTTAGATTTAATCCTAGTTTCTTGATCTTTATCTCCATTAATTTATTCCATTTTTTTCAAAACAACACAAAAAACATCCCCCCAATATGTATTATTAATGATTTGAGCCCCCCATATAGATGTAAAAGAAACTTTTGCAAGTTGTGAAGATCAAATGCCAAAATATTTTGTTTATAACTCATGGATAGTTTTACAAAAAAAATTAAATGGTAATTTGGATCTTATCTTTACATGCAAACTTGAATTCCTTGCAAAATTTTGATGAATTTAAAAAAATTTGTGAAATTTCAACAAACGGGTTGAAAGTTATGCCCCATCAAAATTTTCTTGTAATCTATTACTTTAGAAGCTTAAAAAGTAGACAAAACATTTTTTTTATAAATTTAATCACCACTATGTTAATGATGAAATCATATTTTTATTAACTATTCAAGTTTAAAAAATACCCCTTGGTTTGCAAGGTATTGTAAAAAGAAAAGAAACCTCTCCTTACAAGTATGAATGTGATCCTAGAAACTAAGTAGTTGACTTGGTAGTTTAATGTAATTGTAATTTAGTGGTTATTAGAAAGGTTAACTATGGCTTGGTGATTTAAACAACAACCAAATAGTTTGGATAATCACTAGTGGTAAAGACACTCCGACAATTTGAATTTGGAAAAATAATGACAAGAAAATTTTATAACCATGATTGGATTGTGTTGACTTGAACCATCATTTTGGAGGTTCTTTGGTTTTTTGGGCGATGACTTTGAAGGTGCACTATTTGTGGGAGCTAATTGCAACTGAGGTAACATTATTGTTTGCTGAACTAGGTCTCGATCCTTGCCAATATGGCATTGTGAGAATTGATATGGATGGTATTCGATTTGACCTAAGCTCTATGCAAAGCACATGTGAGCAAGATAAGGCTTCATGTGAGTTTTATGTGCTTATTTGATTAGGAATTTTATAATAATGTCATGGGAGAAGTGAAACTAGTGAGTCAAGGATGGGAAAAAATGTAAACCAAAGCACCAAGGAAGATTTTATGGGCCTATTGAGGTTGAACAATTGAAAGGGGCGTACCAAAAATCTATCACTTCTAAATATAAATATAGTGTTTTGAATCCCCCAATTTTACTACAAACTAGCATAAAATTCATCGAATGAGCCAAATTTCACTTATTGAAACTAAGACTGAGCCAAAATGGAAAATATACAAAGGGAAAATTGACCCTCTGCAAAAGAAACATTCTTTCTTGACTATTCCATACAGTATGGAGTTGTACAATCCATACAATATTTTACAAAAATACTACCATATAGCAAGGTATAAATGTAGATAAAAATAGCAAAAATTAAAAATTATTGATTTTTTCAAAATGAAAGGCTATTTTTTATTTATCAAACCTTCCAAACTCTATGGAATAATATTTTTATCTCCATAATGCTTCAATGATAGGTCTAAATGTTGAAGTTACTTTGATGTGGGAAGGAACACATGTTCATGGCTTTGATACCATGTTGGAGAATGCCAAGAATTTGAAAGCATGAAAATAATCTTCCATTAGTGAAATGATGAACACAATAGGATGCCAATCATATAAAAAATGAGAGTGTGAAAATATACAATGAGAGCCTTACATATATAGGAAATGATAAAGAGGTAGGAAGGTAGGACTGAATGAGTGACTATCTCTCCAAAGATGGAACATTTGTGAGCTCACTTGACACGTGTCTAAGAAAGTATCAAATATGTATGTACTAGGTATCTCGAATGATGAGAGCACATGTCTCAACCATATGAATTGAGACAAAATAAGGAAAAATCCTAAGTAAACTTAAGCTAAGTGTGAATAGGTCAATCTAAAAAAGGTTATTAGCTAACTAGTTTGATAATGAATCAATTTACACTAACATGGACCTCTTTTTTTATAGAAAGTCATCCCTAGATATAATTAGTAGTTTTTTCAAGGTTTTTTTACTTTCCCTCATCATACTCATCAATATATCATATGATAAAAAACATTGGGAATATTTTCCCCACAAATTAAATTTATTCAATAGATATGTTAGATTAGCTGTCATCATCTAGGGTTTCTCTTCCCACCATGCTACCTTTCTCCTCTATGCCTTTATGGGAAATAAAAGAGATTTTACCATTCATTGTAAAGGTTTTCTCATTTATTCTCTTTTAGGGACTCAGTTTTTTGCATCTCTATAACTATAAACAAGACTATGCCTTTATATCAATCAGATACCATTTTCACCTCTTTTCAATTCATGCACTCTACATAAAATTATTCCTACCTATGTGTATGAATAATTATTTTATTAATTTCTATGTTTATGAACTACATTTATTAAGTTTGTAGGGCTACCTAAGGATAATTTTATCTCTTGATGTTTGTTAAACTATAACCTCCTCACTCACCTCTAAATATTGATATAACAGATAATTGTATGAGTTATGTTGGTGATCCTTATTGATTCTCTATGTGATTCTAGGAAGAAAGAAACATATCCAATCTAGGTGCATCACCTTTCTTTTATTTTTTATGCATTTACTTCTCTTTTCCTCTACAAGATGATATAGCTAGTTTATCTTAGATTTATCTAGTGTTGGGTTGGACCAAACATATGTTACATTTATATTAGAAAGGAACTAGCCTTTTTCAGAGGGTTGGTCTCATTTATAAGGTCTGACAACTTGAGATCATTCCCATGTTTTAGTGGAATGTTAAGTAGCAACTTCAATAAGGGTGCAATTCTAAGTGACAACAATTACCACTAGCATAATAGTTGTATAACACTTCTTTCCACAATTAAATTGATTTTTTTAATTTTTAGCACTATATGGGTAGAATTCACCATCAATCACAATTTTCATGGGACATCAACTTTTTTCTAAATTTTGTATGATTTAAAAAGTTATTATACCCCCTTGGAGAGAATTCTCTCCTCTAGTGCATTGTATATTTTTTAAAAAATAAAATATATTTTAATACTTTTCAAATTTTATAATTAGCATTATGTTCAATTATAAAAGCCTATGGAAATAAAGTTTTAAAAATCATAATTAAATATCAAAAATTAATATTTTGGATTACAAACTCTAAGATCTACAAAAGGGTATTTTTATATTTTCATGAACAAACCCGTAGTCGACAATGGAAAAAATAACCCTCACCTTCATGGGGTTGTTGTCTCAACTCCCCACTATAAAGAAAGAGGTGATATATGCTTCCACTAACCATATTTAATTTCTCTCATGCAATTCTTCCCCCTCTAAAATAAAAACCTAAGAAGATGTGGTTACTTGTCTTTATTCCCTAAAGCTCAACCCTCCTACCAACTTGGATTCCAAAATGAGACCTATGAAGAGAAAGCGGGAAGATAAATTAACTAAAATAAAGGAAAGAATTCTAAGGGTCCCATGATCTATATGTTCAAACAATCACAAGAGGGTTTGGTTCAACCCTCTATTACACCCCTATCACCTCCAATTGATAAGAAACCCCAAACTAGTAGCTAGAAGATACAATTGCTTGTATAGGTCTACTAGATTGGTTGTCATCCAACAACCCACCTAAAATAAATTTGATATCTCTAGAGACTCTCGATACAGGGAAGATGTTTCAAAGGAAGATACTAATACTGGGGATAGTTTGATTGAGCCCTCCCCCCTTATATTTGAAGGAAACAATATTTGAAATAAATTGAATGCTCTAAACAATAATTCTAAGATCATGGGAGTTCTTGAGATTGAGAAACTGGATGTTTCTACGACTACCCACATGGGGATGGAGGACTCCCTTAACATTTCCTACAATACTTAGTACATTGTGATCAAGGACACTAATACTCCACCCATCAAACAACAATTATGTGTGTCATGTTCCCAAAGTGGAGAAATTGAAATATCAATTGAATGAGATGGAGAACAAGATGAAGCTCATTATGAAATTTAGTGTTAATGTAATGCATAGGTCTACTACTACCCTTTCAATCCTTCATGGTCAAGAGCTGAAGAAGCATGCAAAGTGTGAGGAAAGTCTGCAAAAGTTTGAAGATATGTATAATTCCTCCCTAAGGTTTGAAGTTCTTTGATCTCCTAGGTTGTGTTTTTTGTTTTTTACTCTAACTATAGTTTGGTTTTCTTGTTATTGTGTTCCTTTGGGATAATTTTTATTTTCCCTTTGGGGCTCCATTTGTAAAGGGCTTAACCTTGGTTTTTTACTTACCATAATAAAAAAAGTACCCCAAATTGAAGAATTTTAGATTTAATCTTTTTTTTCAATTTTCCCCAAAAAAGGGGTTAAGCCTCCACATAGGAAGCCACATAGATAGCTTTGGGTGAAATGGTTTGAATTGAAATATTACATGTAAAGTGAACTTGATTTAAAATTTATGATTAAAAAATATTTAATGGTTTCAAGAAAAACCCTTTTTCCCAAAACTCATGTGCCACATAGACGTTATATGGTTTTGGGTGAAATAATGCCCAAAATTGTTTGGGATGAAATAATTTCACTCAAAACTATTTTGTTGGCTAAAACTATGACATGGATCTACACTTTTACCCTAAAGATATAAATCAATGAAAACATACCAATCCTCTGTGGTCCTTACTTGAAACATATAGTTACTAGAGATTGATGAGAATGGTAGAGTGTTTTTTAAACTTGAGGGGATCCTTCAACTACTCACTAAGAGGTGGTGATAAAAGATAATTATAGACTATTTGATCAAGTGGCTAGTGAATATGCATCATGGGAGGATGAATAATTCCTAGAAAAGTATCCAAGGGTTACAACCACTAAGGATGGTTTTGGTTTTAAGGAGAGGGGAATGTTACACCCTTAAAACATAGCATTCATGGGGATATATGTCTCTAACTCATGGCTACAATAACCCTTCATTAAGTTATATTATCAATTCCAAATAGTTTTATATAGTTAGTTAAATCAACTAAGTGGTCCCCATGACATAAGTATGGTATATATAAAAGTTAATGGTTAGTTAATTATAATCATATTATGGATTTTGTTATTGCTCAATACTTTTAGAGGTTTCCCATTGTGGTGGCTTATTATTATTGAGAATTTGCAAGAAATTCCTATTATAAGTATTCTTTGTGGTATTCTTCCCTTTTGCAATTTATTTCATTAATCTATTCCCTTTTTTAAAAATGTTGGTAGAAAAAGATGGATGATGTGATGAGGAGAAAATTATTTCCTAGGGCATGGCATCTCTATCACGAATGATCCAACCAAGATGTAGAGAAAATTTGATGTGTGTGCACACTCCCACATGTAGGTGTAGTAAGTTTGAAATTACTATGTGTAGGTTAAATTGAGGACATCAAAAGTTAACAAGTATGTAATGTAAGTGAAAAATAATGAATAATGGGTAGGGATTCTTTCCAAAATATAAAAATTACTTATATAAATGATCTTGGACCAATATGATAATTGAAAACTCATTTTAAGGTTTGATTTTAGCCAATACTTGACCATTTGGTAAATAAAAATAGGTTCAAATTTGTGTGGTACACTAGCATGGGCGTGTTGGTGTTTATGAGATAGAAAGATGTAAACAAAGGAAGAGTAGGGAGTTATTAGTAGGAATGATGATTTTTTGGATGAAATGTAGTGTTTTGGGTTGTTTTAGATTTGAGGATGGACAAAAAGTGGTCAACTAAGTATGCATTTTTTGACTTTACAATAAATTTTTTTTTGATAATTTAGATTGAAAAGGTGTGACTAAAATAAAATTCCTCTAATAACATATTGGAATTGCTATGATAACTAGGTCAATAACCCAATAACACTCATGTCCAACTACCTTTCATAATAATACTCAAATTCAAGAGGAAAATATTATTTTCTATAATAGATATGAACACCCATTATATTACACTTAAAATGAAATTTTATATACAAAATATGAAGAACCTAAATTTACCTACTTATTGTGTTCTTGACTCTCTACTCTAAGATTGTATATATTATCTCTATTTGCAGTACTTTAAGTATGCCAAGTAAAAAATGTATAGGAATAGTAGTATGACATGTGTGAAATAATTGAATCAACTTCTAATTAAATAGTTATACATATAAATAGATATGTGTGCATTTATAAGTAAACATATTCAACTTATAAGTTGTAATGTGTAGTTAAATTAAACTTATGATAATTATAGACAATATGCAACTTGTAAGGTGTATAAAAATTACCAAAAGAAAATATTATACAAATTACTAAAATTTACCTACCTCTTGTGTACTTGATTGTACATATATAAAATCTCTATTTGTAGTACTTTAGGTAGGCCAAATAAAAAACATTTGATAATAGTAGTATGACATGTGTGAAACAACCACACCATCTTCTAATTAAATTATTATGCATATAGATAGACATGTGTGCATTTATAAGTAAACATATTCAACATACAAGTTGTAATGTGTAGTTAAATTAAACTTACAATAACTATAGACAATATGCAACTTGTAAGGTTTATAAAAATTACCAAAAGAAAATATTATAAAAATTACTAAAATTTACCTACCTATCTAGTACTTGATTGCCTATATATAATATATCTATTTGTAGCACTTTAGGTAGGCCAACTAACAAGCATATGACAATAGTAGTATGACATGTGTGAAATAACCACATCATCTTCTAATTAAATAATTATACATATAAATAAACATGTGTGCATTTATAAGTAAACATATTCAACTTACATGTTGTTATGTTTAGTTAAATTAAACTTACAATAGTTATAAACAATATGCAACCTATAAGATGTATAAAAATTACCAAAAAAGAACATAATAAGAAAATTCAATTATAAATTTAAGAAACATAAAACAATTATAAAAAATGTTAGATAAAACTATTTGAATACTCAAATTTAATAATAACAGTTTCTAATTTAAAATTAGATTTTTCTAAAACTTATATATAAAAATAAAAAATAAAAAATCCATTCATTTCAATTTATGGTACCTAATATTTTAACAAAATAAAAATACTTAAAAACAAGGAAAACAAAAGCTAATCAAAAGAATATATTTCTATATAACCCTACGACCACTTGATCGTGTTTATGACTATAAGATTGCACTTACCCCTTTGTACGATTTCACTCACCCCTTTGTACGATTGCATGGGAATAGTGTAAAATTTTTAGTTTTGATTCTGCATTTTTCACGTGGAAATTTTTATGTCCGTGACATGTTTACTTGTCACCCGAAGCATGAAAGAAAAAATTGGAAGTCATATGACTACTTGGAACCTGACAATACAAATTTTTTATTTATTTTAATGTTAAAATTCCAAATTATGTGATAAAAGTATAGAAAACAGAAAACGATATACCAGATCTAACCTAGAAAACAAATGGTTTTGTCAAATAAATAATAATAAATTTATATTAAAAGATAAAATAATTAAAAAAGTGTGAACCTGGTATTGACCCTTGTGCAGGGGACCAAGATGAAGAAACGCTAGGCGACGAAGTGGCATCATTGGAAATAGTCGTAATGTGAACAATGATATTCTGAACGGATTAGCATTGTCGTGTAGGGACCCGAATCTCTCTAATCCTCCGCACTCATGATTCCCTTATTCTCCCCCTAAATTTGTGAGGCAGTGTCTAGGCTATATAACAATCGTTTAAAGCTTTGGTTCCCACAAGCCCCAGCTTTGAGAATAATTAGTAATATCAGAAGATCATGGCTTCTGGTGTATGTTATAGACTATTGGATTCTGTGCTTCCACAGAAACGGGGCAAAATCTGCCCGTGTGCGTCAGAACCTGTTCTAAAACACACTGCTTCACATGCATTCATAAGATGTAAGCATGATGTTATAACTTTTCACTTTAGCTCTTTAATGGCTTACTGTTTTTGTCTCGACGGATTGATTTTAAGGAGCCTGACATTGGGCATAATCAGATTGCTGCGGAAAGAATGGAGTTCGTCTTACAATTGCAAAAACAGCAGCCCGAGGTAATTCTGTTTTTGCGTATACATGGGCTAATGAATTAGGAAAAATAATTGCTATGACAAATTCGAAAAGGTTTAAATATCAGTCTGCCATAATTAAAATTAATTGTTCTGATGGTTTGAACGTCTCAGAATCGGTTGAAATTACGCAAAATGCATTTCAAATCAGTCTGCTCCCAATTGATGAACAGATTGAGATACAGGAAAGGCCGAACCTTGAGGTGATTCAATTTTTCTTATTAAATTTGAATAGGATTCAAATCAAATTGTCCCAGTTGTTATATGTTCGATGATGAAGTATGATCCGAAATGTTATATATTAGATAATGAAATATGATCCGAAATGATGATATATGTTAGATGATGAAATATGATCCGAAATGTTGATGATGGAAAAAATCAGTAGAAATATTAGATTTCACAAGCTTAACTGTTATGTGTGATTAATATGGGCAGCTGGGTAAGGAGGCTATGGAAATGAAAAGGCGTATAGGGATTATCAAAAGCATGTTTCGATCACTAGAAGATGGTGAAATTTCTGTTTCCCCATATGACACTGCATGGGTGGCACGGGTTCCAGCCTTAGATGGCTCTGGAGAGCCCCAGTTTCCTTCTTGTTTGCAGTGGATTATCGATAATCAGCTTACAGACGGTTCATGGGGCGATTCCCACTATTTTCATGTTCGTGACAGAATTCTCAATACGCTTGGTTGCGTCATTGCTCTTAAAACTTGGAACATAGCTACCGGCGGCGTCAACAAAGGTATAGCTTTGTTTGGTTTCGAGCCCTGCGAATTATTTGTATAACTGTGTTTTTGAAGCCAGAAAAGTTCATAATCTCTGTATTACAGGATTGCGTTTTCTTCAGACATTTATTAAGAAAATAAATACCCAAGATGACGTTTATAGTCCAATTGGGTTCGAGATTGTCTTTCCTGCTTTGATGGAAGACGCCAAAGTCATGAACTTAGACCTTCCTTACGATAGTGATCTCCTACATAAAATCTACGATGAAAGAGCCTTGAAATTGAAAAGGTAATTACCAGTCTATGTCAGATTTAGCTTGGTTCATTACCAGTCTCGGAGTTTTAGCTTGGTTCATTATAAGTCGATTCTGTGATTAATGCAGAATACCAGTAGACGTTCTGCACAAATATCCGTCGACATTGCTGCATTCTCTGGAAGGGTTGCGTGATCTGGTAGATTGGAGTAAGCTTCTGAAGTTGCAATCGAAGGACGGATCATTCTTATTCTCGCCAGCTTCTACAGCATGTGCTCTAATACAAACCGGTGATATTAACTGTGCTCGATACCTTGAGAGAATAATAGAGAAACACAGTGGAGGAGGTAGTAAATTTCCTTTCTAGTTAGTTAACTGAATATGATCTGAACTCTTAAAAAGAATTCATATAGTGACATATATTCTCTGGCAGTGCCCAATGTGTATCCCGTGGATTTATTCGAGCATTTATGGATGGTAGATCGCCTCGAACGCCTTGGGGTTGGTCGATATTTTCAGGAGGAGATCATAGACAATCTTGAATACGTATATAGGTGAATTACATTAATTTCTTATACCCTTAACAATTCTCAATTTTGAGCCATTTTGATCAGAGAGATTCCAGAGTAGTTTTTTATTTTTATTTTACTTTATGATGCAGATACTGGACAAATCAAGGTATTGGGTGGGCAAGGGAGTCTTCAGTTCAGGATGTAGACGATACATCCATGGCTTTCAGACTTCTTCGATTACATGGATTCGACGTATCTACTGGTTAGATTAACAAACTCTTCGAGAACATCACAAACTGTAATTTTTAAGGTGGTAGAGAGATTAAGAGTTGGCTGCATGCCTAATGTTTTGGTATTGCAGAGGCATTTTCTCATTTCAAGAAGGGTGATCAGTTCATTTGCTTTCAAGGGCAAGCAAGCCAAGCTGTTACAGGAATGTATAACTTATACAGGGCCTCTCAAGTTCTGTTTCCTGGCGAATCTATACTGCAAGATGCCCAAACATTTACTAAGAATTTTCTGGAGGACAAGAAAGCTAAGAACGAGATCTATGACAAATGGATTATTTGCAAGGACCTCAAGGGTGAGGTAATGAAACTGTTATAGCCTACTTTGTATGCTTCCGCAACGCAACCTCTTCGTTTTCCTTAGCCTACACTGTTTTGTTACCAATTTTGACGTCATCGGCAACAACGTCAGGTCGAGTACGCTCTAAATTTTCCATGGTATGCCAGTCAACCCCGGATTGAGACGAGAATGTACATTAAACAGTACGGGACGGATGATATTTGGATTGGAAAGTCGCTTTACAGGTAAACAAACTAACAAACCTCGTATCAGTAATATTGACAAAGCCACGTCAGTTAGGATTTGTCTGTGGTTTATGATTTCTGTTCGGATATTACAGAATGCCGTTTGTGAACAACAAAACGTACATCGACTTGGCCAGGGCAGACTTCAATTTGTGTCAATCCATCCACAGGAAAGAACTCGATGGAATAATTCGGTAAGGCTTTACTCCTGTACTTTATCAGGAATTTTGTGAGTGTGAATAAAGACTAAAGTTTTAGGGGTGCACGTGGAGGAAAACAAAATAACTGATTGACATCTCTGTCCTCTCTTTTTTTTTCGTTACTGTAGATGGTCCAGAGAATACCGATTTGAAGAGCTGGGGTTAGTGCAGGATTCAATTATAAGATCATATTTCTTACCTGCAGTAGCTCTATTTGAACCGGATATGGCCGCTTCCAGGCTTGCATGGGCACACTCTTCCGTACTTATGACTGCGGTGAGGAACCTTTTCTCACGGTGGCATTCATCCCCAAATAATAAACGCCAGTTTTTGGACGCGTTTGCGAGGTAAAAGATTTATTAAGATTTTCAAAATCAACAGTTTTAATTATAATACTCTTAATTGATTGTAATAATAGATATTTAATTTTCATAATTCATGAGATATTTTTAAACTTGACTTCGAATCAACGATAAGATAAATGAAAAATCTGAGACAGTCATGATAATTGTTACATCTTGTCGCTTCAATTATCAATACAGCCAATTTAATTGATTCTGGCCTATATAAAAGATGTAAATATTTGATTTGCTTTTCATTTTCTATTTCTGACAGCCTCGTACCAATAAACTTGTCACAATATTCTTCGTACCCAAGGATAAAAATTCTATATGGGAATCAACCCTCTATCATTTCTTTTTTGTTAACCCTAGTCTTTTCATCCGATACTCGTACATTGTTTTTACGCTTGGCGATAAAGATAATAAAGCTTGGCTTTAATATGCAAATACTTTTTTTTACGGACCACCATGGTCGACTGAGAAGATCGTTGCCGCATGGATTTGTGTCCACAACCTTCAATGGGAGACAGAATCACAAATAATTATCGAAAGTGTGCAAAGATGTATTTGCATACAGCTCACAGGAATCCTTAACCTTTTGTCTCCGTCACAGAATCACACGTGTCCAGATTTTCACATGCCAGTTTTTTCTCACTACTTAATGAGATTTTTTTCAACATCTGTCCCGTGCATTTGCGTTCGACATGTTTTGAAGTCGACTACGATTTTTACAAATTCCTTATTTTAACATACGATTCTCCGACATCTTTCAGCGTCATTCAATAACTTTTATAGTAATTTTTCATCGTCGTCTTTGCCGTTAACTGAAATTTTGGAGTTGTGCAGAGGGGATCTTACAGCAATGCAAGAAGATATTCCAGAGTCTGCAACACGTGTCCTCACGTGTATGTTTCGGATGATTAAATTGCTGTCTATGGATGGCGGCATTGCGCAGGGTCGGGACATCAGTGGCGATCTAAGAAACGCTGTAACTACATACAAAACCGATCATTTTCCCCACATTTTTTAATTAAACAAATCATTTAGTTGTGTCGTTGTTTTTTTATCAATGTTTCTAGTGATCTATTATCAGAAAGAAAGAAAGCTGAAAGATCACAAAGTGAATTAAATAAAGATGATGGATCACGTAATGTGATTCGAAATGTTGATAAAAAACAAGACACAATTAAATCCAAACATTATACTCAACGGTATGATAGATTGTGGAAACTTGATATCTTTAAGCAAACCATTTCTAAGCAAATCGCATCGCATTGCAGTGGCAGTCGTGGCTGGCGAAAGAGGCGGAAAGATACGACAGCACGCACACGGGAGAAGAAGATGAAGCAAACGTCGGTCCAGAAGCTGAGGTAATCGTGCTGTCAGCATCATTCTTGGGCGGAGAAGTGATCTCCTGCGATTCGATCTGCCAACCTGACTTCACTCGTACCATGAAGCTGACAAACCGGGTTTGTTCTCTTCTCCGGGGAGCCACAAACTACAAGGTAAGTACTTACTCGCATCCCATACTGCGATTCATCGTATACGTTTTTGGGCACTTATGAGGACATTTCTTTTCAGGAGAAGCGTTTATGTGACCGTCATCCGTCAGTTACTGCGGGAGAAGACAAGTTCAAGCATCTAAAACACAGAGCCGATGAAGTTGTGAGGGAACTGGTTTTGGCGGTACATGAGGGGAATAGAGGAGTTCCGAGTGTGGTTAAACGCTTGTGTCTGAATGTGAGCAAGAGCTTCTATTATGCCGCACATTGCAGCAATGAGGAGATGGACGATCACGTGGACATGGTTCTGTTTCAGGTAGTCGACTAATGCATTGAACGGCCCTCTTTGGACTAATGCATACTACCAAAAGGGTCTTCATCCGTTCCATAACTTCACAACATTGTATATTCGACTGCTAATACTATTTAATGTAATGTACCGATCCTCTCTTATTAGTTCAAATGCTTAGGATCTTTTCCAATGTATATTTGTCGTTGCTCTTGACGTATAGATGGTAGTATATTCCACCAGCCAAATTGGTTTTGCGCTGTTCAATATTTTTCTTTTGCCAACCTACAAAAAATATGTTCCCTGTTGAAATTCTTTTCAGTGCACAAATCACTTCGAGGATATGCGACAAAACACCTGGCTACTTGGCAAACTTTCAACGATCGTAGTGGTCGGGAAAATGACAAAATAAATTATCGTAGCGACAGCAGTGGAAATGGCACTCATATATCAGAAAAAACACCCATTATTAACCTCTAGCAATTCAATTATATCACACATCCTGCCAATTGATATTGACACTTTTATCTTGTTCGCATTTTCAAATCAGTTATTGATGCAAGCAAGAAAATTATATCAATTATTGTTTGTTATTTTGGTGGATTTAGCTAAAGTCGTCACTATGTTAATGATTTTGTTTTTTAATTATTTCTTCAATAATGTAAACTGAAAAAACAATATGACGTGAATACTAATGAAAGCAAGAAAATTATATCAATCAGTGTTTCAAATTTGAGACGACTAAAATTCAAATCAATTATTGATAAAAGCAAGAAAATTATATCCATTAGTGTTTCATTATTTTGGTGGACTTTGTAACTCTTTAATAATACAAACTTAAAAAAACAAGAGCACGTGAATTCTAATGAAAGCTATTTAGAGAGGATTAAAGATATACCACTCACATTTGCCCCCCACAAAAAATAGTTTTTTATTAAAAGGGGTTTAATAAATGTTTATATTTTATAAATTATAATTAAATATTACAAATAAAAAGTTGGTATATTGTTTAAATAATATTAAACAATAATATTTGAAAATGTTTAAATAATATTAAATTTGTATATGTGTTATTTGTTATGTCAAAGGTTTTTTTATGTGAAGAGGACCAAGTTAAAGTGTTAAATCGATGGTTCAATGTATTAAAAAAGGAATGCAAAATGATATTGGTTGTTCATAATAATGAATAGTAGTAAATGATTTTACCAAAACCATTAAAGCATTGTGAGAGGCTTCTCATGTCCGAGTTTCTAAAATTATAAGAATTTGTTTTAACATATTCATGAGAATGAATCAAAAGTGTCATAAGATAAAGCCATGAAAGTTAAAAATTGGAAAGTTGTTAATAATATTAGATATATAACTAGCTTATATATTTTAATATTAATATTTTTGAGGCATATTTTTTTATTCAAAAAAAAAAAAGTTCAATGATGAAGATGACAATGGAATATATGACTTTATTGTTGCAATAAAATCAAAGATTTATGAACTAATGTCTTTATTAAAAGAAAAATGATTTTTTTAATTCATTTTAGAAACTTAACACTTATAAATTGATGGCTTTATTAAAAGAAAAACTAATATTTTTAATTCATTTTAGAAACTTAACACTTATGTCTACTTTAAGATTTTTGGCATAGTTGAAAAGATACAATATATATTATAACTTGCAAATACTTGTAGTTAATATAGAAGTTATTTTTTTTTGGTTTTTAATTAATTTTTCCATTTTTTATTTTTGATTAGGGTGTTATAGGTGTGCTTCCATTGTAGGATTAAGCCTCTTAGCATAATAATTGATAATAGTGTATAATATTATACTATATGTAATAATATATAACTATTATAATATATGATAATATATTTATATATAATATTAATATATTAGAATAACCTAATAATATTAAAATAAATAACTTAGTTACTATTATCAAATAATAATTATAATATAATAATTTATATAATATTATATATAAAAATTAATATATCTTATAATATATTAACTAATATATTATAATATTATAAAATTATTATATTATAATTATTATAAATATATATTAAGTTTGTAAGTAATATTATATAAATTTATTGTATAATAAAATTTTATAACATAATTAATAATATGATTAAATTTATCATATTATATTATGATTTTATCATTAATAACTATAATATTAATATATATAATTTTATAATAAGTAGATTATATATATTGTTAATAACATGATTATAGTTATATATAACATTATATATATATATATTATTGATAACTATTATATATATATATTGATAACTAATTTATAAATTAATAATTATACATAATATACTTTTTAAATTATTAATAAATAAATAAAATCGTTATGGCTAAGATTTCTTATGTCTATGGTCATCATTGGTCCCTCTTCTGTCATACCGCATCTTATGCACAAGATTTTTCATTTACTCTGTGTACGACCACATTTACTATAGTTTTTATGGTTTATTATGCCTACAATTGGCTCTAACCCAACAGTTCTTACTAGTCTTGGTGGTTCAACAACTAAGCTCAATAGATCCTCCTCTGAACAAGTGTCCCCAAAAATTTGTTTTGAAAGTGTTCCATGAGGTAGGTCTTTTGATTCCTTGGCTAATGTGGTGCTACCCATGCCAAATTTAGATTTTGCATGTCAAAGGTTAGTGCAACATACTCTTGTTGGTTATTTTGTTGAGAGCACTCCCCCTGAAAGTGTGCTTAAAGAATGGGTTCAAAAGGCCTAGGTCCTTCATGGGGTCCACCTTGATATGGTCCAAAATTTGACTAAATTCTTTTTCTTTTTTGCTTTGCAGAGGTCAGTCATGTTCAGGAAATCTTGAACCATGGTCCTTGGTATGTTTGGTCCTCTTTGCTAGTTTTCTAGTCATGGAATCGAGACTTCATTGTTGCAGATGACACCAAGTTGTGGGTTCCAGCCTGGATTGAGTTTCTTGGTTTTCCATTGACTTGTTTGTATTTTTATAGCATATTGCTTCCTCTCTGGGGAGGGTTATTTGTGTTGAACCAGATAGGCTCTTTCAAGCTCACCCTCAAAAGCGAGTTTGTGTCAAAGTGGACCTTTCACAAGATTTGAAAGAGTCCATTAATATTCAAATTAGCTCTTTTCGACATACCCAAAAGGTCACATATTTTGATTTGTTGAGTTCTTGTTATCATTGTTAGTCCATTGGCCACAAGATTAAGAATTTCCCTCTAACAATTCCCCATACTCCTTCTTCGCCATGAGAAACTAACAAGCCTTATCAAGTGGAAGGTGTCACCGCAAAACCAAAGGAAAAATGGACAAGGTTACCAACCAGAAAAATAATTCTAATAGCTCCAGGTTAGTTTCCAAATCCTTGAAGCTAGTAAAGGAAGTTTCAAGCCCTTCTATGAAGGGGAAGGAAGCCCAAATGGGCTCTAATAGCACTTTAGTATGGACAAGGCCTATGGCTATGCCTCGACCTGCCTCAATTATGATAGCATAATCAACTGAGTCTCCTCTTGTGTCAGGAGTTCATAGGAAGTCTTGAAGTCCTTCTCGACTTTTGAAAGAAGGAGAATATGTACAGGAGAAATGAAGGCATTTGTCTCCTACCATTCAAATTGGGCCAGTCTGACAAGAATTTTATGGAATTGCTTTTCCTCTCTAGAAGGGCCAAACTTTGATAAAATGGTGGAGTTCCTATCATGAATTTCCTTTCCTAGAATGTTCGAGGCCTGAAAGACCTCTCTATGAAGTATTATGTCAGGGATACTCTTCAGAAATATGTTGGTACTGATGTTCTATGTCTTCAAGAAGAGAAAGTTGTTGGCTTTTTCTCTCTCTAGCTTGTCGTTCTATTTGGCCAGCCAATAAAATATTTTGTACTGATCATGAGGTTAGACGTGACAAAGCACTCACCCTTTTGTCCCCATGGTGGCACAATTATGTGGTTTATCATGGGTTTGACCCCACACATCAGCTCATCTGGATTCTTCTAAACATTGATAATCATTCCTTTGGGATTATTAATTTGTATGCCTCAAATTTGTTGTTGAAAGATCTATTCTTTAGTGATGGATAGCTAACTCATTGTCAGTTGCTGCCTAGCTGCTTTATGGAGATTTCAATATGGTTGAGGTGGTGTATGAAAAAGAATGGTACTCTGCCATTTCAATGGGAAGTTGGTGAAAGAGAGGAATGGTACTACATGCATAATAAATTGGGTCTTTTCAACCCTAATATTGGCTTCCACCACTCTCATTCTCTTTGGCACACTTGGTGTAATTATCGAGCTAGGTCTAATAGGATATTTAAATATCTTGATCGTGCTATAATATTGACTTAATCTTTTTCTCTTTTACCATCTCTTCAGCACTTCCAATAAGGACATTAGTGGATGTAACATTGTCAGACCACTTTCCCATTATATTTTGCATTGAATGGAAATTAAGGTAGCCCTATGCAAGTAGGAACTAGGTTTTTTTTAACACTTCCTTATTGAGTTATCAACAAACATTGGCCCACATCATCACTATTTGGAATTTGGAGTGTAGTCCACCTCACAATATAGGTTGGATTATGTGGTGGAATGATGTCATCACCTGCACTGTGAGGTTTCTCTGCATTTATGCACACTAGTTGGTCATCTTTAGCAGATGGTCTTATGATGTGACAACATCTAACCTCCATGTGGCCACCGAGGCCTTGGTAGCTAACCCCTTTTCCCCTTCTCTACAAGTTAGAGTTATAGAATTAAGGCATAAAAAAAAGTTGTTGGTAATTATTCTACTAGAGGGGCATAAATCAAGGCTAGACTTCACTGGCTTAAAATTGGGTATCGTGCATCAAAATATTTTTTCCTATCTCTTTGAGCTAGGCATTCATCGCTTGGTATCAAACTGAACAAAGAAGGCAACATTGTGCTTTTCGAACTACTTGGCATTCTCTAGGCATTTGTTAGGCAATATGAGCAAGTGTTCACAGCTTCTGAGTACACTCCTAAGTGGCATCAGGGTATGTGTAGGATCATGATGGGCCAAAAAGTGGCAATATGTAAGTGATATGATGGCCCATGTGGCTGACGACTTTTTTTTTACCCAAAATTGATGAAATAAAAAGGGTTTTTAAAGGAGATTCTCAAATTTTCACCAATATAAATTATGGTTTACTTTGAATTTAATAAATAATTATTATTAATTTTTTATTTGAATTACGACTAAAGTCTTGATTGATAGGCTGATTGAAAAACATCTATAGCTTTCAAAAGGAATCACATTTTTTGAATCCAAAACATGTGTCACATTCTATGCTTCATATACTATAGGATTAAAAAAAGAAAAATTGAATTTCATGAAGTTTTGTCCAAGTTAAGGTGGTAAGACATACAATTTTTTATATTTTTTAAAATTTGTAATAAAAAATTCATAATTAATTATTTACTTGAAAAAATATTACAAAAAGATATGCATCACATCTGGACAAGAGTCCTCTACTTATATCTAAAATATTATAAAAAAAATTATCATTTTATTGTGGTTAGGGTGGTCAGACAGACACCTACTTATTTTTTCCCTGAAATTTAATTACTACTGCATTGAAATTTCAAAATTTCACCAAATAGATTAAAAAAAAAAAAAAAAACCTAGTAGTCTAGAAACTACATTCAATTTGCTACAGATTCTATTCTTACATATTTTTGAAATAAAATAGATAACTTATTCAAATTTTTACATCAAGTTGCCTAACTCTGATTTTTCTAAATTTTTTGCCACTTAAGGGCCTATTTTTTCCATGATGATCCTACACATACCCATCAAGCACTTCAAGATTGTCTTGCTATTGTGCCAAATAGGCTCTTCTCAACTTAGAAATCCTTTTGTGAGCAATTAATCACAATTGAATATCTCAAAGAAGTTGTTAGCACTATAGCCGATGATAAGGCCTTAGGAATTAATAGGTTCCCATGTGAATTCTACAAGGCCCTTTAGGAATGTATTGGGAAATATTTGAATAAGGTTTAGTTTGAAGCTTTTCATTCTAAAACTTTAGGAAATCTTATTAACAAAGGAAATATAAAATTCATACCTAAAGTTGGTGATCCTGAGGATATCTATAATTGGTGACCCATCACATTTCTCAATGTCTCATAAAATTAATGTTAAAGCCTTTACCTTGAAAATGCACCATTTCTGCCTCAAATTGTGCGCCCAAAGAAAACTAGATTTATTAAATCTAGATTCATTGTAGACAACATTATTTCTATTTGGGAAGGCATGGAATGGGAGCGATGCTCAAATCAAAAAGCAATATTTCTTAAAATTGATTTCGCTAAAGCTTATGATCACATTGAATGGCCTTTCATACTTGTTATGCTATCCATGCTAGGATTTGGTCCTCAATTCATACAAGATGTGCAAATTTTGTTTTTTGATGCCTTTGCTTGCATCACTATTAATTGCTGCTAGTTCCCTTCCTTTGGTTTGTTTAGTTCCATTCGTCAAGGTTGCTCGTTTGTCCCCTCACTCTATGTGCTTGCTATTGATGGGTTTGGGTATCTATCAGCTCATGTTGCCTCTTAGGGGCAGGTTCATGAAATCTCTTTTCCTAACTCACTAACCTAGCTAGTCAATGACCACTTTACCGATGGTTCTTTTCTTACATTGTTAGAAGAGGAAAATAATATCAAAGTTGCTCTTGATTTCCTTGAGACCTTTTGTTTGTCCTTTGGTTCTACTATCTAATGACACAAAGCTTTATGTTAGAGATAGTCCATTCTTCACAATTCCCATTGGATTTAGCATTATGGGTTGAAGTGGATTGCTCCTAGAAAATTATTTCAATTTTTTGGTATTCCTTTCACCTTTCAAGCTTCCTCCATTAATCTCTAGCAAGCGGTTCTTTCTTGGATTGAGCAAAAACTTTCTTTTGGATTACCAATTCACTGTCTCTTGCTGGAAAATTCTAGATTTTCTCTAAGGTTTTAGTAGTGACTCATGTGTATTATTCATTATGTTGGGCCCTTTCCAAGGCCTCGTATGCTAAGCTAGATTTTTTTTTGTGATTTTCTCTAGGCCTCTTCTGAGACTCACTAAGGTTTTCACTGCATTGCCTGGGGGTTTCACTACTCGCCTAGAGACTCTAGTGGTCTTGGCCTTCTCTCCACTTAGCGACAAGGAATTTCTCTTTATGTCAAATGGATTATTAGAGCTCTTATTGGAAATGAGGCCTAGAAAATCCTCCTCAAGCATTGTATTCAGTCCAGATATCTTGTGCACAAACCTTATTGGAAGGGAATTGGCTTTCCAACCCTTTTGGTTGAGGGAACCAGTCTAGATTATGGGAACTTTCATGGCCAATAGAATTTGGTGGGCTTGGGAGGCTGTCAAGCCTTGGCTCCATTGGTTTGGGTCCAGTTTTGAGATGGGCTCTCACTCAATCAGTAGAATTTTTTGTGGTCACCTCTTTTTGTCTTTGCAGGTTGGCCATTAGCTAAGCTTCCTTGCCTTAAGGCCCTTAGGTTTCATAAGAAGGGTATCCAAACCCTTCAAAACTTATTTCATAGACCCATAATATGTATTTTTCCTTCGGAAGCTTTTTTTGCTCAATATGGTTTTCAAAACCATGACCGTGAAACCTACGACAACCTAGTGAATGCCATTCTAGCTGATATGCTTTATAAGGTGGGTAATCATGCCACCAAGCCCTGGTGGAAGGACTAGAAGTGGTACCCATACACCTCTTTCAGAAATTAGAATCCTTGGCTTGGTTATCTATGGATTTTGCCTCATTTTCCTATGATTAACAATCTGAACTAGAGATGGCACCTCTAGTCTTTAGTGTCTTTTTAGTGTAAAATATTTTTTTCCATGTGGTCTACAAGTGTTGAGCCAAAAATCACCCACTTTTCTTGGTGTATTCTTTTCCAAGGCTTACCATTAGGGTCTTAGTTTGCTCACTTGGGAGTCCAGGATCCTTGTTGCTCTTTTTGTGGGCAAGTTGAGTCATTTAATCACATTTTCTTATTTTTTACAAGACCACAATAGTTGTGGAATTGGATTCATAACTACTTTTGGCCATTCAAGTTAGAGCCCTTCTCCTAGCATATGGTTTTACTAGATGACTCTCTTAGGCTCCCCACTAAGTATACCTAGATTTGGCACACTTTTAGGGTGGAAATCCTCTTTAGTATTTGGAAAGATAGAAATGCCTGCATATTTTCTCACAACTAGAAATCGATAAATTTGTTTCTCTATATTCTAAGGTGATTATTTTCTCTAATATTATTTTGTAAATTCAAGTGCAAGCTAGCAAAGTTGCACTTGAAGTTTCTCACCTTTAGGAGCTCATGGACCACTAAATTAATTCCCCTTGTACTATTGCACATGTGCCTCCCTCACTCACTTCTTCTCAGGGTTGGTCGCCTTCATGAGGGTAGCAATGAAGTGGCTCTACTAGGGATTCTCCCCCTCACTCTTAGGCTCCTCCTCACCATGATTCTCACCCTCATTGACGATCGCCTTCTTCTCCTTCACATGTTGGCCTGGGGTGGCCTTTTAGAGGGGTGGTGGGGGTGGCGGTGGTGCTTCTGGGTGGCATATTGGTGATGCTCCTAGTGGTAGTTCTATTTGGCTTGATACTTCTAGATGGATCCCATAGTTGAATTTGGCAATTTCACCTCACCGTGAAGATAAAGATAAAGAAAAAGAAAAAAATAGTCAGGCTCCATTTGACATCACTCTAGATGCCATTGATGTATGGGGTAGAAAATAAAATGACAAGGACCCTCCGCCCTCTGGTGTCACTGCAATGGCCACTTGATGGCCTTTTATTTTATTTTTTCTTTGAGCAAAAGGTGATAAGCATGTAATTATATTAATATAATATAGGTAATTACATATGTTGACTAGACTGAATTAAGGGCTTACAAAAAGTGAGAAATAGCCAGCTATCATGAGAATTCACATTATATCTGCATCCCCTTTACAAAATTTTGTAACTTAGAGTACTGCATATCAAACCCTACCTCCCAGATGAGTGTTATAAACCTTGAGAAAAATTGATATAACCAGATCTATACGCACTAAACCCTATCACTTTACTTGACTTATTATTTTCATATATACTAGTAATTATATTTCCATCTGTAGACATCCGAATTTGGCCACCCCCATATGGTCAAATTCATCCCCTTTATTCATCTATCCCGCATCCGTTCATCAGTGTTAATTAAATAATTCATTTAATTATTATTTCCTCTTTTTCTAATGTTCCTAAGTTATTTAATTAAATAATTAAATACGTTATCTTTTATCCCCTTTCTTCTCTAAATTAAATAAATACTTTAATTTATTTAATTTAGTCACTTGGCTTTATGAATTTAAATTAATTTTTAAATTCACCTTTTTCCTTTCTCCTTGTCCCATCCTCTATAATCCCCCTTTAATATGGATTTAATTTAATCAATCCATGATTAAGATGTGCACACCCCTAATTAATATTAGTGTTACATCCTCCATAACTCTCCACTTGCCTTAATCCTTCATTAATTAGCTTAATCCCATGTTTGCACAACTTTAATTGCTTGATTAGGTCAAACTAATCCTTATGCCATTTATGGCATACCCCCAAGTCAACCTTCATTAATTGCTTTCTCCTTTTGGAGAAGGAAATCCATTCCCCCACATGAATTTAAAATTCACATTTATTCTTCCAAGGTCTTTTAAGAATTTTTAATTCCACATGTGTCACATCTTCCACATAGGGACAAAGACCTCCTTTGTGAGGAGAGCTTGTCTCAATCCCAAGGTATCTTAAAGTACCTCCACCTCACCTTCCCTTTGACACTTCATTGGACACATGGCAAGATGTGAGGGCTTGTGAGTTTTCAAATCACTCTGGCCCTTGATCTTGTTCATGCTGGCATCATCTTAGCTCTCCATTTTTTAGAGGCATTTCCCCTAAGATTAGAGGATTCTGACCTCATTTGGATTCATTCAACTTTCTAGCATCCAATCCTTCAAGCACTCCAACAAACATCCACCATTGCTACATCTTTGAGCTCATATCTTATATCTATCCAAATACCCATTTGCATCATTGCATTCCTCCTCCACTCACAATCATTTAGAGCTAAGTTGCATGCTATTTTCCATCTGAAGGAGCACACAATTGAACCAATCAATAGGGCCAACCAACTCGTCAACTTGGGTAAGGTAACATACTTCATTTTATATTTCATTTTGTTAAAGTTCAACTAGGATAATTGATGAGGTGTTGTTTGTGTATTTTCTTTGTTTGCATTCATTTTGTTTTGCATTTAGACTAGGATATTTCACCTACACACTTTTCTGGCACACCCAGTGGGACCCACATCATGAGTCTATCATTTTATGTTTGTTGCTGTTTGATTTTTGCATGTTTAGTTTTACACGTAGGAACAAATCCACCTTGATAGGAAAATTTGTGCCTTATAGAGGCGAATCTACCTTGATGGGCTAATTTTCACCTTATAGAGGTGAATCTGTAATAAAAAATAGGCAAACTTGAAGTTAGGGGTAAATTTTCTAGTCACAGAGGCTAATTTGCATCTAGCAAATTTTCCCTTTTGTTGAAAAGGGGAAAATCTGACATCATGGGAAAATTTTCTCACATCAGGGGAGAATTTGCAAGGGTCTCTAGAAAACAAGTGAGGGTGCTTGAGTCACAAAGGAAAAAGTGAATTCACCCATCCGTACATACAATTGAATTTTCTCAGTAGAACAGGTGAATTTGCCTCACATAGAGGCGAATCTGAGGTGAACTCGAAACTTGCTTTTTCAATTTTCATTTCTAGTTTCATTTTTGTTTTACATATTGATTCACTAACTCATCTATTTGTGAGTGTGCCTAGTTTTTACTAACGATTTGTGCATCTTGTCTTCATTCATCCAAGATTGATGGTGTTAAATTACTGACACATTTTTTGTAGGATGATCAGTTGAAGACCTTTTAGTTAGTTTGTTTGTTGTTTTTCATACTAGCTAGGCAGGCATACCTTTAATTAAAGGGTCAATTAACTTGTTTGTTGTTCTTGCGAGTGAATTGTTGATGTATCCAATCCCCGTGCACCTTTCGACAATCCTAGGTGATGAGAAATCATAGTTTACTCTAGTCCAGTCTAATCTACCTAGGAGGTGCTAATGCGTCTAAGCTCTCCCCTTGCGCTACATGCAAGCCTAGGGACCAACTGAAAAACATCTAGTATCTTCTTCCCTTAGTGGGACCTGCCTGGGATTTCATCACCTAAGGGACAACACCAATCATGTGTTATCGAAGAGGTATATAAAGGGGGAAAGCTAAAGTTGTACCTTAATCTAGTCACATCATGTTTAGCGAAGAAGTGAAGCTAGGGTGATACCTAGATAAGATGTGCAGAGTTGGTCCAAGTTTATTGTACCTTGTTGGGGCTCCCGAATCATGCTTCTGATGGGATGGTGTTCACGCTTGTACCCAATGTACCATGCATATATTAGAGACTCATGAGATAACCTTGTTTAGCCTAGATAGAGATCCATGTTTTATCTACGGCTTGGTGTAGTGCAAGGGATGCACACCATACCTTGAAGTTACTCAACACGTACTCCATTAGGTTGAGATAGAAATCCTCATGGTGGACTATGATAGTCCTCGAGAGAGAGTATGAAGGTGACCCTGTGGCGTCTGTTGATGACCCTGTGCCACTAGAACACTAACTATGCACCTTCACGAGAAAAGGTGATCCAGAGAACCACCCCGATATCATGGAGTATTAACCTTGGGTTTTCCACTGAAGGTGGTGGGCCTACATCAAGTTTGTAAACCCTTATCACTAATTTTAGGATTGTGCTATCTGGTGTGCCTTCATTGTGCGATACCAGTTCTTTTATTTTCAATTAAGTCAATCCAACCTTCTGTTTGTTGTTTTTGTTGTTTGCTATGCTTTTTCTCCTTTGTCACAGTTAGCCCTTGCCTATAAAGGAAAATTTTTCCTTATAGAGAAAAATTTGTGCTATAGACAGGTGATTTTTCCTTGCAAAGGGAATTTTTGTGTCTAAGTCTAGCCTAGGTCATCCATTTGGGTGAATTCATCTTTGTGAGAGGTGAATTTTCCTATGGGTCACTTTTTAGGTGACTCCGTTTTCACCCATTCTCTAGAATAAGTGAGTCTATCCAACCTTTAGGTGAGTTTTTCAGTCTTCATCCATCAAATTCACTCATTTTCTCAAGAACGGGAAAAGTTTCCATCTCTTGGGGTGAACCTACTATCTACAGGGGTGATCCTGTTTTCAGTCTGAGTTATCCCATCAGTTATCATCTGTCAATTTCACTTGTTTTCACATATTAGGAAAATTTTCCCTATTTTGGGACGAATGTGTTTTCAATCTAATTATTCCCATCTATCCTCTTGTCCATAAAATTTTCCCATGTTAGAATTGACTATGGCTACCAAGATCTTGAGACCAAATCGAAAGCACAAAAGGATAATGAATATGACAAGAATAAACTGTATTCTTATAAATATGATTCAATGATATGATTGTTGATTGTGTACAATGAGAGACCCCTTGGTTATATAGCCAAGGTGAGATGCAAAATGTCATAAGATTATGAAATTTGTCTTAATCATGACATGAGACAACTAATCACACTTGCCTAGGTTCACATGAAGTAGTTTTCAAAAGATAAGATAACAACTAATGACAACTAACACCTTCTAGAAAGATTCCTTCCTATGACCTAAGTAAACTTAACATGTGTAAATAAGTCCCCTAGTAATGAATTAACTAGGTACACGACTTTATTTACACCAACATCCCCCCTTAAGTGCAACTTAGGGAGTATCATATTATTATACAAATGACACAAATATGTAAAGATGGGTCCCAACTACTAGGCCATGTTAGGTACCCATGTACATATGCAAATGAAATCTCTCACAAATGGAGAAAAGGAGAAAACCCAGTGGGATGAAACTCCTCCCCAAAAGAGAGATGAAAGATAAAAATATATAAATTCTCTCAATGATGAATGAGAAGGCCAAAACCACATGTGAGGAAGAGACCCCCCCATAAGAGAGAGTTAGAAGAGAGACAAGGTAACCCCCCCTTAATGTTGAGTCTCCTGCAAGAATGGTAGAAGCTCGACATTGAATGTTGAAGATGATCCAATATTACCAAACAAAATTCCTCCCCTTATGAAGAAACAAAACCATGGATGTATGAAGGATGTCAAGAATATGGAAGCTGTATGATAATTTCTTTGAGGCATGCTCAAGTGTCTCCATGTCGATGTCGAAAGATGAAACACTCCAAATAGGCGTTCTAGGCCACATTGTTGAAGAGGAAAATTTAACATCTAGTAGAGATGAATGTAGAACATGATCCAAAGACAAAGATATCCCCTTTGAAGACAAAGAAGCATCCTCCAAATGTTGTCCAAAATTATCCACACTCATGCCATACTACAAAGAATGATCATGTAGAGAATGAACAAGAGTGTTAAGGTGTTCCCTCACAACAACTAAAGAAGGAGTGTCTTCATCAAAGAGAAGATGAATGTCATCAATAGTTTCCTCCAAATCTGCAAGATGAGACTCCACAAACAAGTTTGAAATACCTATTAGGAAGTCATCCAAAGTAGCCAAATCTAAATGACTATGTATTTCCTGCTGCACTAAATCACAAGGAACCCAAACTGTGGAATCACAAGCATCATCAACTACAACATTAGGTGGAGGAGATACAATATATGGCTCAAGAACTAGATTTGATGTGAGAACTCCCAAGTTCAAGAAGCTAGAGGTCTCCTCTGGATCATGGTTCATATGAACAACAATCGAAGGAACGATGTCACCATTAGAAGCAAAATATGCAAAGGTATACAACTGAGATGAATGATCAAATACCCCAGTAGCAATGATCTCTCTAGTCTCCAAGTCTTAAATGATGACTGAATCAGGTGTGATCTCCATAGTCCTTCCATCTCCACCATGTGTAATATGATTTATGGAAAGAAGATTGCTCATCAAATGAGGAACACACAAGACATCTTGAAAAGTGTTGACCCCAAAACTAATAGATCCCTTCCAAATTACACTCATGTATGTATTTTTTCCCATCAAAATAGGAAACATAGTACAAGGCTTAAAAGAAGAGAATATAGACTGTGAAGATGTCATATGATGAGATTCTCCTAAATCTAGAAGCCATCTCCCTGATCCTAGACCTGGAAAAGCACAAAGAGCTTGTCCTTTATTTCCTGATGTAGATGCTTGACCTTTGTCCTTTTCAAACTCTTTTGAAGAAGAAGGAGGAGGAGATTCAAACATTCTAGAAGGCAAATCAATGTGATTCTTTTTTAGAAGACTTTTCAACTCATCAATATCCTTCTTATAACAATAATATTCTTTATGTCCTTCCTTCTTGCAATATGCACAAAAGGGCCTCTCCTTCTTAGATGTTCTCTCTTTTGAAGACAAATATTTATGTTCTTCTTTGAAATTTGATGTAGATTATGTGTTCTTGTTAGGATTTTTATTTTTCTTTTCTTTTCCACTCGAAGACTTGTCATCTTTTGCAACCAAGGCATGTGATTTTGAAGACTTCAAAGTACCCATTTGAATAAGTTTATCTTGCTCCCTATTGAGTTGCATAGAAAAATATTCAAAGGAAGGCATCTTCAAATCACTCCCAAGGGCATTCTTGGTAGCATATAAAGTAGACACAAACATTGAATATTCAGGTTCTACCTTTGAAAGAACACTTAAGATCAATTATGTATTAGATTTTTCAATTTTATAATCCTTCAATTGTGTATCAAATTTCTCAATTTTATAATCCTTCAATTGTGTTCTTAGTGACTTGAATTTGGTGATGAAGTCCTATATGTTGTCAAAATTACATGGATTGAGGTCACTAATTAGTTCATCCTCCAACAAATGTCCTTGAATCTCATATGTTTTCCCAAATAAGTTTGACAATACAATCCACATAGCCATAGGTGTATCCAAGTTCTCAATGTGAAACAACAACTCAGGGGAGACATACAAGCATAAATAGCCAATGGATTCTTCATAACTATTCAACCTCTTATTCTTTTTAGCTTCATCATCTTTTGGTTTACCATCAATCCCATGAACTATCCTATACAATCTTTTTACTCTTAGCAATTTGGTCATTTCAGATTTCCATTTAGGATTGTTGTAAGGTGTTAGAAGTTGAATTGCAGATGGATCCATGATGAAAAAATAAGTAAAGAACACAAATCAAGAGGAATGCAACCAAAACCACAAGAAGAATCCCCCCTAAATTCACTCAATCAAAGGAACCCCCCAGTAATATATGAGCTTGGCACTTTATGAGTAGTGTGATTACAATTGCCACTTTCCAAAAGCAATGAAGTGGTATTTCATCTTGGTACATGAAAATGCCAAATTTGGCCACAAAATCAAGTGCAATTTTTGGTAAAAAATGAGATCAATCTGATAGTACCACTGAAAATTATACAAAAAATTATGCACTTTAAAAAAAATTGCACCCAAAAATGCTACCGTTTAAGCAAGATATCAACCCCCGAAGTTCCCAAAATGAGGACAAACTAATAACACCTGTGATTATCTAAAATTTTTGGAAAAAAATAAAAAAACAAAAACCTGATTGCACCACCATGTAGAGCATGAAAAATTATCCCAAATAAAAAAAATTACTCGAAAAAAGGAGTCAAAATGAGCAAGTTATGAGCCTCCAAAGT
Organism: Sequoia sempervirens; assembly: GCA_007258455.2. Lineage (NCBI taxonomy): Eukaryota > Viridiplantae > Streptophyta > Pinopsida > Cupressales > Cupressaceae > Sequoia > Sequoia sempervirens. Next base: position 53,417,380 of record VDFB02252616.1, read on the forward strand.
TGAACTGCAAAATCAAAAAACTCATTGGAGAGGGGAGAAAATTCGTTTTAGAAATTGATGACATTGCACTGATGTCATTAGAACACTAGCTTAAGATTGATATCCAACTGGCCATCACACTATGCACCAGGTTAAATTTGACATCCACGAGGCCGTCACACAATGTGGGCAGTCTTAGGATGGAATATTCTTTGAATTGTTAGAATATTCTCTAAGAATATGGAATCCCTAATGTCACCTAGAATATGCTTTTAGAATCTATGAAGAATATTTATTTTGCGGTTGCCAAAATTCTTTTCTTACCACTGAATTTTAAAGTCCTGTCACTTTTATTCATGTGGTCGCTGCTAAAAATTAAGGTTGTTAAAATTATGATTATGGGGCTAGTTTTTATTAACCGGTGGCTTATATTTAACCATCAGTGGAGGTTTGTGGGGTCCATTGGTATGGGGGTGGGGCCACTTACAGCTATTCAAGGACTACGACATGGTAGCTACAGGGTGCCCTGCGGGTACTTCGTGGTACGTGTACCTCGTAGGTCTGCGTACTACGATTTGCAATAAAATAAAGCTTTTCCTTCCTTTTTATTGAAATTTATTTAATAAAAAACTCTTACAACATGAAAAATGAATTAGTATTTTATTTTCTAAACAAAATTTCAAAAAAAATTCGACGGAAAAATAATATATTTTTTTAGAAAAATTGTACCATCGACATTAATGATAACCTGGGGGGCCATACGGCTTCTTGGGAGTTTTTTTTTTGCCTCACCAAACAACTGCTCTGATTTGGATGATTTAGTAGTCAATCTTAGGATTTTTGGGCCTTTTGGATGTGATGGAAGGGTCCGATTTGACCCAAAATGCTCCAAAATTGTAGCTACCTTCTAGATCTGGCAACCACTCTTCAACTTCAAACCGTCATAGATTTGGCCTCATATGCCCAATTTGGATGAAACAAAAGGAAAAATCAACTTTCTTGAATCTTCTAGACATAATGATGAGCTTAGATTTGCACCAACAAGCTCCAATATGAATTTGCAATAAAGAGCCACAAAATGGAATCCCCCCAAATCTGGTATCTCTCTTTAGAAAAAGACTCTCCAATGGCACACAAATTGCTTTGATACCATGTTAGAATTGGCTATGTCTGCCAAGATCTTGAGACCAAATGGAAAGAACAAAAAGAGAGAATGAATATGACAAGAATAAATTATATTTTTATCAATATGATTCAATAATATGATTGTTGATTGTGTACAATGAGAGACCCCTTGGTTATATAGCCAAGGTGAGATGCAAGATGTCATAAGATTATGACAAATGTCTTAATTATATGACATGAGACAACTAATCACACTTACCTAGGTTCACATGAAGTAGTTGTCAAAATATAAGATAACAACTAATGACAACTAACACCTTCTAGAAAGATTCCTTCCTATGACCTAAATAAACTTAACATGTGTAAATAAGTCCCCTAGTAATGAAATAACTAGGTACAAGACTTTATTTACACCAACAACTCGTTTACTTCAGAATAGGAAAATTTTCCACCTCTTTGGGTGAATTTTCTCTTAACAAGGGTGATCCTGCTTCTCGTCCAAGTCTTTACATTTGTTTGAGTCAATATTTAGGTGATTCCATTTGTCAAATAGGAGATCCTATTTTTAGGTGAGTCCATTCCCTTGTCTGTACCATTCAAGAAATAGGCTAGTTTGTTAGTCCCTTGGGAGGTTTTGCAAATCAAGTTTTCTTGTTCCTGTTGTTTTAGGCGACCCTACCTTGGTTATAGGCGATTTTTTCAAAGTATGGGTGAACCTTTTGTAAAATAGGAAAATTTTCTTAGCAGATTCACCTATTTCTTGTGTCCTCCCAGACATAGGTGAATTTGATCTCCCTAGATAGGTGAATTTTCTCATCAAATTCACCCATTTCTTATGTGCCTTTAAGACATATGTGAATTTGACTTCATGGATGGGCGAATTTCCTCAAAACAGAGGCAATTTTGCTCCCTTTAGATAGGCGAATTTGTGACTTGGAGAGGTGAATTTATTTGACATAGAGGTGTATCCATTTCCCATACAAATTGAAGAGAGTGAATCCTTTGGGCCACCGAAAGCTTGTCATTTTTTGAGTCCTTTGTCGCGATTGAATTTTTTTTTATCATCCTCTGTTTGCCCTTAATTGTTAGTTTAGTCCGTCTACATTTTCCAAAAGTCATATGTTCATCAGTCAAATCATATAGGCACATATAAGAACATCTTTAGATTGCACATCCATCATCAATTCATCAACCACAATACCCTATATTTCATTTTAGAGGTTTTTTATCCAAGTTGGATTAGGTGCTTGATCCCGATCATCATCATCCACATCTTCTTAGGATTGTCATCCATCCTGAGTCAATCATCATCCACAACTCAATTAATATACTTCCATCTTGAGGTAGATTCAGTGTCATGATCACCCCTTTTATAGTTTAATCCAATCAATCAACACCTTACATCATCTAGTCAAACCTCTGAACTTGCTCTAGAATTTGTTTCATCATCCTATTTAGTCAATCATCCAATCCTATCGATCATCTCATCTCATTGATCAACCTAATTGAATCCAATTGCATCTCCTATTCAATCATCTAATCAATCAATCCATCATCCAATCCAATCAATCCTCTAGTCTTCATTTAGATCCCTCATTCAAGTGCATCTTAGTGCGTAGCATCATCTTAGTTCTCCTAGTAGTTTTTCATTTTCATGCCCCTTACCCAATTGCAAGTAAAGAAACTCATGGCAGAACAACAAGGTCAAGCTACCTAGCCTAACATCCCTCATGATCCCAATAATGATGGCTCATCACAATCCAATACCAATGTCCAAAATACTTTGCCACCTGGTGATGAGAACATGGTTAATAAACCTGGAGTCACATTGATGAGTACCTCAGTAATCCTACTTATGTTCAAATGATAGATCATCTCCTTAATGAGCATGGGGATAAAATCCTTGCTGCCTTACTCTTGAAGGGAGTAAAAGCACATCTGACATTGACCTATCCCAATACATCAACATCACACCCCCTATAGTGTCTTAGGACCCCTAAAATTCATAGAATGTTTTAGGGAATTTGTATATCCCCAAGGGTCCACCTATAGAAAATTGGTATTAGCATGAGTTTGGGAATACTGTGATGTATCAAGTTGCAAACTACCCTCAGATTCTGATTTTAGTTGTCGGAGAATCACCAAATCCTAATGACCCCCTTGCTTATGGTATGCCGTAGAATCTTCCACCTTCGCTAGCCATGCATGTCCCACAAGGTCCAACCCCCATACTATCTGCACCACTTCTTCCACTTAATCAACCAGGTCAACCACCAGTAAACACTAGGGAAAATCCTTTTCTTGCACTACCACCACCTCCTAGATCTACACCCACATCCAACCTACCGCTGCCACCTTTCACATCTTAGCAACTGACCCAAGGAAACATCCCCACATTCCAACAGCCTCTAGTTAACCCACATCAGTCCACCTCATCGCAACCACCTCATCGCAACCACCTCACCAACATGTGAAATAACACACTACCATCCCATCTCAAACATGAAAACACACTTCCATCCCATCTCAAATACTGCAACATACCACCATCCCTTCTCAAACACCATAGCATACCGCTATCCCATCATAAGTAGCACAACATACTGCTATTCCCACACAACCCCCTCATCAGGCAACACAAGCTACATCACAACCTCAACAACCATCACAAGGTGCTTCAATACTGATCCCTTAGCAGCAACATATCCCATGTTGCCCTCTCTACCAACAACCACCCCAGCACACCCAAATTCCCACACAAACGCAACACAATCCCCTTGCTCAATACCTTTATCATCCATCAAGTACATATGTCGTCTTTGCTACCACATCAAATCCTAACCCCAATCTCATTCATCATAATCCTTAGCAATCCCAACTGCCACCTTACACCAACCGTCAACAATCACACTTGAATCCTTATTACCAAATGTCCAATCTATAGCCACCTCCATATACTACCCAATAGCCAAATGCTGTGTATAATTACCAATCCAATCCCTATTGCACCTAGTAGCAACTACCATACCAAAAAGTTGCTTCCACCACCTCCTATTACCAACAACAACCACCCTATCAATAGTGTGCTTCCACATCATCATATTACCAAGCCCCTTTGCCATACCAACAGGGTGCTTCCACCTCGTATTACCAACAACAACCAACATATCAACAAGGATCCTCCTCTTCATATTACCAAAATCCATCATCCTACCATCAATCTTACATCAATCCACAACCACAACCCACTTACACCAATCAATATCAGCAAACACCTCCATATAGGCCTCCACCAACATACGATCAAACCACTTCAGCCCCATCTTCATCCTACAACAATATGCTCCCTATAATCAATCCAATCCATCCAATCTGCCTCCCTCAACACCTACTAAAAAGGAGTTGGAAGAAGTCAAAGCCACAATTAAATACTTGCAAGTAGGGACTAACAAAAAGTCTTTTAAGTTTGAAGACATTTGTCCCTATCCTTTTGATCCCTCAATCTCTCTGGTTCATTTTCCAAAGCATTTTGAAATGCCAAAATTTGACAAGTACAAAGGAACTAAGGACCCAAATAATCATCTTCAAGAGTTCTATTCCCATTTTCAAGAAGTCCTCCACAATGAAAATTATCTCCTCTGATTATTTCCAAGGAGTCTAATAGGGATAGCTTGATTGGTTTATGGCTCTCCCAAAGGGATCCATAAAGTATTTTGTATATCTTTCAAAAAAATGTGTTACACACTTCTACCTTAATCTAGAGAAGGATATTGATACTTTAGATCTTCTAAAAGAGAAACAACATGAGGGAGAGACCTTTTTTCGTAAGCTACCTTCAAAGGTGGTGTGCTTTGGTTAGTTAGATGAAGTCCCTACTTAGTGAGAAGGACATGGTCACCCTTTTCATAGCAAAATATCATGTAGAAATGGCACATAATCTCAATCTCCACTATGTAACAACCTTTTTAAAGGTAGTAGAGAAGGGTCTTATCATTGAGAGGGCACTTACTACTAAGGGAGTGATCAAAATTTATAATCCTGATAAAGAAAATTCGTCTGAGGATAAATCCCGCTATCAGAACAAGAATAAGAATGATTTCAATGATGGTTTCACTGACACCAAACATGTTCAAGTAGCTAACACCTCTCAGAGGCCACAAAAACATGTATCTAATCAACCATCCATTTCCAATGTCATATTAGTGCCACAAGGGGCACCTTGTCCTCCTCAACAGTCCAACTAGAATAATCAGGGAAACAATCAACACCAATTCACTCAATTAGGAGAATCCCTAAGTGCCATTTTTAATAGGCTTCTTTAGGCTAGTTACCCAATCATGTATCCTGTGACCAAGCCTTTTGATGAGTCTAAGTTGAAGCCTTCCTAGTATAAGGAAAGTGAGTATTGGGAATTTCACAAGATCAAAGGGCATTCGCCAAACAAATGTCAAGGCTTAAAAATCTATATCTAGGATCTTATAGATCAGGGTGATATACACGTGGATGACAACCAGGCCTCGTCGTCCAGTGCTTAGCTTCAAAGATATCAAAATGCCTTCCCAAAACATAATCAAGGTGCTAGTACGTCTAACAAAAATTCTGGGTCAAGTAGCAACAATAATCAGTGTAACATCACAAACAATATCAGCTATAAGAATGTGCCATATAACTAAGATGGCATAGTCATGTGCATTATTCAGGTAGAGCCTAGTGTGTCTATGATACATGTAAAAGGAAAAGACCCCTAGTGTGTTGTCATGACCCACCACACTCGCATCACCATCCTTGGAGTCTCTAGATGTCAACCCAACCACTACCTGTAAGCTCCCAGTATAATATTCTTGATCACCTAGGAAAGACTCTAACCCAAATATCTATCCTATATTTTCTTAAAGGTTTTGTCCTATCCACCAAAAAATTATAACCAAAGCTTTGCAGGACACCCATGTTCCCAACGATATAGATCCTACCCAATGTCAAGGATTGGTAGGACACCCGTCAGCCACATATTAGCTAGGATTTAGTCAAAATGACATGCCTTGTATTGATTCGAACAATAACCATCGTCTCCATATCAAATTCCTCATAGCCCGACATAAAGTGAAAAGGGTCATGGTAGATAATGGCTCTACCATAAACCTTTGTACATTAAATTTCATAAAATAGGTAGGCTACACTCATGTTGACTTAAATAATTAGGTTATCACTATCAAGGCATATGACAATGCAAAGTGTGACTCTAAGGGGACAATTTGTCTTCCAATTCAGGTTGGTCTTGTTGTATAGTATACTACCTGCCATGTCCTTGATTTGGACCTCCCATGTAACCTTCTTCTTGGCTACCCATGGATCCATGCCATGCAAGTGATCCCATCCACTTACCATCAGTGTCTAAAGTTCCCATTTAATGGGATGGAAGTGATAATACATGCGGATCTGCAACCATTTGAGTATTGTCATGCACTAGAAACTTCCTTCCCCCATTCTCACTACTATCCAAGAGTGGAGATGGGGGCACCTAAGGCATCATCATCCCATCCATCTTCCAACACACTATCCACCATGTCATCCACTACATCTTCCACATCTGACTCCACAATTACCAAGGACCAAATCATCAATAAAGGGTGTGGTGAGTATGAAATACACAAATTTAAATGTGGCAACCATGCCACCCTCACCTCATACGTATGGCCAACCTTCTTAGTCCACACCGAAGCAAGAAGAGAAGACAATCACTCTGAGTTCCAAGAATGTGGGATCCAACACTTTCCACTCCCCTAGGACAAGACAAGATCCACTAGAAGATGACATTAGTCAATGGATATATCACGAGGAGCCTGAACTTCTCCCCCTCTTAAAGAGTATTTCCAGGAGATGTACCCTTATGCCTCAAAGTTAGTTGAATGATATAATTATCAAGGGGGAGGCCTTGACATAGAAGAACAAGGAAGGCGATAGCCTATTGATACCCTAGTGCAACCAAAATACTTGGGCTTAGGCTATGACACAAAATAAAAGGGTCCTATGCCATCAACTAGTGCTTCTAACAACGTTAGTGCAAAAAATGGTCTCCTTGAAGAAATACCTAAAGAAGAATCCATCATACTTGCATATGATAATGTGGATCTCTCCTCCATGTTTGATTTCCTATCCATTTTCTCCATCAATATTTCCCTTCACCATCCTCAACTCATTGATTGGGACCTACACAGTAGCACACCTGTTGAAACCTTTCCCTCAGTGGGTACTTATGTGCAACTTATGGGATTTGGGGAGGATGAACGCTGTTGATGGTGTTTTCTACACAAAAACTCAGATAGAATTTGATATCCTATCTCTCTTGAAAGGTAAATCTCTATCAGCAAGCCTCAAGAGATAACCCACAGGTCTCTAATATCAGGTCTTGACAAATGTAGTGAAACAACTTAGAGATAATATGAAAATGATGGTAATCACAAAGGCGCCTTACAAACAAATATTGGATCTTCAAACTTATCATATTTTGCAATGTATTGATACTTAAATTCCTAAATCTAACCCAGATTCAAAATAAACAACAAAAGAGATAAGGTTTTAGAGAGATTTCTAAGACTAAAACCTAAGATCAATCACAACAATGATGAATGTTGTAAATGGATAGATCCCTAATAAAACCAATCTTTGCTTGATCAGGGACAAACCCACAACTCCACAAAAATGGTGCAATCTTCTAAGGAAACTAAAGGTTTTCAAACCATAAATATTCATCCACATAACCAATTACTAGTGCAATATGAACAAACATTTATAGTTGAACTAAGCACAAAAATGAGGCCCAGACTAACTTTACACAATAATCTACAATCAACAAATTGCTAAAAGTATGGACCAGAGATCGATCAACATCATTCACATTTCAACATTAACATGAAAGAATTAAAGTCTACTATCTAACATTGGGAATTGAGAACAAGAACCCATATAAAATGTAAAAGCATAACACAATGTCTACCAAATCAACAACCCAATTTGCATTAACTTCTCCAACATTACATAACAATTTCTAGTCTCTCTCCTCTCCTACAACTACTGACTTGTAGAATCTAACTCCTAACTTAGCCAATTCTGCCTTCTTATAGCCTCTAATAAGCTACTCTAACCTAGTCTAACCCTTACAAATGAGAAGGCACTGTCCTTATATAGAAAATTACATTTTGAACCAATGGTCAGGATTTAATTCATCCAATGGCTGCAATTTTAGTTCTAGAAGCATCAAGCTATTACATTTAATTTGGGAGCTCATGGTACATCATCATCCAATCAATTGCATTTAGTTACACTATGTCCTAATGACATCAATTTTGAGAAAATCCTCATTGGAGAATAAATATAGCTTCACATGTCTCCTTGTTAAAGGCACCTCTCCAATTGATATACAGCTGGTGGCATGGATTTTTATGTAGGCCCCACATTTAATATTTGAGTTGAACTCTTCTAGATTTCCCTCTTGGAAAAAATTCATATGCAAGTCCCCTCTTAATTTATTTAATCCTTAAAAATAAATACAATTATTAGTAGTTCACATGTTAAAAATCCACTCCATAAAATATCCAAATTAAACTCGAATAAAATTTTGACCTTTTTAGAAAACTTTCCATTTTTGGAAAAAATTTCTCCATCTAAAGAATTTCATTTTCGAGAACATTTTAAAATTTCAAGAAAAAAATTCCTTTTGGAAAAATTGCATTTCAGGAAAAATTTTCATTTTGGGGAAAAAATCATTTTGGAAAATTTTGGGATTTTGAGGGGGTCTTGGAAAATTTCAAAAAATGGAAATTTTGGGAATTTGAGCCCTTCGTGGAAATTAGGCCATGGAGGAAATTCAAGAATTTCCTATGGCAAGGGAATTACGCGGGATGCATGAAATCCCTGAAAGTGCAACAATTATGGAAATCCAAGAGGTTAACGAAAATCAGAGATTTTTGCATAAGGAGGAAATACTTGAATTCCATGCAAAGTCAAAATCCCCTAAACCTCATAACTTTTTTTTTAGAAGGAATTTTCAAAAAGTTCAAAAAGGAACCTTGCCTAATTTTTTGTCCTCTATCCATGGGTGCAAAAAGAAAATTTCCATTTTAAAAAAATTGGGATTTTGAGGGGTCTTGAAATTTCAAAAATGGAAATTTTGGGGATTTCCATTAGGGATAGAAATCCCCCATTTCGAGGCAAGGTCAAAATCCCCTAAACTCCATAATTTTTTTTTAGAAGGATTTTTCAAAAAGTTCAAAAAGCAACCTGACCTAATTTTTCATCCTCTATCCACGGGTGCAAAAAATATTTACATATAACATTGAAAATTCACTTCAAAATCCCCATTTTCAAATTCCAAGATAGGTGAATTTCCCCTAGAGCCTCAAAATATTGTCCTCATTGAACCAAGTCTAGACTTAATCTCAAATAACCTCCCAATAAGAGCAAAACCAAAAATTTGACCAAGTTAAGATGCAAAGATGCAAAAGAAAGAAGAGGGTCCCTGCCTCCGATGGGACGTGTGTGCAAAAATTGCACAACAAACACCCTAACCGCAAAAATAAGAAGAAACAAAATAAAAAGGGTCATCTAGTGAAAACCTCCTTGAGGCACTTCCTGAATTAGAAAAATTAAAAATAAAGGGTGTATCTGACAGTGAAAACCTTGTTGAGGCACTAGAGGATGGGGATGTTCATCTTCCCCTTATGGGAACTCAATTGTTTGAATGATCTTCTATTCTAATTGAAGAAACATAGGAAGTAAACTTGGGAACCAAAGAAGATCCAAAGATCACGTATGTAGCCAAGTCCTTATCAAAAAGATCACTCTACCATAGTCCATCTGCTTAAAGAAGGAATCATCAATTTTGCATGGACCTATTCAAATATGCTAGGTCTAGATTCCGCTTTAGTGGTACACCATTTGGAAATCCATCCAGATGCTAAACCTGTCAAACAAAAACTCAGAAAGATGCATCCTCAAGTGGCTTTACTTGTCAAGAAAGAGTTGGAAAAACTATTGGAAGTAGGGTTCATAAGACCTATCAACTATTCATACTAGATATCCAACATAGTCCCCGTAGCCAAGCCAAACAGAAACATTGGGATTTGTATAGATTTCTAGGATCTAAATAAAGATTTTCCTAAAGATGAATTCCCCCTTCCAAACATTGATATGTTGGTTGACTTAACATCAGGACATGAGATGCTATCCCTCATGGATGGTTTCTTCAGCTATAATCAGATCAGGACTACACCCAAAGACCAGCATAAAACTGCCTTCTCTGCAACTTCGGGCACCTTTCGCTACAATTTCATGCCCTTTGGACTCAAGAATGTGGGGGAAACTTATGAAATTTCCATGACCATCATCTTCCATGACCTTATTCACATCATAATGGAGGATTATGTTGATGATTTGTTGGGGAAAACCAAGACTAGGGAAGAGCACCTTATGATCCTCAAGAAAATATTTAAGTAGCTAGAGCACTACAAGCTATGTTTGAATCTAAAGAAATGTATATTTAGAGTTACATCAGGAAAGCTATTGGGATTCATCATCTTTAGAAGGGGTATAGAGGTAGAACCAGCTAAATTCAAATCAATCATGGAAATGCCCCTGCCGTGTAGTCTTAAGAAACTAAGAAGCCTTCAAGGGAAGTTACAGTCTATCTGATGGTTCATAGCTCAATAGCCAAAAAGTTCCAATTGTTCACCCATGTTTTGTGTAAATATACCACCTTCATGTGGGATCTATAGTGTCAGCTAGGATTTGACAAAATCAAGGAGTATTTGGCTCATCCACCAATCCTCATGCCTCCTATTCTAGGTAAACCACTTCTGTTGTATATCTCAGCCACTTCAATTGTATTGGGGGAATTATTAGCCCAACATGATGAGTCCTTTAAAGAATGTGAAATCTATTACATTAGTCGAACATTAGTGGGCTATGAACTCAATATTCTCCAATGGAAAAAGCTTGTCTAGATGTAGGATTCAGTTCATAAAAGCTTCACCATTACATGCCCAATCATCTTGTGAAGCTAATATCAAAGGTTGATCCACTCAAGTATCTGTTATCCAAAACACCTTTAACTAGATGCATGGCTAAGTGGGTCATGTTACTGAGAAAATTCGATATAGAGTATGTGGAATATAAGGCAATTAAAGGGAAAGTAATAGCAGATCACTTTGTAGATGCTCCTTTGGTAGATTCCTATCCCTTGGTCATGTAATTTCTCGACAAAGAAGTCCTCACAGTCATAGAAGTAGCTACATGGATTCTCTATTTTGATGGGTCATACACAGATAATGGAGCTAGTGCATGTATCTTGTTCATCACCCCACAAGGTGATTACATTCTAGAGTCATTCAGGTTAGCCTTCCCATGCACAAACAATATAGCAGACTATGAAGCTCTTATCACTAGTTTCAGGATCATGATTCAATGGAATATCACTCATTTGTGAGCCTTTTATGATTCTCAATTGATCATCAAATAGGTCAATGATGAGTTTTAGATGAAAGATGATAAGTTGTTACCTTACAAGTGCATGGTGGATGACTTCAATAAATACTTCACCTCCATCCAATTTGAACATGTTGGTGTAAATAAAGTCTTCTACCTAGTTCATTCATTACTAGGGGACTTATTTACACATGTTAAGTTTACTTAGGTCTAAGGAAGGAATCTTTCTAGAAGGTGTTAGTTGTCATTAGTTATCTTATCTTTTGACAACTACTACGTGTGAACCTAGGTAAGTGTGATGAGTTGTCTCATGTCATATGATTAAGACGCTTGTCATAATCCTATGAAATCTTGCATCTCACCTTGGCTATATAACCAAAGGGTCTCTCTCATTGAAAACAACACATCATATCATTGAATCATATTGATAAGAATACAATTTCTTCTTGTCATATTCTTTTCTCTCTTCTTGTGCTTTCCATTTGGTCTCAAGATTTTGGAAACCATAGCCAATTGTAACATGGTATCAAAGCTATATCTCAATTCTAACATGGTATTAGAGTAGGTTGGGTGCCATTGGAGAGTCTTTTTATGAAGAGAGATACCAGATTTGGGGGTGTTCCATTTTTTGGCTCTTTATTGCAGGTTCATATCAGAGCTTGTTGGTGCAAATCTAAGCTCACCATTGCATCTGGAAGGTTCGAGAAAGTCAAATTTTCCTTTTGTTTCATCTAAATTGTACATACAAGGAAAAATATATGAGGGTTTGAAGCTGAAGCGTGGTTGCCAGATTGAGAAGGTAGCTGCATTTTTGGAGCATTTTGGGTCAAATACGACCCTGCCATCGTGTCTAGAAGGGCCAAAAACCCTAAGATTGACTACCAAATCCTCTAACTATGAGCAGTTATCCAGTGAGGTAAAAAAAATTCCCAGGGAGTTGTATGACCCCCTAGGTCATGCCATTAATGCATCAGTGGTACAATTCTTGAAAAATAAATATTTTATTTTGGTTAAAATTTCTGAAATAAATATTATAAAATTTTAAGGAATTTTTATTTGAAAAATCATTGCAAAAAAATTAAAGAAAAAGTTTTATTTTCTACATATTATTTAACAACAGTATAGGGTACTGCATACCTCCCTACAGAGGTGGGTACAAGTGGCCCCACCACTTCTCCATGAAGCTGCCATGTGGCAAGCCAACAGGAAGCCACATAGATAGTGCGACCCCCACCTCCAAAGTATTCGGTTGTCAATAGAAACTCTGGCGGGTTGTTTTTAAATCGACAAATTAAATCAACTGACAATGGTCTTTTTAGAGAAATATGACATATATTCACTGGTCAAAGATTTTGTTCTAGATTCTAAGCATTTGAGAGGAATATTCTAGAGCATCCCACAGATTCCATTAGCAAGAATATACCGAAAGCATTTTCCGAGTAGGAGGAATATTTTGTGGGATGCTTAGAAGACTATCAAATTTAATCGCTTGTTCTACTGATGTCATCACCATGTCAATGATGATGTCAACATGCTAAAAAAAATTTCCCCCCACTGTTTGCATTTTGGTTTTCATAGGTGAACTTTGAAGGCTCATATCTTGTTCATTTTGACTCCTTTTTTCAAGAATTTTTTTTTTCATTTGGGATAATTTTACATGCTATTCATATTAGTGCAATTAATCTCTCATTTTTGTGCCTAATTTTTCTATAATTTGAATATTCTCATAGGTGTTGCTGCTTTGTTCTTATTTTGGGAACTTCTGGAGGCCATATCTTGCTTTTACGGTAACATTTTTGGGTGCAATTTTTTTTGAAAGTGCGTGATTTTTCATGTAATTTTTAGTGGTATGATTAGATTGATCTCATTTTGTACTAAAAAATTGTACTTGATTTTGTGTCCTATTTTGGCATCTATAAGCACTAAGATCAAGTCCACATTGCTATTTTTGGCAGTGGCAACTGTAAACACACTACTCATAAAGTTACAAGCTCATATATTGTTGGGGGGTTTCTTGATTTAGTAATTTGGGAGGGTAATATTATAGTGATTTCTTGCATTCTTTTGCTTGGTTTGTGTTCTTGCAATGGGGAAATCTCAAATTGAAATCCTTAATCCACATAACTATGCTACATGAAATAAATCAGTATGGCGCTATCTCATGATGAAAGGTCTAATAGGTCATCTATAGGAAACCACTGAAAAAACCTACTAATGCTAAAGAATTGGCAAGGTGGGAGATTGATCATGAGAAAACACTTGGATGCATATGTTCATTAGTCTCATTTGATTTACAATTTCATATTGAATCATGCAAAAAACCTAAAGATGCTTGGGAGACTTTTGAAAAATTGTACGATAAAAAAATAAGATTAGGGGATATCAGATTGATAATGAATTGATGAAACTTGATCCTAATTTTTTTGACCACATCGAAGACTACATCTCCAAAATGAAGCAACTAAAAATATAGTTGAAAGAATGCAATATTGAAAAAGAGGATTTATAGTTGATTTTGAATGTGTTTTTGATAAGAGGGATAAACGGGTTTTACAGGGACCCGAAACCACAAAGTAACATTACAAACAAAGACCAAAACAAAGGTTTGAAAGACAAAAAGGCTGCCAGAGAGATAAAAAACCCGCAAAAACAAACAGCCACAAAAAGCCGCAAAAAAGCCAACAAAAGGCCAGCAGGCAGACAAACCCGGGCCCAACCATAGCTAATCCATAGTATTCAAAAGCTCATCAGCAATCTCTTCCAGGTCCACCATTTCCTAGACCCCCTCCATGAAAATCTGAGCCATATTTGGGGTAGACGGGGATTTTCTTTTCATGCTTGATCTTGTGCGCCTAGAAACCCCCGCGTCCTCATCTTGGTCTTTCTCCTTATCTAAGTCAACAATCAGCACTCTGTTCTAGGTTTTCTCCATTCTTTCGATGAAGGCTTTGATGATTAATGAGTTATGTTTAGCTATTCTACAATTCTGATCAGCAATTTTTTTCATGGTTCCTTTAATTTTATCAAGATCATTTTCAACAGCACTGTCCTTTTGCATGCTAGCCTTCGCAAATATATTCTTCTCCACTTCGAACTATATTAGCCCAGCAACTTTGGCTTCAATTTCCCCCAACTTACTATGAAGAGACAGATTTTTGGTCTTCAACTCACTGATTTCATAAAATAACCATTTGGCAGAATTAAATTGGTCCTCAGAACATCTTTTGGCAATACCAACGAAGTCAAAAGGGGGGTCACAATCAGAATTGAATGTGTTATCCAAGCTTGGTCCTGAGTATTTAGTGTTCATTTCTAGCTTTCATACCCATCAATTTTCTATGGGAGCATCATATGTTGATCCTAATTTTGATGACTTTGCAAATCTCCTAATCCAAGAGGAAGCTAAGTTAATGAACATGGGTCTAATCAAGTCTTCCAAGTCACAAGCATTAGTGGCTAGTGAGTCTAAGGGACATAAAGAATCAGGGAATCTTGATAAGAAGCAAAAGAAGAAAAAGAACAAGCCACATAAAGAATCAAAATCGTCATCCTCAAAAAGAGAATCATCTAAGAAGGAGAGGCCTTTTTGTGCATATTGCAAGAAGGATGGACATGAAGAACATTATTGTTATAAGGATATTGATGAGTTGAAAAATCTTCCCAAAAAGAATCACATTGATTATCCTTCTAAAAATTTGAATCTTCTTCTCCTTCTACTTCAAAATAGTCTAAAAAGGATAAATGTCAAGCATCTACATCAGGATATAAAGGACAAGCTCTTTGTGCCTTTTCAGGTCTAGGATTAGGGAGATGGTTTCTAGATTCAAGAGCATCTTATCACATGGCATCTTCGTAGTCCATCTTCTCTTCATTTCAACATTGTACTATGCCTCCTATCTTGACAGGAAACAATACATACATGAGTGTAATTGGGAAGGGATCTATTAGTTTTGGGGACAATAGTTTCTAGGATGTTTTATGTGTTCTTCATTTGATGAACAATCTTCTTTCCATATATTAGATTACACATGATGGATATGGGAGGACTGTGGAGTTCACTCCTAATTCAGTCATCATTCAAGACTTGGAGACTAGAGAGATCATTGCTATCAGGGTGGTTGATCATTCATCTCAGTTGTATACCTTTGTAGATTTTTCTTTTGATGATGACCTTGTTCCTTTGGCTGTTGATCACATAAACCATGGTTTAGAGGATACATTTGGCTACTTGAACTTGGGAGTTGTCACATTAGATCCAATACCTGAGCCATGCATTATATCTCCTCCACCTACTGTTGTAGTTGATGATGCTTGTGAAGCCACAGTTTTGGTTCCTTATGATTTAGTGCAACAGGAATTACATAGTCTTCCAGATATGGCTACTTTGGATGGCTTCTTGACAAGTATTTTAGACTTGTTTATGGAGTCTCATCTTGCAGATTTGGGAGACATCATTGATGAAATTCATCTTCTCTTTGATGGAGAAGAACCTTCTTCAGTTTTTGTGAGGGAACACCTTGACCCTCTTGTTCATTCTCTACATGATCATTCTTTGCAGTTTGGCGTGAGTGTGGATACTTTTTGACAGCATTTGGAGGAGGCTTCTTTATCTTTAGAGGGGATATCCTTATCTTTGGATTATATTCTACATTAATCTCTACTAGATGTTGGATTTTCCTCTTCAGTAGTGTGGCCTAGAACACTTGTTTGGAGTGTGTTAGCTTTCGACATCGACATGGAGACACTTGAGAATGCTTCAGAGATATCATGCTTTCACTCATGATAGTTATATGGAGTTAGAGATACAACTTTTGGAAAATCCATGATACAATCAGATGTTACAAGAGAGAATGGAAAGAAAGCTTTCTTCACAATGCAAGATTGATTAATGGTTGAATATGATTCATTAATCTTGAATTTATCAAATTGTAAATGAGATAACTTGATTATAAAGGCAAGGTAGAGATGTAGGATTAGAAAAGATCATGACAAGTGTCTTAATCCTATTACATTAGAAAACTAACAATCTAATCACCTAGGAATCAAGCAATACTAGCTAGAAAAGATAAGTTCTAGAAAATCCAACTAATACTTCTAGAAAGAATCTTATGTCCTAAGTAAACTTAACACGTGAATATGTCCCCTAATTACCTAGTGAGCGAATTAGCTAGGTACGAGACATTTATTCACACCAACAACCCCCCTTAAGTGAAACTTAGGGAGACAATTATTATGCACACTATGCAAAGATGACTATGACTATGGGTCCTAGCTACTAGGCCATGTTAGCTACCCATTTAAAAATTAAAATGAAAATGCAATCTCTCACAAGTAGAGAAAAGGAGAAAACCCAATGAGACAAAACTCCTCTCTAAAAGAGAGAAAACAAAACAAAGAAAAACAAACATTATGTATGGAGGGCTCAATGATACCTCCCAAGGACTACATCCATCATGTATATGCAATCAATGACCCCCCATAAGAGGGTAATAGAGAGATAAGATATCCTCCCCATGATGAAGAAGCTCCAATGTTGATGAAGAATGCCTAAAAACAAAAGATGATCCAGTGTTTGCAAGCAACACATCATCTCTTAGGAAGAAACAAATCTATAAGCTGATGATGAAGCCACTCCATGTCCAACTAAAAGGAGGAATAATTAACACTCAACATGTAGGCCTTTGAAAATAGATGAGGAGTCTCCAAGCTTGAATGAGTCACAACTTAATCATGGTCAAACTCAACCAAGAAGAATTACAAATAAAGTGAAGAAGGAGACTCATGAATGTCAATGTCCAAAGACAAAGTAGATGGTATAACAATTGTCCTAAAATTTTCATCAAATAGGAGAGAAATCCCCTCAAGTGTGTCCTCCAAATCTGTAGTATGAGACTCCATGAACAAGTTAGAGATACCTGTCAAATACTCATCCCACAAACAAAGATTTGAAAAACTATGATCATCTTGTTGAATAGAAGCATCAATGGCTAAAGAAGTAGGGGGTAGAGAAGGAGGAAGCTCAACACTAGTCTCTAGAATACCAAGGTGTAGATGACTGAACTTCTCCTCACAAACATGGTTCACACTCAATGGAGTGTATGATGCAATCAAAGGAACATTATCATCTTTTGAAGAAAAATTTCAAAAAGGAATACACATGAGATGAATGATCAGCCATCCTGCTAGAAAAAATATCCCTAGTCTCCAAGTCCCTTATGTACACCCTATCAGGAGTGAACTAAACTTTTTTACCTTGACCCCCATGAGTAATTTGATAAATAGAAAGGAGATTAGTGGACAAGAAAGGAACAAAAATCACATCATTGAAAATCCCTTCCCCCATGTCAATAGAATCATTTCCACTTACCTTCATATATGTATTACTACCCATCAATATATGAGGAGAATTACAAGGCTCAAAAGAAGAGAACATGTCCATAGAAGATGCCATATGATGAGATGCCCCTGAATCAAGAAGCCATCTATGAGATTCAAGACTTGTAGAGGCCAAGAGTACTTGTACTTTCATTTTGTGTAGCCTAGAAGTAGATGTTGTATTCTCTGACTAAGATGATGATGAGGGGGCTACCAATTGATATGTTGAAGAAGAAGTAGAAGAAACTAGTGAGGGAAGTTGAATGTTATTATTTTGAAGGAGGTGTGTGAGTTCATCAATCTTCTTATTATAACATCTATTCTCATCATCTCCTAATCTTTTTCAATATGCACATTTGAACCTCTTCTTTTTAGATGACTCCTCTTTTGAAGAGGTTGTAGACTCAGGAGTGCTATGTGAAGGAGGATCTTTACCTTGCTCATTATACTTGGGAGTCTTGTTCTTATTCTTACCTTTTCCACTTGAAGCCTTTGTATCCTTTGACAAAAGAGAATGAGATGTAAAAGACTTCAATGTGTCGATGTTGCCAACTTTGCTTGTTCCCTTGCGAGTTGAGTTGCAAATTCATCAAGAGAAGGAATTTTGTATGCATTGCCAAGGGCATCCATTATAGCATAAAATGTAGAAACAAACACTGAATAATTAGGACCAAGCTTAGCAAGAATAGAAAGAATCAACTGTTCATCCTCTTTAGTGACCCCACAATTACATAACTGCAATCTTAGAGAATTAAGCTTAGAGAAGTCTTGGATATTGTCAAAATCTGATGGATTAAGACCCATTAGTTCATTCTAAAAACTTAAATTTCCTCATCTTATCTGGCTTACCAAAGAGACTCTCTAAAGTAGTTCAAACTTTATTAGGATATGTGCAAGATGCAACATGATATATAAGATCTGTAAAAATGGACAAAATAAGAGTACCAAGAGCTTCATCCCTTCTATCAAGCCATTTCCTTCTCTCTTTAGCACTTGTTGGTTTTGGATCTTGACCAAATGTGACCCTTTGCAACTTTAATTTTAACAATAATAACTCCATTTGAGTTCTCCATTCATGATAGTTATATGGAGTTAGAGATACAACTTTTGGAAAATCCATGATATGATCAGATGTTACAAGAGAGGAACATCAAATTCCCTTCACAATACAAGAAATTAACCCCTTTGTCACAAACAAATTTACACTTTTTTGCAAATTTACAACAATGTATCCCAAACTAGCAAATCAGCTACACACTCAAAATATGAAAATTTGGAAACAAATCTACAAAAAGTGCATTAGTAGATCTGAATTACTCTTGAATACCCTCTTGATGCCGCACATTTGGGGAAAATTGGAAACTAGAGTAAAAAGATATGAGCTCGAAGGTGAAAAAAGAATATTTGTCTTCAACCTAGAAAAAATGGCACAAAATTGAATTTTTTTTACAAAATACTTACACCACTAAAAAATTGAGACTTCCATCTTTCTGATGATATTTTGTTTCAAAAAATTTGCCTCCATTTGCAAAAGTTATGAAAAAATGAAAAAAAGGCCTATAAAAAGGCACTTGGGGGCAAAATCAAGGCAACTTAGAGACTAAGTCAATGCAAAAAATGGGCTCAATATGATATGGTCAAATTTTAAACTTTATAAAGTCTTACTACAAAATAAAATGACCCACATAAATGGCCAACCTTTTTAGACTTGAATATGAGAATTTTAAAACAAGGTTTTATATCTTAAAGACTTGTAATGAAGAACCATGTCGGATTTAAAAAGAATACAAGATTTCATCACCAAATTCAAGTCACTAAGAACACAATTGAAGGATTGTAAAATTGAGAAATCAGATACATAATTGATCTTAAGTGTTCTTTCAAAGCTAGGACTTGAATATTTAGTGTTTGTGTCTACTTTCTATGCTACAAAGAATGCCCTTGGGAGTGAGTTTAAGATGCCTTCCTTTGAAGATTTTTCTATGCAAATCACTAGGGATCAAGATAAGCTTATTCAAATTGGTACTTTGAATTCTTCAAAATCATATGCCTTGGTTGCAAAGGAAGAGAAGTCTTCAAGTGGAAAAGAAAATAAAAAGAACAAGCCTAAGAAGAACACACAATCCACATCAAATTCCATAGAAGAACATAAAGATTCATCTTCAAAAGAGAAAACATCTAAGAAGGGGAGGCATTTTTGTGCATATTGCAAGAAGTACATGGACATGAAGAACATTATTTTTATATGAAGGATATTGATGAGTTGAAAAATCTTCTAAAAAAGAATCACATTAGTTTTCCTTCTAGAATGTCTGAATCACCTCCTTTAAAACAGTCTAAAAAGGACAAAGGCCAAGCATCTACATTAGGATATGAAGGAAAAGCTCTTCGTGCTCTTTCATGTCCAAGATTAGGGAGATGGCTTCTAGATTCAAGAGCATCACATCATATGGCATCTTCACATTCAATATTCTCTTCATTTTAGCCTTGTACTAGTCTCCTATCTTGGTGGGAAATAGTACATACATGAGTGTAATTGGGAAGGGATCTATTAGTTTTGGGGACAACACTTTCTAGGATGTCTCATGTGTCCCTCATTTGATGAACAATATTATTTCCATATATCAGATTGCACATGGTGGAGATGGGAGAACTGTGGAGTTCACACCTAATTCAGTCATCATTGGAGACTTGGAGAGAAGAGAGATCATTGCTATTGGGGTAGTTGATCATTCGTCTTGGTTGTATACCTTTGTATATTTTGCTTCTGATGATGACATTGTTCCTTCGACTATTGATATGAACCATAATTCCGAGGAGACATTTGGATTCTTGAACTTGGGAGTTATCACATCAGATCCAATTCTTGATTCATGCATTTCATCTCCTCCATCTACTATTGTAGTTGATGATGCTTGTGCTACTACAATTTTGGCTCCTAGTGATTCAATGCAGCAAGATCTACATTGTCTTTTAGATTTGGCTACTTTGGATGACTTCCTGACAGGTATTTTAGACTTGTTTGTGGAGTCTCATCTTGTAGATTTGGAGGATATCATTGATAGCATTCATCTTCTCTTTGATGGAGAAGATCCTTCTTCAGTTGTTGTGAGGGAACACTTTGACCCTCTTGTTCATTCTCTACATGATCATTCTTTGTAGTTTGAAGTGACTGTGGATACTTTTGGACAACATTTGGAGGAGGCTTCTTTATCTTCAGAGGGGATATCACTATATTTGGATCATGTTCTACATTCATCTCTATTGGATGTTGGATTTCCCTCTTCAGCAGTGTGGCCTAGAACACTTGTTTGGAGTGTGTTAGCTTTTGACATCGACATGGAGACACCTAACCATGTCTCAGAGACATCATCCATCATCCATATTCCTAACATCCTACATCCATCCATGGTTTTGTTTCTTCCTTAGGGGAGGAACGTTGTTCAATGAGATTGGATCATCTTCAACATTCATTGTTGAGCTTCTACCATCATTTCAGGAGACTCAACATTGAGGGGGGGCTACCTTGTCTCTCTTCTACTTCTCTCTTATGGGGGGGTCTTTTTCCTCACATGGGTTTTTTTCCTTCTCATGCTTCATTGAGAGAATTTCTATTTTTGTATTTCATCTCTCTTTTGGGGAGGATTTTTGTCTCACTAAGTTTTTTCCTTTTCTCCATTTGTGAGTCATTGCATTAATTTCATTTGCTTATGTACATGGGTACCTAACATGGCCTAGTATTCGGGACCCATCTATGTGTCATTTGCATAGTAATCTACTACTCCCTAAGTTTCACTTAAGGGGCGTGTTGGTGTAAATAAAGTCTTGTACCTAGTTAATTCATTACTAGGGGACTTATTTACACATGTTAAGTTTACTTAAGTCATAGCAAGTAATATTTCTAGAAGGTGCTAGTTGTCACTAGTTGTTATCTTATCTTTTGACAACTACTACATGTGAACCTAGGTAAGTGTGATTAGTTGTCTCATGTCATATGATTAAGAAACTTGTCATAATCCTATGACATCTTGCATCTCACCTTGGGTATATAACCAAGGGGTGTCTCTCATTGTACATCACATAAAATCATATCATTGAATCATACTCATAAGAATATAGTTTATTCTTGTCACATTCTTTTCTCTCTTCTTGTTATTTCCATTTGGTTTCAAGATCTTGTTAGCCATAGCTAGTTCTAACATGGTATCAAAGCTATAGCTCAATTCTAATAAAATGGATACCTAGAATTCAGAACAAGGCAGTTGATGCAATGGCTACAATTGGTTCCATAATTTATATGCCTAAGGATTGAACAAACTGTGAGCTCCTCGTCGAACAACTTTTAATCCTTGTATATGATATCCTAAAGAGTGAGATGGTGTATGACATCGTAGGTCTTGAGTCACCTTAGTATCATGACATTTACACTTATCTCTATGATAACATCCTACCCCATAAACTTACACATAATGAATGTAGATCCTTCATCCAATGTACCTCCCGCTACACCATCGTGGGAGATACACTTTATCGTCGTGGGTATGATGGAACTCTTCTTAGATGTTTGAAAAAACTAGAAGCTCACACTGTGTTAAACAAGATATATAGTGGTGTTTGTGGGGCCCATTCTAATGGCATGGCCTTAGCCAAAAGGATTCTCAAAGTTGGATATTACTGGCCTACACTAGAGCATGACTCTTGCAAGTTCATGAAGAAATGCCTACCCTATCAACAACATGTAGATTTGATACATGCTCCAGCATAAGATTTACAACCTCTCATAGCACCATAGCCCTTTTCTCAGTGGATTTTTTATTTGATCGACAAGATCTACCCTCCATATTCTAATGGCCACACTTTCATCAACATTTCCACTGAATACTTCACCAAGTGGGTGGAAGCCATGCCACTCTCCCAAATTATAGGTATTTAGATATCCAAATTCATCCTCTTCCATATTCTCTGCAGATATGGAATCCCTTCCTCAATCATCATTGACAATGGAAAGCCATTTAAAAACCAAGCTATGAAACACCTATGTGAAGCCTTCCACATCCAACATCATTAGTACATGCCCTATTACCCTCAAGGTAATGGTCAAGTGAAGGTAACCGAAAAAACCTTAATCAAGATCCTTAAAAATATGGTCAATAACATTGGTTGAGACTGGCACCTCCATCTCCATTCTGCCCTTTGGGCATACTGCACTTCCATACACACTCCCACTAGCACCACTCCATATTCAATCATCTATGGTGTGGATTCCATCTTATCAATCGAAGTCGAGATCCCATCACTTATAATATCCTTGAAGAATCTCATAAGTGATGAAGATTCTCAAGCTGTGTGACTCAGTCAGTTGGAACTCCTAGACAAACGAGGGATCAAAGCATACAATCATCTTCAATCATATCAACATCATCTTAGGAGAAGCTACAACAAGAAATTTCATCCTTGCTAGTTCAAGTATGGTGATATAGTCCTCAAGGAGAATCAACATACCCAACAAGATTGAGACAAGAAATGAAAGTTTGAGGAAAATTGGCTAGGTCCTTACATGGTCATAGCTAGATATGGATCCGGTGTATATAAGCTTGCTACAATTGAAGGGGAGCCCCTAGAGGAGCCTATCAACATCATGCACCTGAAAAGGTTCTACACCTAAGTCAGTTGGTTTATCCTATCTTCAAAAATACCAAAAAAAGTAAAAAATTGTCAAAAATACCAAAAAAAAAGAAGAAAAGTCAAAAATCTAAAAAAAGTAAAGAGAAATAATCCATCTTATAGTGACAACCACCTTTGGTGGCACCTTGGATAAGTACATTTAGTGAAAACCTAGTAACAAGCACCAATCGTAGAGGGCTTAATCATTACCTACCTTGTGTCCTAGTTGCTTTATGCTTCCATCCATCCTATCCTCACATCCAATCCTATCATCCTATTGATCCAGTCTTTCAATTTGCATCCCCTTATCTATTGCTTGGTATATTTTGGTTGAACATTGGATGATCCTTATTTGTTATCCATAATCCTAAGATTTTATACCAATCTAAGCTTGTGTCATTTGTCTGTATTGATAGTCAGTCTCTCACATTCATCTAGGGTCCTTCATCCTGTCAATCCTCATTAGGTCTCATCTTGTCATGTCATTAATAGTGAATGTGACTGCATACACCTTCATTTGGTTGTAGTCTTCCCTTAATGGATATCCTCATTATTTTTTAGTATCTAGAATAGTATGGTATACAAACTAACTTGGATTTTCCCCTTGGACCTTTTTCCATCCTCTTGTGTCAGGCATCATCCATCCTTCATCTGTCTAGTTTCGTCTTTTGTCATTGGTCTTTTTCGAACTACCTTGCCTTGCACTTTCATGTAGGAAAGGTCAATCATTTGATCTACCCTGGGGGCTTTCTTCCATCTAGTCTTTGGAATCCATCATTGTCTCCATCTTCCTCTTTTTCTTTTATCCATGGTCTTTTATCAAACTACAAGGGCTTTGTGCTTTCATGTAGGAAAGGCTAATCTTTGATCAACCTCCAAGCCCCTAGGTCTTTAGGGTGTGTCAGTCTCATGTCTTGTGTTGTGTAATCAAGTATGTCCCTATCTAGCTGATTCTTAATAAGCGAGATCCACTAGTATCATGAGGTTTGATTAGTCTCGGCTTTCCTATGTCATGTCAATCACTTAGTTCAGTCTCCATCTTTGGTCTTAATAGGATGCATCCTTCCTACATTATACCACATCAATCCTATCAACCTTTTGATCCTATGGAAAAGGACATTTGACATTGATTTTTTTTTGTGATACTTTTGGCCTTTTTTTAATCATTTGAGCTTCCTATTATATCTTGTCAGGGTCACCATTATCCATCATATTATGGTGCACTTTGAATAGTAAATGTAGGAGCATATCTTGATCTTTTGCTTGTTGTTGTTTGCTAGGTTGTCTTGCATAGTACCCATCAAGATCCATGTGGTCTTGTGTTACATTGGGGCATCCTCTGTGCTTGTGGTTATCCCAATTCCTGGCCTAACCCAATTCATCACAACTTTGGCGTATTGGGATAGCCTCCTTGTCTATTGTGTTTGTTTCATGCATTAGATGCTAATCTGCGTTGGTTCTTCATACCTTGGCATTTCGTGTCTTGTGCTATAGCAAAAATTAGTGTTCCAAAAATGGAAAATATCATTAGGATTGCATTTTATTCATCCTCCAATTGCATTGCATTTATCCTCCATCCATCTTTTTCCTAACCTATGACTAGTGATTTTGGTTGTGCAAACATTCATCTCCCATCTTCTTTACTTCTCAGGATTCCTATGGTTTTGATAGGTGCAACTTCACACCCATCATTCATTATTTTTTATAATGATTATAGGGAAAGTACTTTCCATAAGCAAAAGCAAGTCTGATACATAACTAAAGTAGGCCCACCACCAGCTTCCATCACTATGCAAGCCCTTATTTACACTCATGCCCATGCTAATTCAATTTATATATTAATGTTTGTAGGGAATTTAATTGCACCCATCACTCATGTAGGTTGCATTCATTTTATAATGCTGACAATACCAAGGTCATCTCCGATGTCAAATCCCTGGTCTATGACATGCAAAATGAGCAAAGCAAATGAAATTGATACATAACTATAAGGAAATACATTCCCATCACAAAGACAGGTGAATCCAATCCTTCATTTAAGTACAATTTGATCTCAAATGAAAAAAATGTCATCTCATCTAGCATGGTAGGTTCATTCCATTACATTTCAACCCATGTGAATTTATCATATCATATTCATTTTAAGTTGTTTAGATTAATCTTAATTAGTTATTCTAATCATCTTATGTTCATTTCATTATCAATTCATTGCATTAAATATTTTTCATATTAGTCTATTACATTGCATTCTCATAACATACATCAAGTCATAATAAAAGAAAATTGATTTTACAATGTACAACATAGATGTCGATCTGCTATGTGCTAATTGATGTTTCTAGATCACATTTTCTAATTATTTCATGCATGCATCGTCACTTGCATCACAAATAATTAGGCTCAGGTCCATAGCATATAACATCATAAACAATTCATCACATCCTACATCACAAGCATTAGGCATCATGTATTTCATCCATGTCATCCACATGAGAATAAATATAGATCATCATAAACATATACAACACCATTATCATGATCATCATAATCCATTATAAAAAATATCCATACACATGTGCATAAATAAAACGTCCATCACATAAACATAACATAGTGTCGATAATGGCTATGACAAATCATATAAATATCAAAATATCATGTCCAACACAAAGTCCATAATAAAGTCCATTGTACAATCAAAATAAAGCCCATCATGTACATTGGTAATCATAAAATAAAATACAAGTATAGGGCTCTGAATCAAATGTAGACTACATCAATGATCAAAATGATCTATATCTGATCTACGCTGTGGGATTTGTGGTCTCTGCCCTTGTATACTACCCATCTGCACTGAACCTATCAAAAACATGTATCTTATCATCTCTCCTCTCTCCTCTCTACCCTAAGCTACCCTCATCTGACCTCTACGAGGAATCTAGCAGTTGTCCTCTATGTGGGGGAGTCTCTCGATAGCTGCTATACCCTTGTGTATGTGTTTCTAATGAGCATGATGGTGCTAGCCTCTGTGGTACTGCTCGAACATAGGGTGGTACACAACATGTGGGATCTAGAACCTCTCTGAAATAAGCCCCCATAAAATAGCTAGACTCTCTCATATACTCATCCCTCTCTATCGATTGTGTCTTGGCTGAATCTCACTCCACCTTATACCTATCCCATAATCCAATCAGGTATCTCCTCTCCTGCTCCCATGCATCCTATGCCATCCTCAAATGGTCTACTTGTGCCTACATCTATGAAATTTGATCCACCACTGCATCCCTCTCACCCTACAAGGCATGTACATGTGCCTCTATCACATCCCTCTCATCCTACAAGGCATGTACCTATGCCTTTGCTACATTCCTCTCATCCTGCAAGGTCTACATTAGTGGCATCACTACCTCTTCTCACTCTAGTACTGACCCTACATCCCCGACTATCTGCTTTGTAACCCCTACTCTATCTCAGAGCTCATCTCACTCCCTCTTCAACTCGATCATCTCCCTCTGTAGCTCTGCTAGTTGTCTCCAAACCTCATCCCTCTTTACCAATTCCTCTAGTAACTATTTTCATGCATCATCTGCTAGGGCCATATAGTTTCTCTCCCCATTTGACTACAACTTGTCCACCTTGGCTTGCAACCTATCCTTGTCTACCTCTAACTCCCTGAGTCTCTACTTTGTGATCCACAATCGTGCTAGGGCTCCTATTAGTAGTACAGCTAGATCCTCTAGTGGTGCAGGTACATATGGTATTATAGCTAGTGGATGTATCTCTAGGGAATCCTCCTCCATCGCCTCCACTTGTCCTCTCACCTGATGACCTCTCTCCTCCTCTACCTCAGCCTCTCTATCTCTGCCCCTCCTCTGTTGGCCCCCTCTCCTCCTGACTCTCCTCTATCAGGCTAACCTCACTTCATCCTCTGAGTTGTAGCCTAGTGCCCCTACAATCGAGTGCATTTTCATCATCCTCCCTAGCCTATGTCATACCCACCATGTGGAGTACCGCACTATAATCCCTACATATACTATCCACCCTCTCCCTAGATATGGCACTAGCTATAAATCCTCCAACATATTTCATGAAAACTCTCCTATAATTTGATCACCCCACAACCGCTCCTGAGTAATCCACCAAAACCTCAATGGTCTAGGAGGGATATCCTGTTGTAACCCAAACTACCTCATCACCTTGTCTACCTTGTGAAGCTCAACAATGTGTGGGTCCTAGCCAATTAGGTAGCATACTATGAAGAAGTATCCCCTATTCCTCCTCTCATCCTATCTCCAACTTGAAAACTATCAATGCTGCTATGGAATCCATACAATCTAATCTCCCTGTAGATCTTCTAACCTCCTCCTCCATCCGTCCAAGTCAGTAACATCCTAGTAATGCAGCCACTAGCAATACTTTTTCCTATACTAGTATGATACTGGTAGTGTCTCATCCTACGTACCTACTATCAAGATCCCTGGCCTCAACACACTAATGTGCTCCCAGGCCCATACTTGGAGCAGCGTCACATATGTAATGCTAAGGGCCCTCTTATGGTAGACCACATGTAGATCCCAATATAGCTGAGCTAGTACATATGCACCCCATGCAAACTCTCCCTTGCTTCTCTCTATAATGTTTCACATAACCTCAATGAGCTTGAGGCTACAAAACTTCCCGCTCTTGTCTAGTAGTAAGATCCCATTGATCAATCTATAGAGGTATAGTGGTAGCACCAACACCCCCAATCCCAAGCATCCATCCAAATCTAACTCTACCCCCTAGATTGAGAGATCTACTTGTCTGAAGATCGCTTGTAGGCTCCTATCCCGTTCTCACCTCTGGCTGCATGTCCAACTCACTAGGCGTCCTTTGATCGGTAGTTGCAATATTCTCCATATGTCCTCAAGGGTCATGATCATCTCCCCTATTGGGAGATTGGGAGATGGAATGTCGAAGTCTTCGAGATCCATCACTCCATCAACACTATCAGTAGTGCCCGATGTGCTCTGATGCTGGGATATCCCACCATGTGAAGCAACCCCACTTGTGCCAGTGCTACATGGTCGTGGGAATTCATCACTCCAATGGTCACCTCTAAGATTGTCAAGTGCCTCTCTCTCTCGTCTGCAACATTTCAAAGTTCTGCATCCACACCAATCAATGTATTATTCTTTCATCACTTTCATTCTCCTTTTCCTTCATTCTTCCCCTTCCCCAGGATTTTGATGAATTCACCACAGTTCTGGTCAAATTTTCCCCTTTTTCGGACTTTGGAAAATTCACCCTTTCCTCGAGCGAATTCACCTTTCCCCTACCTATGGGAAAATTCACCCTTAGGAGAATTCTCCTTTCCCCTACCTATTGGAAAATTTTCGCTTTCCTTGGGAAAATTTTCCTTTCTCTTGCCTATAGGAAAATTTTCCCTTTCCTTGGGAAAAATTGCCTTTCCCCTTCATGTTAGAAAATTTTCCTTTCAGTGAATCCACTTTTTTGGTCATCTCATGAAATCACCCCTTCAAGAGGTGAATTCGCCTCTTTCACAGTAGCACTCGTAGATGAGTGAATTTTCTATATGGTGAATTCACCACTCTCAATGACAAGTTCACCTTTTTTGTGAACTTCCCCCCTTTTTGGTGAAATCACCTCTCCAAGAGGCTAGTTTTCATATTTTCTAGCTGCACCCTTGCATGGGCAAATTTTTCATACGATAAATTTGAGTTTTTCCAAGGAAATTTTGTCTCTTTTTATTTTCTCCCCTCCCCTACTGGGTTAATGCACCCCTAGAAGAGGTGAATTCACCTATTCATCAGCCTCCAGGTCACGCCCTTTGATGGGTGATCCCACCGTATGGATGGGAAACTTTTCCCATTTGTTGCCAACCCATTTTCCTATCTACCCAAAAACCCCCAAAATCTAAAATGCATGAAACATTTAAAATCTTAAACAAAAATCATAGAGAAGGGTTTTGAAGCTAACCTGGTGGGGCACCATGCGCTCGTAGTAGAACTAGCACACCTCATCACCCCAATGGATGATCTCATCATCTACAAATCCCTCGACATCGCTCCCGTTAGCCATCCTTGTCACTCTTCCTATCTCTTTCTCTTGCTGAGTCAACTGCCAAATGTGCAAATGGTGAATAGTAATTTCCAAAATTATTATATATAACTTTTCCCTCTCTTTTTAACTTTTTAAAGTTTTGGGTATATTTACCCTTTATTTAATCTCTTTTTAATTCATTTAATCCCCTTTCTTTTGTGGGCTACCATTTACACCCTATTTGTCTGTTTTCCTCCATTCAAAAGCCATTCTTCATGTTTTTTGTGCTCTATCACATGGTTCCCTCCATTTCTTGATATCAAGATGTCACTTGGGGCCCCTTTTTCTTCCCCATCCACCCTCTTGAGGGGGCATACACCTGTCATTTTCCTCTGTTCCTCCATCCTATCCACTTCCTTGCGAGACCGGGGCATCTCCTTTCATTTTCCATGATTGGAAAACCTATATAGTTTTTTACCATGCCAGGGTATTATTTTCTAGTCATTTCCTCTATCGAGTCATCTGCATTTTGTTTTTCGTTGAAACACTATTATTCTAATAGTATTTCAAAGATGGGAAAAATGTAGACATTTGAATTTGACCACCCCCATATGGTCAAATTCATCCCTTTATTCTTTTATCTCACACCCCTTCATCGACGTTAATTAAATAATTCATTTAATTAATATTTCCTCTTTTTCTAATGTTCCTAAGGTATTTATTTAAATATTTAAATACTTTATCTTTTATCCCCTTTCTTCTTTAAATTAAATAAATACTTTAATTTAGTCACTTGGCTTTATGAATTTAAATTAATTTTTAAATTCACCTTTTTCTCTCTCCTTGTCCCATCCTCCATAATCCCCCCTAAATCTGGATTAATCTAATCAATCCATGATTAAGATGTGCACACACCTAATCAAGATTAGTGTCACATCCTCCATAACTCTCCACTTTCCTTAATACCTCACTAATCAGCTTAATCCCCTGTTTGTACAACTTTAATTGCTTGATTAGGTCAACCTAATCCTTATGCCATTTATGGCACACCCCCAAGTCAACCTTCATTAATTTCTTTCTCCTTTTGGAGAAGGCAACTCATTCCCTCATGTGAATTTAAAATTCACATTTATTCTTCTAAGGTCTTTTAAGATTTTTTAATTCATCTCCTCTTCCTCATGAGGATATTTGAGTAATTTTAAATTCCTCATGTGTCACATCTCCCACATGGGGAGAATGACCTCCTTTATGATGATATCTTGTCCCAATCCCAAGGTAACTTAAAGTACCTCCACCTCACCTCCCCTTGACACCTCATTGGACACATGACAAGATGTGATGGCTTGTGAGTTCTCAACTCACCTTGGCCCTTGATCTTGTCCATGTTGGGATCATCTTAGCCCTCCATTGCTTAGAGGAATTTCCCCTAAGATTATAGGATTTTACCCTCATTTGAATTAATTCAACTTTCTAGCATTCAAGCCTTCAAGCACTCCAACAAGCATCCACCATTGTTGCATCTTTGAGCTCATATCTTGCAGCTATCCAAATACCCATTTGCATCATTGCATTCTTCATCCACTGATGATCATTTCGAGCTAGGTTGCATGCTATTTTCCATCTAAAGGAGCACACAATCAAATGAATCAATAGGGATAACCAACTCATCAACTTGGGAAAGGTAACATACTTCA
Source organism: Sequoia sempervirens (assembly GCA_007258455.2). Taxonomy (NCBI): domain Eukaryota; kingdom Viridiplantae; phylum Streptophyta; class Pinopsida; order Cupressales; family Cupressaceae; genus Sequoia; species Sequoia sempervirens. The sequence continues at coordinate 53,448,738 of VDFB02252616.1, forward strand.
TTTTGTATTTGATTTTTTTCAAGTTAAACTAGGCTAATCTTTGAGGTGTTGTTAGTGTATTTTATTTGTTTGCATTCATTTTGTTTTGCATTTAGACTAGGAGATTTCACCTACACACACCATCAAAAAAAAATTCAAAAAAATAAGATAGACTCCGCTTTTTCCCAAGTTGACTGAATTCTCTCCCTGGCCTTCAGCAACTATCATTTGAACATGGTTTGTAGCTTGAAACCGAGAGTGGATTGTGATGTTTATGTTTGGAACTTGTATGTTAACCCTATTGAGCCAACAATTTGGAAAAGGAACAATCTCTTGCATTCCTTGAACATATTCATGAGATAAAAGAAATGAAAGAGCATGATACTTTCTTTTGAAGTTATCAATTTCCTCCCTATCAAAATCAAAATGAAACCTACCCAGAGCTACATACAAATAGCTCGACCAACCTTTAAGTAGGGAGAACTTGAAAGCTTCATATGTATCAACATATATCTCCTAGATGCAAGTAATGTTTGGGAAATAAACTGCCTACAAACCCTTCACCATGCATGAGATCATATGATTGAACGCTCTGCAATAAAGCTCCATCAACCTTTTATTTTCTTGTGTTTGTAATATTTCTTACTTTTTTGGCTCGACCCATGTGACTTTGGACTTCTGAGCTTAGCCCATGTGACTCTTGGGGTGTGCCTTCTTACCACCCATATTTTTTTTGTGAATATCTATTTTTATGTTTAATATTAATATAGATATTATGCCTATTCATCAATTTTTTTTTAATAATTATATTAATAATTATAGTTATTTATTATATATGCTTATACAATATATTATATAATATTATTTATTATCAAATACCATAATATGATATATTATATTATATTATTTATATCTTATATACATATAATATATATTAATAACTATATACTATATAATATTAATATCATTGTATTATAAAATAACACATATATAGTAATTATAATTAGTTTATTATACATATCAATTAGAGAAAATTTTGGTCTATTTTTTGCATACATTTATGTAGCACATGAGGTCAATTGTTATGCCATTTATTGAAAATTGTGTTGTTTCACATGTCCATGTCCATGTCCATCTCAATTTCTATATCCATCTTCCTCTCTATCTCTCTCCATTATCTCTATATCTCCCTCTCTCACACACACACATATTCCTTGTTTCTCCCTCCCTATCTCTATCTCTATCTCTCTATCTCTCCCCCCTCTCTCTTCTCTCTCTCCCTCTCTCTATCGCTTGTATATATCACCTCCTTTATCTCTCACTGTTACCCCCTCTATATATCAATCTCTACCTCTATATATAACTACTTATATCTTTATCATTATATCTCTCTATCGCCCCCTCTCTCACCCCTATATCTTTCCCAAGTTATATCTATGTCTTTTTTGTTGCAAGGTGTGTTCCCTTGGTATTCTTTTGTTGTGTAACAAAGTGCTTAGGTTTGTGACATGGCTTAATTTCCTTCTATGGATTCATTAACTTTGGTAGTTTTATCAAGCATTAACAAGTCACCTTTTTGGTGCAATGATAACCATTTGTGCAACAATTGGTACCAAATCCCAGGTCATAGGTTCAAACTCCTCACTTTCACTAGGGGGATTATTGCAAGGTGTGTGCCCTTGGTCTCCTTATGTTGTGCAACACAAGGCTTGGGTTTGTGAAATGGCTTAACCACCTTCCATGGATTCATTAACTCTAACAATTGTATTGGGCATTAATAGGTCAATATTTTGGTGCAACGAAAACCATCTGTGCAACATTTGTCTCTCCTTTCTATCCCTATCGATCCCTCTCTCTTACTCTCTTCCTATCAATACCTCTTTCTATCACTCTACTTCTCTCCCTCCCTCTCTATCTCTATCCTTCACTCTCCCTCCCTCTCTTTCTCTCAATATCTCTCTCATATATACACACACATCTCCTATTTATGTATCTCTTTATATTTATCCCATCTCTATCTCTCTATCCATCTCTTTGTATAGCTCTCTCTCTATTAATTTCCTCCATCAACTTCTCCCTCTCTTGACCCCCTATCTCTATCTCCCTATCTATACCTCCCCCCTTTACCTCTTTCTTATCCACTCCATCTCTCTTGATCTCAATCTCTTTCTATCCATATCTTTCTCAACCTCTATCTCTTTATCTCTCTATCTCTCTATATTACCCTCTATCTATATCTCTTCCTCTCCCTTTCCCTCTCTCTCTCTCTCTCTCAACCTCTTCTTCTCTCTCTCCATCTCTACGTACCTCTCTCCATCTCTACTACCTCTCTCTCTCTCTCTCTCTCTCTCTCTCTCTCTCTCTCTCTCCCCTCTACTATATCTCTCTCTTTCTCTCCCTCCCTCTCTTTATCTTCTCCCTCCCTTTGGGTGTGTGCAAAAAGTTGAGTCCACTTTTTGGCCAAAATGTGGAACTATTTTCCCTTATTTTAAGAATTTGTCTTGTTTGACATAAAATTTTGAAGCACTAAAATATTAAATCTTTTAAAAGTTAGTAATATGGAACATAGTACTCTTAGTCTAGTTTCCAAATATGTAATTTATTTTAATGCCTAGAAGATACAAATTTATTTTCAATAGGCATGTCTAAAAGCCAATATTTAAAAGTCACTTTTTTTTAAACCATACCATGTATGTGTACATCATCCATATTTTGACCTAAATAATTGTATTTTTGTAAATCCTTTTGGGAAAAGATCTATAAGACATTGAAGAATGTGAATGATATGTTTTTTGTTAATTTTGTATTGGCCATATTTGTTTTGAAAATTCCTCATGTACGTCATACATATGATGACATAAACTTATCATTTTTTTATTTTTTTGAAATTAAAAGAATTTTCTAAAGAATGTGCACGTATAATTTATTTTAAAAAAAAATATTTAAAATTATTTAAAGAAAAAGTAATTAAAATACTAAAAAAGCCTAATATTTCAAGTTTATGGATCAATTTCATAAAAAAATATTTGAAAAATAGAAAAAATCCAATTTTAAAAGAATTACATGTTTGGAACCTACACAATCTCATCTATAATGGGTTTTATTTTTGTCAAAAACTTCTGCAAATTTGGTGTAGACACTTAAAAATATTCAAATGCATCACATTCATAGTTCAACGATTTTCATCATTTTTATCATTATCTTCTAATCTATCAAACTTAATTAAATAATTTTCATTTATTTGATTAAATTAATAATTGTCCTCTATTAATTAAGTAATTAATATTGTTTGATTAATTCATCATTTTTCATTATTTTTCCTCTAATTCACCTTAATTGAATAGTTTTAAATTATTTAATTAATTTTGAATTTCTCCCTTTCCACTTTATTCATTTTTTTTTAATAATTTAATTAAATACTATTTTTCTTCAAACCCACATAATTAAATATGTAACATGCCATTGTTCTACACAGTAATTTTTCCTATGTTTTACCTACAAGTGAATAGTTAATGCATCTAACCTTTAAGAGCAATAAAAAATTTATTTTTCTTTGAATAATAAATGCACATTTGAAACATATTTCAAACTTACCCATTGCATACAAAAGAATTCCTTTCATTGATTTAAATAATGATGATACATAATTTTCCATATGACATTTCATATTTATAATTTCAATAGATATGCATACAAATTACATTGATTGCTTAAACAAGCTTACATAATATATAAAGTACAATGGTCCAAGAAATCCCCCTCAAATATTGGCCTCCCAATGATGAGGAGAAGCATCACTCAAGCACTTTTTTTCCAACCACGGACTTATTGTGGTCCCTCGCACATCTACCTAACTATTAAGATGGCCCTACCCTTTGACAAAGAGATTGTTTTGGTAACCTCATAACAATAGCCTATTCTGAGCTTGGTTTTGTTTCCTATACATTTCTAGATTGGCATATAGTGGTTACCACTTACATGTATGAACATCCCATGCCTAGTGTGTAATCCTGAATCATAGTGAAACCAATAGTGTAAATAGTGTCTACTTATACTACTTTGGCTAAATTTTCCATCTCCCTAAACTTAGTGTGGATGTCACACATTCACCCACCTTCCTAGCTCGATTTGGTTTAAAATTACCATTATACTCTATATCTAGGTTACCCCCTTTCCCATGGATCAAAAAAATCCTATGAATAACCTACATAACTTCACAGAATAAAATAGCTATACTACCAAAGTGATTATAGAAATTTCTTGTACAATGCTACATATGCCTAGAATAGAAATCCTACATATATCGATGATAACTACACAATATAAATACATTGTACTCAAATAAAATCCCATATATAGAGTACATAAAAATATAACTAATATGATATGTTCTACAACTTATTGCATAACCACAAAACAAGCAATCTCAAAAAAAATCATAACATATTCAAAATCACTCTTTTTCTAACATAATAAATAAAGTAAGTGGAGTGGGATGGGTGGGAGTACAAATTTGAATTCTGGAGGTGATGTTTCTGAGGGAAAAGGGAATGTAGATGGTGACAAGGATCCTGATGGTGTCAAGGGTTCACTGGAGGATATTATTCTATTCTTGGACTACTCCCATACACAATCTAGAATGGTTTTTACTTGTGCTTCTATTGACTAAATTCTTGTAAGAAAATTCTACCTGTGATATGATCAAATCCCATCCCTTGGGATTATCTCCTACTAAGCATCTTAGTAGGTTACCCAAAATTCTATTCACCATCTCCATTTGTCTACCAGTCTATGGATGGTGTGCAGAATTGAACTTCAAATCTATTTTCAACTTCTTCCATAATGTCCTCTAGAAATATCCAACGAATTCAATATCTATGTCTGAAACTTTAATCTTTGGTAGACCATGTACTTTCATCACCTCTCTATAAAAAAATTGTGACATGGGAAACATCACTGGTCTTATGACATGGAATGAAATGTGCCATCTTTGAAAATCTATCCACCACCACAAATATGGAATCATGCCCTCTCTATGTCCTTGGAAAACTAGGAATAAAGTCCATGCTAATATCCTCTCATGTCCTCTTAGGTATAGGTAATTGCTAATACAATCTAGTATTCTGACTTGTTGCTTTCACCATTGGACATGATTTGCAACTTTGTAAAAACTTCTTCACATCTTGCTATAACTATGGCCAGCAATAATTCTCACTAACAAGAGCAATGGTCTTATCTTGACCAAAATTCCCAACCAATCCTCCACTATGCTTTTGCTTGATTAGATTCTCTCTCATCAAACTCCTTGGAATGTACAATTGGCTTCCTCTAAACAACATTCCATCTTGGATTAAGAAATCCAACCATCTTGTCCTATCCAATGCAAGAGGTTCCAAACAATCCTTCCAAGCTTTTAAAAAGTCTAGATCTTCAGGATACAAAATCTTGAGTTCATTAAACCCAAAAACCTTTATATTTATCTCTATAAAAAAAAAATTCCTTCTACTTAAAGCATCTACAACTTTGTTTGACCTTCCACTCCTGTATTTCAAAAAAAAAGTATAACTCTGCAAAAAATCAACCCATTTTAAGTGCCTTTGATTTAACTTTCCTTAACTATTGAGATATTATAAGGCTTGGTGATCAATATATAAAATATATTCTTTTAGCAACAAATAGTGTCTCCATTTCATCAAATCTTGAACTATAACATAAAAATCTTGATCATAGACATAATATTTCTTCTTAGAATCATTCAACTTCTCACTAAAATAGGCAATAGGCTTACCTTGTTAATTCAAAAGAACTCTTATGACAATGCCACTAGCATCACAATCTATTTGAAAGACCTTATTAAAATCTAGAAGTGCCAAAATAGGTTGCTATGTAACTTTCTTCTAAATCATATAAAAACTTTTGGCTACTCTTGTAGTCTACTTAAACTCTTTTTTATCCCTTCTCATTGCTTTAGTTAGAGGTGCACAAATACTACTGAAATTATTAATAAAATTTCTGCAAAAGCTCGCTAGACCATGAAATGATCGTACCTCTATAAAACTCCGTAAGGTAGGTCATTAAATGATAGCTCTTACCTTCTCTAGATCCATTTTAAGACCCTCTACTAATACAAAAAATCCTAGATGCACCAACTCTGTTCACAAAATTACATTTCTTCAAATTAATCAACTTCTCCTCCCTTAGCTTCTTGAAAACTATTTGGATATGCATCAAGTGCTCCTCCAATGTCTTACTAAAAATAAAAATATCATCCAAATAAACAATAAAAAATTTTGCTAAAAATTCTTTCAATACCTCATTCATAAGCTTCATAAATGTGCTCGATGCATTTCTTAGCCCAAAGGGAATGACTAACCACTCGTATAGGCCCTCATTGGTTTTAAAGGTTGTCTTCCATTCATCTCCTTCTCTAATATGGATCTGGTGATATCTTCTCTTCAAATCCATCTTTGTGAAGTACTCAACTCCACTCAAGCAATCCATAATGTCATCCATTCTCGACAAGGGAAATATATACTTGATGGTGATCTTGTTGATGGCTCTAGAATTTGTACACATCGGCCATTCCCCATCCTTATTTTGTGCTAGTACTACAATTAATACACATGGACTCAAACTCTCTCTGATCAATCCCTTCCGCAAAAACTCTTGCACTTGTATGTTCATCTCTTCACTCTCTACTAGAGTCATACAATGAGCTACCTTATTCAGAAAAAACAACTCTAGGAATTAGGTCTATCTAATGACTAATATTTTTTACAAGAGGAAAACCTTTGAGTACATTATCAGAAATAATATCCTGAAAATCATTTAACAAATCTAAAACCTCTATAGGTACCTCATTAGTATCTTTTTTATCAACTCTAGCGATCAATGCAAAACACATATGCTCATTCCTCATACCTCTTAGGAACTTTCTTAAAATAAATCAAATAAATTCTTGCATTACTCCATACCTTTTCCTCTACCTCTTTCAAGGGCTTCAAATTATGAAAAAATCCATCCTTTCTCAAAGAATAGGTGTTGTAATGTCCATCATGTACTACTCATCCATCAAACTTCCACAGTCTTCCTAATAACATATGACAAGTATCCATAATCATAATATCACACAATGGTAATTTCCAATCTTGAACTTTACTAGACATTGTTCATTTACCAAAGCTTTATGGTCCTTTTGAAACCAAGCAATCTAATATGGATTCAGACGCCTTCTTCTTTCCAACTACAACTTACTAACCATTTCTTCGGAAACAAGGCTATTGGTACTATCTCCATCAATAATAAAATTGTAAACTTTACCTTCACACTTACAACTAGTGTGAAACATATTCTTTCTTTGAGTTGGTTCTTTCTCCTCATTCAACAAGGCTCTTTTAGTAACAAGAACCTCTCCTCTTTCTACAACCTCAGAATGTGATGACCCAACATCTTCATCTACATGTGCAAGTCATGTATTACCCTTAGGTGTTTTATTTTTCCTTCCTTGATGTTGAGGAAACTTGTATGCCCTATGCTCTTCTTCTCCACACTAGAAACAGGTTCCATAAAATCCTCCTCTCTCTAGTGCTCATCTAGATCTTCCTCTTCCTCTTTGGTCTCCATTATTTCGATCACGAGGATGATAGGTGCTATCTCCTTTTTGGTTCTAGCTACTATTGGATCCTTTACCCTTCTTTTGATCTTCATTTTGACCTCCATATGACTGTCCACTTGTCCTTCCACTGTGACCTCCACCTCTTTACTTTCTTTCAAACCTTCTATTAAACTTCTCTTCTACCTTCAAAGAAAACTGATATGCATCTTCAATGGTAGACATTCTTACCAGAATCAAATCTTCTTGAATGCTCAACTTCAACCCGTTTATGTAATGAGAAACTTTCTCCTTGTTGTCCTTAGAATGACCTATTCTGATAAGGACTCGGTAGAATTCTTTTGTATACTCCTTAACATATTTTCCTACTTGTTTCAACCCTTACATCTTCTTCAACAAATCTGACTCATAGTCCCCAAGAATGAACTATCTCTTCAAATTTTCCACCATCCAATCCCATCTTGTTATTTTATCTTTTCCCCTTCTATTTTGTTCCAACAGGTCTTCTTTCCACCATATGCTAGCATGGACTTTCAAATTGGCTTTTGCAAATTTGACCCTATCAAGGTCATCTATTTCCTCATACTCAAAATACTCTTCAATGTCATTGATCCAATCAATCAGCTCCTTTGGATTTAGGTTTTTGGAAAAAATAGAAACTTCTATCTTCAGCCTCTTTGCAATCTTGGAAATGGCCCTAATCAGTCTAAATTCTCCAAGATCCATTATATCATGTGTTTCCTCTTTGAATGGCTCCCCATCTTCATCCCCATCCTCACTTTCATCTGTTCTTTTAACATCAGCTCCTTTACACAACTCCTCTTGTAGCACTTGAACTTGTCTCTGGAGGGCTCTAAAATCCTCTTCGGTTACCCCAATATTTCTTCCACAATGGTTTCTTCATGGAGGCATCTTTTCTCATAAATCTATAACCATAAGTCCTAGTGTAAACTGCCTCACATTTTGTGATCTTTCTACACACTCATGAAAACCTTTTCTAATACCGCTTGTTAAGGGCTACACTCCCCAAACCCCACAAAACACAACAATAGATTCCAACACAAAAGATGCAAGATGGGAAAATAAATCACCTTCAATTATTTGTAGAAGATGAAATTATAGATTCAAAACTTATATGCTACAACCTCATGGGCTTGATAATTATAGAAAAATCAATTTTGAAAAAACTATTATTTAGAGCCACAATCTGCACTAATGGAGCCACCTTCTACAACCCACTCATATCCCTTTTTATTTTACCCATAAACTTCCCTAGAATGTTCTAAAAAGTGCAAATTTCCATTTTGTTGTGGCAACAAAGGTCCCACCATTTGATTTTTGGCTAAGGAAGAAATTTTACTAAAATTCACTTTTTAGAGGGGCAACTTCACGGGGCCATAACTTTTGATTCAAGTGTCTGATTTACTATTATTGCATATCATTGGAAAGCTCTCAAAGAGATCCAAAATGTGCGGTTGACCATAGGTCAGTTCATCCACTTTTAGAGATGTTTTAGGGCCTTTAAAGTTTTATATTTGAATTTGACACTACATTGGAGAAATTTATTGAGACAAAAACTTTAATTTCTCCTAAACCTTTCAGGGTATTGAGGTGATTCTTTTGCAACTCGAAATGTAATGCCCCATATTGTAACCTAAAGAATGTTGCATTAACTATGAAAGTGTAATAATTTTTTTTTTAAAGTGTAATCATTTACTTAACTTATTGCAAACATTCCCTAAATAACGCGACGACACACTACTTGAAATTCCCATAGATGACAATAGTATTTAACATTGCATATATTTATTTTGCATTAACTTAAAAGCATACATTGGATACATTTAAATTACTTCATAAAGATATAAAGTTCAAATAAGATTCTTACATTGCATTTGAAATAACATTACAATACTCATTCTCCAAATGAGGTAGATCAAATAATAGTTTACAATTACATATTACAAATGTTCACCTCATTAATAATTAAGGAATGATATATATATAAAATTTCCAATGATACAAATAAGGAAGTACATATATCCACATACGAGCTCTCCATCCATGAAGTACTCGTTTCCATGAACAAGAACTGGGGACCCAACGGAGTAAGGTGCATGTTCCACCCAACCATGTGGTACCTGTGGGTCCACCCCCCGTGCTAGGAGATAGTAATAAGGTTCCCTAGACATAACCTACATACCCTAGACACAAGTAAAACCATAGACAACTATACAAGTACAAACTTAACTTATTGGTTACATTGCTTCCAGAATTAGGATAATCAAATATGCTAAGTTCACAAGGATATTGTTATTTTAGGTGGAGTGTCATCACAATGTTGCATAGGTTACCCTAGTGTTTCTTCCTAGGTTTCGGCCCCCAACTTGGGTTACCTTGGTAACCTCTTATGAAACCCGGCCCCTCATGCAAACTGTTGCGGAATCGAATATCTTTTAAAATAACAAGAAATAAACTTTTCCATTCTAGGCCTTCTCGACTCATTCCCAAGACTAAACTAGCTCTTAAGTCCACGAGTGAGGCATAATTAACCCAGTTAATTATTTTAGAATACCCAATGTGTTGATTTAGTTTTCACTGATTAACTAACTCTACATGAGTTACCGAGACACCACTTTGTGTGTCGGCCCTCACAAAGAGCCACTCCCCTAAAAATAACACAATGAATCTAAGTTAACTAAGGTATGCAAAGTGCACAAAAATCAACATATAAAACCAAACATATTATAACAGACATCAAATTCAGTTCATAGAACCAGGTGTCTAAACACCATGCAAAACCATGTGCACTACCCTAGTTAACTCAAAGGATTGAATTTAAAACAATTAAAAACTCCCACATTAACAAACTTATCTGGAAGACTTATAATTCAAAGTAATCCCAATTTCCCCAAAAGAATGGAAACAATCTAAAACAAATCAGGCATAATAAAAATCTAATGTTAGGATTTACTAAATCTAATCAGATCAGTTAGAAATAGCATGAAAATAAAACAACTTGATTATAGTTCTTTTCTCAAACAATAAAAGAAATTGAAATAATTAATCTAATTTTGATTTTCTCAATTTCACATAAAAATAAATGCCAAATTTTCTCTTTTAATCTTATTGTTTTAAAAATGGTTAATCTTAAGCTTTACATGCATTTTAATTTAAAGAGATTTTTTTTTAAATACTAAAATTATTTCCTTCATTTAATAAATGTATATATATATATACATATATATATAAATAAACATATATATAAATTAATACATAAATATTTATATATATATAGAAATTTAATTTAAATAATTCAAAATTCGCATTTAACAAAGTTAATCAAAATTTTATAAAATAAATCTTATTGCAAACTAAGTTTTATGGACTGTATACACAGCCCCCACTGGCTGTATACACAACCCTCCCCATATGGGGAGGCGGTTGTGTTGATAGCCGCATGCTGCCTGTGAGGGCAACGCCGGCTGCCACCACAGCTGTCGCCCTATATGGGGGCGGCTGTGGGGGTAGCCCCTGCGGCCCCCAAAAATCTGTACTATTTTTTTTATAAATGGAAAACCCTAATTCACATGAGCGACAATATTCTTAATTAATTAAATTTTTTTTCCTGCTTATAATCTTCACCCGTACGGCGATTTTTGGAAACTCATTTTAATAAAAATCTCTTTGTTATAAGATGACTTCAATTATATAAATTTATAGAACTATAGATGTATATATATATATATTCACACACACACACACACACACACACACACACACACACACACACACACACACACACACACACAATCAATACAGAAGGATTGCTCAAGAAGAGCAAATTTAAATTAAAAATTTTCTTCAAAAAGATTTGACCAAATAATACAGAAGTTTTATTTTCAATTTTGGGTTTACAATTTTTGTACCAAATAAGCATTTCACTCAAACTAAATTATCAAATTCTCTTCTACAATCATCACAGTGATTTCATTTATTTTGTTTTGAATATTTCCTATTGTTTATCAAAATCTTTTTGTGTTGCCCTCTGGTCTTACTATAAAAATTTGTTTCATAATTAACACAGAGAAGTAACAAATTTCCACATAATTATTTTTTCACAAAAATCACCGAGAAGTATAGAAGTCACAAACACAATAATTTCCTCATGCAATCTTTTAAATTCACAATTTAACAAAACTTGCACAAAACTAATTTTTACATAGACAATCTTTCAAAAGAAAACAAATTAAATAAATAGAGAAATACTTGTATTTCCTGTAGCTTCAAAAACTTGACCGTAGAAGCAAAGCTTTGTTAGCTGTTGCGTGCAATCTTCCAAAGCCCTTCCAAAACATCAATTTCCAGAAATTTGCTAATACTAAACCAAATATCTTTTTCCAAAAATATTCAGCAAATCACAAAGGAAATCACAAATTTACACAAATCAATTTTTTTTTAAGCAGAACCCTGTTCTTTTCATTTCCCGTGAAGTGATTTCCTGTTTTCCCCAAATCACATAATATCTTCCGAGAGAATCCTCAACAAGAAAAAGCAATTAATTTAACTAACACACATGTCAAGAAGAAAATATCTTCTAACAACCTTACGGAAAATCTTTCTTTCTTCCTTATCAAGAATTCATGCATTTAAAGAATTAAAGAATTCAAATTTCAAAATACAATTTCCTTTTCTTTATTTAATTATTTATTTAATAATTAAAATTCCATTTCCCACAAAACAATTAATTTAAATTTAATCTATTCTCACAATTAAAGTAACTTTAATTTAATTAATTAATTTATTTAATTAAATAATTTTAACCTCAATGATTAAATTACTTAACCAAATAAACTAATTAATTAATTAAATAAAATGTAAAGCTTTATTTTCAACATTTAAAATTGATTTTAAATAAAAATTAAATTAAAAGAACATTGATCTATCATTAAATTAACAAAATTAACCTTTCATATCAAATAATCCAAATAGACATAGATGAAACATCCAGAAATACCAATCCTAAACTGACGACATACTAAGACTGGGTTTGAGACTAGACTAGGAAAAACCTTGTTACTACCTCCCAATCAACATTTTCGTTGAGTCTTGACACACTCAGACCTAAGTAACCCAATGGAGTCGGTGTCATGTACCTGCAACCCTGCAATCAAACAAATAACATACATACATACATATAATCCATTATACAAACACACTGTGTGGAGAAAATCATGAAAATCACAGGGCACTCGCAAGCAAGTGATGTAACTCCGTTCTCCACACCAATACAAATCACATCAGACTGACAAAATAAACAACAATTAATCTACCATAAGCATATAGAGAGCAATAACATATAGAATTAAACATCTATGCTAACATAAAGCATGTCAAAATAATTACCACCATACAATGTATCATCATATCACAAAATAAATCCACCATCGCTCTAATGTCAGCGATCAGTATATCCCAAAACAAAGTACCAAAGTCTATCAAAGTGAAAACATGCTAACAAAAAACATAAGCAAAATGGAGGGGTACTACAGGAAACATTTTTCAGCTTTGCTCCTTTGGGTAAATTTTCAAGTCCATACGAGTTAGTTTAGGATGACTTACTAAAAATAGTAAGTGATTATTTTTTTCTATTTTTGACTCTTAACTACCTTATACCCCTTGAGTGCCATCATGGGACTCAAAAAAACTAAGAAAAATAAAGAAAACAATTTTTTTTAAGTGATGAAATATTTCCGTACACCTCTAGATGCTCTTGCATCAACAACTCTCACATACACACAACCCATACCACACAATACAAGGTTAAATCACATGTCGATGACAAGAATAATATTAGGAGACAATAAAGGAAGTAGCTATGTGACCCCCTTATCAACTTTGAACATTTTTCTTAACCTGTTTACTCAACCAATAATTTTTGTCAGTATTACTCATGATTAATAACAATTAAAACAAATGACTTATGAATTGAATTTTTTAATAATTTAATAATCAACTAGAAAATTAGATCCACTAATCTACACAATAACACTCCTTACTCGTATGATACTTGTTATAGAGTCAAGGAACAATTGAGTGAATACTATTTGTTGTCAAAAGATCACCACTTATGTCAATAGAATATTTAACTTATAATGTGCATACCATGATAAGTAACATTGAATATCAATAATTATCTTCATAATTACACCCACTCACATCTATGATATGCAATCACCTAACATAATGTAATTTACTTAATATACATAATAATGTTACTAATAATTGAGCATATTAATCATTGCATATTTATGTAGACAATGAATGGAACTCATATGCCTATCAAAAGAATTCAAAACAACCATTAGATAGGATTAATAAAAAATATGAACACCTTCATGGTGTAGCAACAACCATCACCCATGTTTTCTATACAACATAAAAGAACATAGAATATAGAATATAAACCATCAACAACTAATACAATCAACAAGGCCACAAGGGATGGCGTCTTACATCCCCCCAAGATTGGGCTTCCTCCTAGAAGTCCCTAATAGTGAAGGTAAACACAAGCAACATGCATTTGTGAATAATATCTTATGCAAAATTTCAATAGAAAATTTTATCTTCCAAGGTATTCTAAAATATTAGGAAACTTTATAATTTTACTGTCTACTCAAAAGACTATCCATCCATGATACACAACAATATTATATATATCCATTTTACATTACTTCATTTATCACTTATAAGGTTATTAGGAACAACACTATACATATATATGTTCACTTCAATCATCATTACTTTGAAAAATCAGTCAATCATTTCACAACATAATGAATTTACATATTAAGAAATCATTCATTTCCTTTTATCATGACAATGCCAACAATTAATGCATAAGCATCACATATATTGGCTTACAATAGTCATGTGCACCATCAACACAACACTGACATATCACACGCTTCAAGGAATGGGATTTATGAGGAGGAATGGTGTCAAATTTCATATCACTAATCTAAAGCAATTGTACCATCACTATGTAATCATGATAATATTAACAAATATGCTCTTGGGGCCCTCTCTAGGATCCCTTCATACATTTTGTAGTACCTTTCCCTTGTTTTTGTAAGGTGGTTAACCTCTAAGAAGGAAGGTACACAAATAATCACACACTAGGGGAGAATGGATTATGAACATCCCATACCGATCAAATTTACATCCCCATCCTCATAAGATAAATTCCTCAATGCATTTTTATTACCATACAAACTTCTGAGGATCCTGTTAGAACAGTAAAAATCTAATGTTTTTACATGTTGATTTTACTCATAAAATTCCTAATTGGTCCTGCCATGTGCATATTTCACCTATTTTTTCCCATATGGTCCCATTGTTTCCATCGAGTCTTGCATAGTCCACATCTGGGTTCGGCATGAAGAAACTAGGGTCTCCCCGATCCATTTTGCATTTTCTACTGGTAAACGTCTGTGTTTCTTATCAGCAAGACGTTTCTACTGTCACAATGATTGGGATCCATCTCCAGGCACCTATTGGCTAGATATTCACATTATTTCGGTGATTGAAAAGAATTATATTGGCATGAGTTGCAGCGTCGATATAATATCATGGTGAACTTTTGTGGTTTCACCGAACAACATGCGAGGGATTCATTTCGGCCATACTTGTGTTCGATGTGATGTCATAGCAAAATCTCATTGTCTCACCGACCGGTGCATGCGAAGATACATCGGAAAGAGTTAATACATCTAGGTGAGGTCCTGGCGATGTCTTTTGTCTTGCCGATCGATGACATAAGGTTATACATCTCGGTAGGAGTAAGCGATATCGGCGTGAGGTCTCGGTGAGTGACCTCCGGTCTCGTCGATGGAATACAAAGGGGACCTTGTTGGCATAGGATCTGACTTGTCTTAGTGACACACAAGATGGTGGTACTTTCAGTGAAACATAGTGTGGTCTACGTGAGGTCTCTCCAATATCAGAATGTTACGGCGACTGTGAATAAAACAAAAAGAACACATCAGTGAGAGATGTCCTTGTGTCTCAGCGAATGGAAAGCATGTAAAGAAAAACATAATCGGTAACACATTTTGTAAATTTTTTGATATCTCTCCAACATCACAGAGTCAAGGCAAAAAACAAAGAGCATGGGGTGATAGTGATATTATTGCCTTCAGCATACCTATAGGGATATCTCAGAGAACGATTAATGAAAACTTAGTCACTGTGGCCGACATATGAATTTCTAAAATACCGTTGCAGGCCGACATGAAATTTTCTCGAATACTACGGTTGGCCGACATGAATTTGAAGTGATATGTTTCCTGATGCTGGTGTATAAATATGTATTCTAGATTGTAAATGAGGAGAGAAGATTTTAGATTAGATATAGTAGGTAGAGGATGGATACAATAGAATAAAGTCCTCATTTCAGAGGCTATGTTGCATGTTTTCAAATGGTGATTTCAATGAAAGTCAGTTAATGTGGCAGGTTATTTCTGGTGTCAATTGTCTATTGATTTTATTGAAAAGTATTGCTAAGATGTCTCCATGATTGATTCTTTCTGGTTGTTTAAATTGATGTAACAAGTTTACTTTTAGTTTATCAATGCACATTTGTTGTATCTGTGTGGTTAATTAACTGGTTCTCTCAAGAAGAGATTAAATCCTTTTGGTTGATCACAGCAATCAAGGAGATTCATATGGATTATTAAAGTAGAGCTTAGTAGTCACAATCTGGCAAGTTTGTACAAGTATAAACAGAACATATGCCAGTAATTTGAGTTTCTACTAGAATAAGTTGCCCATTTCTGTTTCATTAGACTCTTCATAACCAATAAGGCACTAGTCTCTGCAATTTCATCATTTGATTCACTTAGTTTCTTTACATCTGTTAATTGAGCATTTTAGGATTTAGATCAGAAGATTTCTTTTTCTATTGCTATCAAGTTTGGTTTCATTTGTTCACTTCCATCTGCCATTGTGGACAAATCATTGTGCAAGAAAGATAATCATAAGTCAAGTCTGCTTCATTCTGAAAGGTACACCCGCCTAGGTCTTGCAGCACCTAAAGAGTAGAAGGTTGAAAGATTTTGACCTTGTCTCTTACCCTAAAGCATATCAAGAGATTGGCAGCCTCTTGAGGCATTCCGCCTGCATTTTTGAGAGCTAACAAATCCCTCCTTGATATATCAGTTTACAGAGTTCACATCATGACACATATGCGAGTAGCTTAAAGAAGCCTCAAACTTAAGAAAATAAAAATAAGATTTCAAAATTTAAAACAAAATCTCAAGAAGTAAAGAAAAATAAAATAAAAATAAATCAAGTACAAAGGAAGCATATCAATCAAAACAAAAAATGTTTAAATAAAATTAGGTCCTTAAGGAAAAATAGAACACACAAATTAAATATCCAAAGATATAATAATATTAGAAAAAATATAAAATATTGCTAGGGTTATGATGAAATTTTTGAAGAAGTAAGGCTAGCCCTACAATTTAAGAATGATAATGTTATTCTGAAGGTATTAAGGAAGAAAAATAATAGGATATGTGCCATCATGGCTTTCAACATTAAAGATAAGTACTACTCATTATCATTTATGTGTGAGCATGCACCTCATCCACTTAGAAATCTTCCATTAAGAGAATTGGCCACTGAAATAGCACCGACGACACCAGCTAAAAGGAAAACAAAAGGAATGGAAGGTCATAATGCTGCAATCTCTACCACTGGGGAACAAAAAGGTTATTGTGCCAGGGCTTGACTAGTGCATGAGGTGAAAGAAGATAAAGAACTGATGGTAGGATATGATTTATTTGCTAACAACATGGGTTTGTAGGGTATACTAGAGGAACAAGATGAAAATTTTGTTCAAGGTGGTGACCAAATGGAAGAATGATTGTCAATGCTATTAGGGCATTATTTTTGTCATTTTGACCAATGCTCAAGGTACATGTGAATCTATTTTTGAAGATCGATGCTACTAAAATATACAAGGGTTCAATCTATTTTTTGTTGAATTGGTCTTGTGATAAAGAAATCTGGGTTTATTGTCATAATTAGCCATGAAAATAGTGATTTTTAGCTTAATAGATTTATCTAGGTTATTAAGATTAGTATTAGCATTTAAATTTTGTAATCTCATGACATGGGATGTCGGGATTTGAAAGAACTCTTACTGGGATCATTTGTAAAAACTATATTGGTTTTTGGATTATTTGTACAAGCTATATCTTTTTGGGGCTATAATCAGAGGTTTTCTTCCTTGTTCTTTCCTACCGGTATTCCCTCCTGGACTAGGATTTTGTATTCTATTATTATTATATTAATAATATTATAGTGGTCTACCACTTTTGATTAAAAAAAAGTACTAGAAAAATAACAAAAGAATTTTCAAAATAATACACATTTCACAAAAATTAACACATTACATGCACTATGTGACTTCTTCAAGCCACTCTAGGGGTGGAGGGGAATGGTGGTTCTCAAACCATATAGTTGGAAAAACATAGTGGTATCATGCCACTTAGAATAATATGGTGGTATTAAACCACAAAATAATTATATATTAACCAAGCATAGTCCCACACAACCCAGTACATTCCAACCAAATAGCCAAAAACATATATATATATATATATATATATATATATATATATATATATATATATATATATATATATATATATATATATATATATATATGTAACGTACCATGTAAAGAAGTTATCTATACAATGAATCTTACCCTAGAGAAGATAATTCACCAACACATATCTCTGTCATCATCCCTGTAGTTCTATCATAATCACTATAAATCATATAACCTAAGAAATCATATAATATTTTGTTGTCAAATATATTACATTTTGTCATTTTATATTCTTTTAGTAATTACTAGATAATAAGAATGAAACAATTGCATTCTTCTCCCTCTGTTTCCAACACTTCTTACGAACCATGACTAGTTAAATAATTACATGTATGTGAATAGACCAATACTAATACCACAAGAACACTACATCTAATACCCACACCTCTAAATATCCAATCTCTATAATATTTGTAGCCCAAGTGGAAGCTTATACAAAGTTTGGAACACCATATCTATTCTCAACCCATGGGATACAATCAAGGAAAAATGTTTTGCACTATGGACCAACAAATGTCGTCCTCAAAGGGGGAGTAGATCCATCTCAACAATCCAAGGGAGATCATGATTTCTAACACTTGTCCACTGGATAGCACAAGCAAACATGAAGAAACAATCATAATGTTCCAATGAACAAGGGACTCCCTCAACCATAGCAAAGGAGGCTCTCAACTCTCAAGCGAGATCCATTGCTTAGTCACACCCAAACCATCATTACACAAACAAGACTCCACATTGAACCAAAACAAACAACCAAAATATGCATTATTATTACATATAATTTAGCATGAGGTTATAAGCAAGTAGATCATCCCAAATGTCCAAGACACCCTTATCCAAAGTTGGATACCCAATATCTCAAACTTGAGTCACAAACATAACATTCATTGGTTTCTCACAACACATATTATAATGCACTTTCAAAACTTTAGATAAACTTCTTAAAAACAACACCTAGCCACTTTGAACTTTATAAAGACCACTTAACACTATCAAAGCATGAAATTGTTTACATTTGAAATAGTTACCAACACTACATCACTATCACATTGGATTTTCAAGAAGGAATTCCACATAATTCTCAATCCCCAACATGACTCTAAAAAAAACACTAGAATAGTAAAGAATTTCACCATAGACCAAAATCATAATATGTACCACTAAGGATAAACTCCTTGTTTACAAAAATGTTTCAACTCATAGTTCCATTGCACTAAATTTAAGCATCATTATTAGAAACAAGATAATTAATAATAATTGAGGCTAATTTATCTCATTTCCAATCTTCTACTTGAGAAATTAAGATAATATTTTTTTATTACTTAGGAATATGAAAACATCAAATCTTTTGAATAGGAAAAAATTTAAACTTCAAATTACTATTATCAATAAAATAAAGCAAGAGTTTTGTCCATAGTTAAACTTTTCACTTTCAGACAATCAATATTAGTATTTCCAAATTTTAGGCATGTCATCAACATATGAATAATATTGCATTAAAATTCATAGCAAAAGGTCACACTTGTCTAAAATCATCAACTCAACTAGATAGTTTTCATAAATAAATTGTCACAATAACAAAATCTAGAGTAAGCAGTATTCTTAATAATCAATCCATGTGTTATGGTAGATAACTAGTTTGTATTGAATCTCTAATGTACAACCAAGAGAGCATCCAATTATGATGGAATAGTTTACTACAACAATCATTAAATCATTTCTCAAGGAAATAAATTTACATAGTTATCATCCAACTCTATTATGAAGCAAGTTAAAGTGGTGAACATAAGTAACTTTAATTAACTACCTCCAAAATGAAATCGCCCATGTAAACAAGACTATTAATTATTTAAAAGACAAAAAAAAATTTAATATAAATCCATTTCCTTCTATTCGGTGGTGGGCATTAATAATACAACATTAACTTCTATAATATATTAAATTTTCGTAAGACCAAATTGTCAAAGTGTAAGGAAGATTTGTATACAAAAAGGTGAAAGAGAAACAAGAAAGTGAGTCAAGAGATTTACTAATCCCTTAACAATGAAATATTTCCATTATATAAAATGTTCCATTAACATGATCAATCTAAAGTGGAATAACAAGTATCATTATATACTCATTTAATACAACAAGCTTAATAATCAGAAGTAAATTAGATGAATACAACTCTTACCTTTATTACAAACTTGTTTTAGAGGTGTAATTCTCTTGAATTATTAAATAACGCAACATCATTTTATTATTTACTTAACTTATCAAAATCCAAGCTCTTTTCAAAATTTTCTAACTATTAAACCCAAAAATAGATGCTCATACCTAATTAAAATGAGATTGCTCACAACTACTCAAACAATCTTATTAATATGTGACTACATCATACAACCATCCTTCATTTGAAGACAACTTACTAGAATCCAAATTTTTATTATTCATCATCACTTTTCAATCAATATTATAAAGCTTTTATAGTACCATATTTATCTAATTAAGGAGCAAGTTCTTGGAATAAAACTATACTAAATCTTACCTAATTTTGGTCATTAATGTTGAAATATACCAACATTCCTCATCTTCTACTCTTATATCAAATGCTACCTCTAGTTGAGGCTAATATCTATCAAATCAATCTCTAAAGGTAAAATTTATTACTCAAAGGATCCAATGAATGATAAGCACTTACATCAATTTTAATAGTTATAATTTGCACCCAAACATCTATATACTACTTTTCTCATATAATATTGGTTGAATCAAAATTATAAGATCAATAAGTAATTAAGGAACTCGTCAATATCGAATTGGAAACTAGTAATTAATAATACTTTGATTGATCATATCGCAACATGTACTATTATCCTACTTAACATTAACAACTTTGTGATAACTTATGATTTTTCCTTAATAGGAATCTACATCATTCTTCAATCCAAAATGAGTTTCTTTAGCTTCTTACAGAAGAAATTATAATTAAAGAATTTTGCACTATTCTAGAAACTTAAAGATCTACTAGGACTCAACTCTAGTAAAAGTGTATAGTACCTTACAATTTTACATTCAAAGTAAAGGTCAACAATATCCTTTGAAGAGACAATTTTCAAATTACCTCAAGAAAATGAAACTATTGATATGTTAGTAGCAAAGCACACATTATTTCTATTGTAGAAGAGGCGATCATAGAAAAGATCAAGCCAGGAAAGTATCAAACAAGGAGAATAATTTCTAATCAACAAGTCTACATCATTATTTGAAGAACAAGCTATAATTAAATAAATTATTAAGAAAAATGAACAAACTATTTGAAATGAACAAACTATTTCAAATTAGCAATTAGTTGAGGAAGAACAAGATGAATTTTTTTCATAGTGATCAAAGGAAGAATAATCAATTTATGAATTACTATCTATTATAATTGTATTAACAACAAGGATACACAGATATAAGATGTAAATCAATTTGTTGGGATTTAGAGTTAAATAACTTTAATTAAGCTTTGTGAAGAAGCTTTACATACCCATTTGTATTTTGTTCACCAGTTTGAGGATTCACTCAACTTGTGTGGCTTGGAATACAATCAAAGTTGTATTCTCATTTCTATACTCGTTCCTTTTTCTATTTTTTTCCCCAAAGCTCCGAAAGTGTTGCAACCTGGTGCTCTAATACCTATCTAATGCCCTCCCCAAGATTAAGCTAATAAAATACTACAATGTAAAAAAATAAAAAGATGTAAGTAATTAAATAGAATAATTAAAGATGAACTAATAAATTTGAAACTTTTCTAATGTTATGAATTAATAAGATAATGATGAATTATTTTACGCTCCAAATGACTATTTTATTCCTTTTTAAAATCAACATTACTATTCCAAATTTACACTAATTGACAACATCATTTGCATTCATAGCTATGTGCAGGATCATGATTAGCCAAAAAGTGGCAATATGTAACTGATATGATGGCCCATGTGGCTGGCGACTTTTTTTTTACCTAAAATTGATGAAACAAAAAGGGTTTTTTAAGGAGATTCTCAGCTTTCCACCAATATAAATTATGCTTTACTTTGAATTTAATAAATAATTATTATTCATTTTCTATTTGAATTACAACTAAAATCCTGATTGATAGGTTGATTGAAAAACATCTATAACTTTCAAATGGTATCACATTTTCTAAATCCAAAACATGCATCACATACTATGCTTTGCATACTATAGGATTAATTTTTTTAAAAAAATTTATGAAGTTTTGACCAAGTTAAGGTGGTTAGACATACAGGTTTTTTATATTTTTTAGAATTTGTAATAAAAAATTCATAATTAATTATATACTTGGAAAAAAATTACAAAAAAATATGCATCACATTGGGACATGAGTCCTCTACTTATATCTAAAATATTATAAAAAAATATTATCATTTTATTGTGGTTAGGGTGGTTAGACAAACACCTACTTATTTTTCCCTAAAATTTAAGTACTCACATTGAAATTTCAATTTTTCACCAAATAGATTTAAAAAAAAAAAACCTAGTAGTTTAGAAACTACATTCAGTTTGCTACAGATTCTATTCTTACATATTTTTGAAATAATATAGATAACTTATTCAAATTTTTACATCAAGTTGCCTAACTCTAATTTTTCTGAATTTTTTGCCATTTAAGGGTCTGTTTTTTCCATGATGATCCTGCACATACCCTCATCTAAATGACACTTAAACATGAAACATATTATTTATAAGGTTAGCATTAAATCTCCATAGTAACATAATCTTCATGAAAATCCATATTAGTATTAGGACTACCTAACTTGGTTTTACTCAATTTATTGTTCCATTTTTAAAGTAGGATACCAAAATGTTTTACTTATAAGTTTTATTAGGTTTACTGGGTTTCTCTTATTTTCTAATATGTTCTACAAATATTGGATTTCTATAAACCCTTTAAATTTTATCATCTAAATCTTTGTATTTCATTCTGTGAAAACATATTTGTAAGACTATTTTATGAAATATTTTTATTGTGAATAAGGATGTCAATGGTTTCTTAATAAATCATAATTGGTGATCTGGGTTAATGCAATTTTTGGATATGTTTTTTTGAGATCAATAGTTGAGAAACCCATTAAATTATATATTTCAATAGTGTGTTTAATATGATTAAATATGTGAAACTAATTTTCATTAGATTATTGTTTGGCATAAGGGTAGCCATAGTGTAATCTCAACAATTGATTACTTAAGTGGGATAAGATGAGTTTTTCATATTGTTTTATAAATTTCTTATTGATATTGTGGGACAAGATGAGTCTTTGATATTGTTTCATAATCATAAGGGATTTTAGCCCCTTCCTTTTCTAATGCTAACATATATTGTGAAGGATTAAGTCTCATCATTATATTGACAATCTTGTGGTTGTCAAGATTTTGGACTATCTCCATGATTTCATTTTTAGTCATTCCTAAGACATTGTTGGTAATATCCTCCACTTAGCAGCCTCTCTCTTGAATATATTGTGGTAGTTGAGGAAGGTTGAGTGGGGGATTGTTAGATCAGATGAGGTTGATTTTAGGTGTAGTTTGACTCAATTCACCTGAAGTTTATGTTTCTTTGTTTGCTTCCATGTTTTTCTTGTGTTGAGATCTAGTTTGGACCATAAAATAAGGATAAACATTTAGGAAAATGGGAGGTAAAACTCTAGCTCCTTAGGTTGGTCTAAACTTTAGGTACAAAAAAGAAAATCTATGATGCTAAGGATCAAACAATGGTGATGATTTAAATGAAAGATGGATGATGTGAATGATTGAACTCTTAAGAAACCTTGGAGGGATACTAGACTTTAGGACTTTTGGATTTTATTTGGATATTTTTTTGGAATTTGATTTGGATTTTGGATAATGAACTCATAAACCCTAAGATGTTGGATGTTATCTTGGAATAAACTTTTCCACAAGGATGATAATTTAACGAAGTTTATGAAGAAGGATCCATCCACACACGCTTAGCCAAACAAGATGATTTTTGATTTGAAGGATTACCAAAAGTCTAGCATGAAGGATTTTTCCAAGATTCTAAGAGTTGTTTGGGAGATGGAATTTGATTGATGTTTTTGGATGGATGAAAGTGTTGATTTTGATCTTAGGTGAACCTAGAGAGACTTTTGTTTGCAAGACCTAGGTATTGAAGAACATGCTATACTTCCAATAACCTTTTAACCCTATTAAGTGAGATACTAAAAATGTTGGAAGAGAGCTAGATTTTGACAATAATAAAATGAGTATAAGTTTGGGTTCTTCTTTGATGCACATTTGTAAAAGTTATAGAGAAATCTACCTCTGACTTGGTAAAGTACTAATTGATGTTTCTTGAGATCTCTTGGACTAAGATGCTTGTAATGATTGATAGACTTTGGTTTTGGGATTTTGATCTTGTGGGAAATCATATGAAAAAACACATTTGTGGGGTTCAATTGTCTTTTATCTTTGCTTAATGGATTCTTTTTACCACAAACACTTTCTTGCTTAGCTTTTTAAACTAAATGTCTATGTCTCAATTTATTTTCATCCAACAAGGTCCATTATGTGGAAATCAATAAAATCAAGGCAATAGTTCCCTAATGTTGACTTTAGAGAGAAAAATGAGATATAGGCCCAAATATTTAGAAGCCTCTAAGGATAGAATCCCTAGGGACAAACAGTAATACTTGGACTTTTCAAAGGTATTTTCTCTTTCTAAAGGGTTTGAAATTTGATGACCTTGTTGAAATTTTTTTTTTAAGATTTTAGATCCAAGAAAAGTATGTAACTGACTCAGATTACACAACCCTAGGATAGAAAAGACAATATTTGTTGAATTCCCACTTGGATTTCTCTAGCTACGCTTATTTAGAGTAGATGATTAGAAGCTTGACCACACTGGCTCCCCTCCATGACATTCTATGAGTCATCCAAGCTTTGAGTTCTCATGAATCTCCCATGACAAACTCTTCATCTCTACTAAGAACCGCAAGTATGTGGGATGGCTTCAGAGGTCCAACTTCTTGAGACCAACAAATATTACGAATTTTTGGCTTCTACACAAAGGTTTGTAATAAGGGCATCCAATTTAGGGGGTGAAATGATAAAATCCTTATGAGAGGTCTCCCAACCCTAAGAACAAGGGCTTTACACATCATAAAGATACTAGAGGAGAGCTATCATGTACCACAAGTTTCCCATTGTTTACGATTTTCATTGTAACCACAAATTTATATAGTGGTTTGGAAGAGTTTGGCTTATGCTCATTACTGCTTGAGTTGTTCCCTTGGGGTGAGTAATTTTTCCCACCAAGGTAGGCCTTCTAAAGGTGAAAAATAGTGAGTAAGTACATCCGTAGTTCAATCATCTTTGTTTGCATGAACAAAGAGAGAACACACACTATGCCTTTTCTCACACTAGCATGATTTGTTCAATTTTAAAAACCCAAATTTGAAATGTGGAGGAAATCTTTAGAAAACCTAATGTCACTAAAATTATTTTGATCCTCAAGATCATCGTGAAGCACAAGATAAGCACATACACATTTGAATGACATGAGTTCGTAAAGAAGATTACAAGACAAAGCAAACATGAATTCTTTTTATTCCTCAAAGGCAATAATGCATTCTTTTTATAGCACCAAAACCAAATGTTGAAGTTGATTGTTTAATTTTAATCCAAACTCCAAATTCTAGTAAGTTTCTAAGGTTCAATTTTAATCAACTTGACAAAGCTTAAGTTGTAGATTAATTTTAAGCCCCAAATTGAATCTAGTTGGTCCTAGGAAATGGAATGCAAAAATTGAAGCCCAAGATTATCACAAAGAGCATTTAAAAATATTTTTAGGTTTTCAAATTTTGATCCTCCCCTACTTCTTGCATATGTGATGTTGAACTAAAAATGCGACACACTAAAAACTATCAAATGTGGCATTGTAAAATGAAAGTGGTGCTCTACAAAAATAGAAAGCGTGAATGCGGCATGATTACAAAGGCGACATTTTGCTGCTAGAATTTAAGACAAAAGATAGAGAGTGTGAATGCAGCGATAAATAAGAAGTGGCATGACATAGGTGTGCATATGCAACATGATGAGGTGAATGTGGTGCTATGGAAAAAAAGTGGTGCTTTGCAGTGTTGCATTTGTAAAAAGGCAACATTGTGTTCCTGTACCTACAAAAAAGGGGAAAGTCAAATCAAATTTAACATGTTAAGTTGATCATTCCCTCCTTCTAGCGCCAAAGTGTGAACATAAAACCTATACAAGCTAACAAGAGATCAACAATCAAGTGTCAAACATGTTAGAAAAAAAATCTAATGTTCCCTATGAAATTCTTTAACCAAAATCACTATAATTTACATGTAATAACAAGAAATTGAACAAAATAAAGAAAGTAATCTAAATAAAATCAACTAAACCTCCATACCATAGGGGGAGTGGTGTTCTTTTGATGTGGAAAGAAGCCATTGCCCAATCCCTTTGATAAACTTGATGAAGTGTAGATGATCTAAGTGTAAAATTGACTATAATCTAGCTAAATTGCTTGAAGATGATGAAAATCTATGGAGTGAAATGCCTATAATGATAATGCTCTAAGTTGTGGATCCATATTGTGAAAAGGATGCCTCTATTTATAGAAGCCAAGGGTTGAAAAATGGAGTAAATTGGTGAATGTGAGATAAATTGAGAGTTAGTGAGAATGTGACAAGTGTCATGATTCTATTAGAGGAAATTGGAGCACATTTTGGAAAATGTGTAAGTGGAGGAGGATGGAAGAGAAGTAAATGTTGATGGTTGAAGATTTGAAATTGGTGTAAGAGGAATTGAATGAGATTTGAGAGGATGTAAGAATATTTGAAAGGTTGTAAGAGAATTTATTGCAAATGTGAAAGATTTTTGAAAACCTTTGGAGGGAAATTAAATGAGAGGTTGTTGAGAGGAATATTCCTCAGACTATGCCTTTGTGAGGATAATTGAGGTAACTAGATAATTAGAAGAAATTGATTTTATGTGCAACTTGGTTAGTTGAACATTGCTGATTTAACTCTTGAGGAGTTAAAAGCTGGAGGATTTGATAATGATGATTAAAAAGCTGATTTAGGATTAATTAATTGGAGTGAATTAGGAGATGTGAAATTTAATTTGATTGATTTTTAATCAAATAAGAGGATTAAGAGAGGATTTAATTAAATGATTTGATTGAATTAAATGAGATGAATAATTAGTTAGAAGAAGGGTGAATTAATCCAATAAATTTAATTATTTGATTAATAGTTGAATTTGCTGAATTTAATTAAATAATGTTGATTATTCAATTAATTGATGAATTTGAAGTGATTTAAGAAAAAATGATGTTAATTGATCAGAATTAGATGCATAGTATCAATCAAGACTTTTTTCGGTGTCTACAATATGTATATATGTATCCCATGTATGTATGTCAATTGATGGGATTGTATGTATGAGTGTTTTACATGGATATTGAAATAAAATTACATATATATGTATATGTGGTATTATATATGTGTGTGTAATGTTATAATATATATATATATATACATAATATTATTCCTTATATTTGTTTTGATCATATTGTTAATAATATGCAACAAGCATATAATATACCATGGGGTGCGTGAATCTTAAAGTGCAACTTTAAGTTGTAATTAATCTAGCACATAATGTAAAATATGAAAAAGTAAAACATTAAAGCATAAGCATGTATAAAGTTTGCAGCTGTGTTAAATGATTAAGCAAGGAAGTGAATGTTGTTTGAAATAAAGAATAAGCTAGTAGTCCTCACTTGTGACTTATGTGGTGCCATATTTGGTAAAATATTCATATTAGTATTAGGACTACCTAACTTGGTTTCACTCAATTTTTTGTTCTATTTTTAAAGTAGGAGATGGCAATTTTTTAATCATATTTTTTACTAGATTTTTGGGTTTCTTTGATTTTTAGATATGTTCTACAAATTCAATTTCTAGAAACCTGGTGCAGGAGCACCTTGTTACATTCAAGCCTCCATGAGGCCATATTGTATAAATTAATTAAATTAGATGTTTTAATATTGTAATAAGGTTGAATGAGCCATTTAATATATTTTTGAAGTCATTTGGAGTCATTGATGAAGGTTTGGTGTCATTTAGTTGAAAAATGAAAACACTGTCAAAAATTGTCAAATGTTGTCATAACAACTCTTCTTGTTAAATGACAACTTTTTAATTTTTTTAAAAAAGTTGTTAAATGGTAGTTGTAGGTTAATTGGGAGAATAAATTGATCTTACAAGCATAAAAATGGGCCTCCAAGTCGAATGGGGGGTTGGAAAATAAATTGAAGAAGAATTTATGAATGAAGAGATGATTTTTTCTACAATTTTCCAATGTTCTGCCATGTTCTTTTACATGGTACAGATTTGCATGAAGGTTTACAGATCTGAAATTGATTTTTATTGATATAGGAATGAACTATCTTTAATTTTCAATTTATTTGGTATTTTTTTATTGAGTTTGGAGAAAGTTATGATCATTTTACGATTGGCAGCCTTATGGGATTGTTTTCTCTGGAAGTTGCAGACTGTTGTAGAGAATGGTACGAATTGTACAGATCAAATAAAGACCTCATACCTATTGTAAATGTTATAAATGTGAATCTAGTTTCATTTTAACTTTTTTGGATCAATTTTCATTGGGTTTTGATTGATTTATGACAATTTTGGTGAAGACTACCCAGTTTAGGAACTAGGGTTTCCAACAGATAAGAAAAATTCATATCTTTTTATTCCACCATCAAAATGTGATAAAAATTGGTGAAAATTTATGTTTTTACATGTTATAAAAACCCTTTAAAATAAAAAAGTTAATTTATTCAGTTTCATGAGTTATGGTAGATTGTGTGTTTCATTTTGGTGGAGAGTGGTCAAAGAAACATGATTTTTTTGATGTTTGAACAAAGCTATGCATAGTTTGTTTATGGTTGGCCTTAAATCATTTTTTCCTAATATTTGGTTGGTTGTAATGAATTTTTTGGATGAATCTAAGAATTTTGAAATCATTTACCAAGTCTAATAGAGAATGAAGTCCATTTGTATAAGTTGGAGCCCATGTTGCTCAAGGTTAATGGATTGAGATTGGCTCAAGAATGAAGAATTTCGGTTGTGTACTTTATTATTGCCAAGAATATAGAAATTTGATGGTATGAAACCTCTTGATATGCATCAAAACCCTTTAAATTTTATCATCTAACTCTTTTTCTTTCATTTTGTGTGAACATATTTGTAAGACTATTTTATGAAAGATCTTTATTGTGAATAAGAATGTCAATGTTTTCTTAGTAAATCATAATTGGTGATCTCGATTAATGCAATTTTTGGATTTTTTTTTAGATTAATGGTTGAAAAATACATTAAATTATATATTTCAATAGTGTGTTGTGAAACTACTTTTAATCAGATTATTGTTTGGCATAAGGACAACAATATTGTAATCTCAACAATTGATTACTTAAGTTGGATAAGATGAGTCTTTGATATTGTTTTCTAAACTTCTTATTGATTATTTATATAGAATAAATAACCTATAGTATACATTAGATAATTTACTCAAATATAATTTAACATAGTTGTAAAATGTGTGTATCAAACATTTACATAACAACTTCCTATACATAAAAAATCTCATGAAAACTTGGCTTTTTCTAAGTTAATCTTATCCTTTGAATTCTATTATCCTCCAAGATAAAATAAACTAACCTTTATCCTCCCTTTTCCATTTTAACAAGTAGAGTATAACACCTTCAACCATAATTGAACTCTAAATGACAAAATATTCATAGTTTCTTACTAGCGTTGCAAACCCTCACAAGACCAATATGCTTCTCTCTTAAAATCCATAGGTCAAAAGTCCCAAGATAAAATTTCTTTTTTAGAACATGTACCTAAAAAAAAAATATCCATAAGGAAGAAAAAAATAATATTGGCCAATAGGCTCTCCACCCAACCATAGGACTAAGATTCAATCCACCCTCGAGCTATGGTCATTTAGCACTTCAACAAAATACTTTTCACATAGGATCCACAACCAAAGTATAACATATAAAACATACATTACTAAACTTGACACATTAAAGAAACTAATCACAAGGGTTCCTGAACAAGTTTACACTATATACGTTTCACATCACAACATCTTGCATTCATATTTCTTTATTTTAACACCCAAAAATGGTATAAATGAAATTCAGCTAAACATGGTGGAAGACTCAACCAATGTAAAACCCAACACACTATTTGCAGCCAAACAAGAGATTCAACATCAAATTCCACACATATTTTTTATAATTAAGACCAATATGACAACACACTCATTACAAATCAATAAGATAGATAATGAAAAGGTTATACCTCACCAAGAAAATTTTCTTCCAACTTGTGGAAAACTCACTCCAAGTGCTCTCTTCCATTGCTCCTTCCCCTTCACAAACATGGAAAGAACTCAAAATGAAGAATGAAAACCAAACATGAACTCAAAAAAAATACCAAAATGGAAAAGAGAGAAAACCCCCTCGTCCACACCAATAGAAAGAATAAATGGAAGGGAAAAAGGAAACCACCTTTTCAACTTCTTGACCACCCTTTCAACTCCATTTTTTGTCATTTTTATAAGTGATTAATTAGAGTGGGTTCTAGACTTTATTAAAGAGGTTTAATGGAATAAAAATACCCCTACCACATAAACCTATCACCTAAGAATTTTTTTAAACAATTAAGATCACATAAGGACTTCATAAAACATAAAATAAGCGACCATATTAATAAAGTGACTCAAGGGACTAAAAAAAACTGATGAGGGATACACCACCCAAACCTAAAAAACACAACAATAGATTCCAACACAAAAGATGCATGATAGGAAAATAGCTCACTTTCATTTATTTTTAGAAAATGAAATTACATATTCAAAAATTACATGGTATAGCCTCATCGACTTGATAATTACAACAAAATTAATTCTAAAAGAAAAGCTATTATTCGGAGCCACAATCTATACTAATAGAGCCACCTTCTACAACCCCCTCATATCCCTTTTTTATTTTACCCAATAACCACCCTAGAATGTTCTAGAAAGTGCAACTTTCTCTTTTGTTTTGGCGCCAAAAGTCTCGTCGTTTGATTTTTGGCCATGGAATTAATTTTACTGAAATTCACTTTTTAGAGGGGCAACTTCATGAGGCCATAAATTTTGATCTGGGTGTCTGATTTTCTATTATTGCATATCATTGGAAAGATCTCAAAGAGAGATACAACACATGAACTCACCGTAGGTCAGTTCATCCACTTTTTGAGCTATTTTGGGGCCTCTAAAGGTTTATATTTGAATTTAAAACTGCATTGGAGAAATTTCTAGGGATGCAAACTTTAATTTCTTCCAAACTGTTT
This sequence comes from Sequoia sempervirens, assembly GCA_007258455.2. NCBI lineage: Eukaryota > Viridiplantae > Streptophyta > Pinopsida > Cupressales > Cupressaceae > Sequoia > Sequoia sempervirens. Next base: position 53,480,458 of record VDFB02252616.1, read on the forward strand.
AGGTTATTGAGGCAATTCTTTTGCAACCAAATTTTTTTTTCAGCACTACTGAGTTTTTGGTGGATCCCAACTAAGTCCCATGGAGATTTATCCATGATGGACAAATGGTGACTATTGATGTCTAGTGAGACCCAACATGATTGCTATGAAGGACGATGGGTGGCAAAGACCGATTGCTCAATATATCAACTCACATCATTGTTGTGAGTTGCATGGAAATGATGTGGATGATAGATGGAAACTACCTATAAACCCCACAAGGTTTGTGTGGGCCCAATGTCATAGCTCATAGGGATAGTGGACTTTGGATGCATGTTTCAATGGACCCCACATATGGTGAGCCATGTATGAAGGTGAGTGACAATGGAGATCATAAGGAAATTGATCCAATGATGATCATTATTCAGTGGAGATCAACAGTGCATAATTAAAGGTAATTGATCTGATGATTTTTTTTTAAAGATATGATGATGAATAAGAGCCAATGGATAGTGGAGTGAAAGAGAAGATCGAAAACCCATATTCATAGATGAAGATTTCAAATGACTAAGTTTGTGTGAATAGGGTTTCAAATAGTAACCAACACAGGATAAATAATTAATTAGTCCAACTACACTTGTGACCAATGTCGGTGAAGATTTGATCTTCAAGGTGGATATACAGACTGTAGAAGTGATTAAAAGAAAATATGATCATACTAACAAGAGAATACATTTAATTCATATTAGATTCTAGGGTTGAAAAGGAGCTAAATTGGGAAATTTCTTTGTATCCAAATTAAATGTTGTGAGGCTTGATGAAGAGGTTGTGTAAGGGAGTCTTCTAGAAAACCAAATAGGTGATCGACATCTAAAATAGATTGAATGGATAGGAGAATAAATTTAATGAAAATATGATTCTGGGGTTTGATAGAGAATTAATGAAGGAAAATTATTTGTATCAAAATTAAATGTTGTGTGGCTCAATGTAGAGGTATGGTGATATATAATAAATACTATTAGATGTCTTAATGATGAGATAGATGATGGCGTGTAGCTCGATGAACTAGTAGCTTGCTGGTGAATTTTGCAAACATAATAAATCCTAGTAGAATATTTGAGGAGATCTAAATGAGTGTGTGATTCTCAAGGTGGAGATTGTAGATTAGTTGAGAGAAGAAAAAGAAGGTAAAACAAAAATTATCTAAGGGAGGTAATCTACAAGTAGTGTAAGGAAGGGAGAGAGAGCTATGAGTGTAGACAATGAATGCTCATATGTGTGTAACCTACACACAACACAAACTATCATCTAGGTTTGGAATTCAAGGGACTATTGATGAGAGTGCAGCTCCAATAGCAGTAGTGTAAGTTGCAAATTGCATAACAATTCAATGAATGTAATGGTGCATTTTCAGGTTGAGTAGACTCTAATTGTATGCACATATATAAACTTGTAATTTTGTTGAGGTTGTATCCTCATTGAACTATGTTGTAGCTCAAACTACATGATTGTAATCTCCTTGGATTTGTAGCTCCTAAAATAGGGTGTAGTAGCATCCTTGAAGTTCTAGCTTCTAAATTAGGGAGTTGAAGCTCCCTTTGGTTGTAGCCCTCAACTTTGTAACAAATATTTCTTTTTTGATGCTGGATTTGAGCAATAGACTCAAACAACTTTTTTCACGATGGTTTTTCACATCTTGGGTTTTCCATGTATATTTGGTGTTATGAGTTATTGGTTCATGTGAATGTGATTGATATATTGTTTTATGTCTTAATTTGCACATCTAGGTTGTAAGGTTGACTCTGCAAATAGGTTTCAAGTCTAAAAGTTTTTATATCTACTGATTCACCCCCTTCTCCATAGATCATTGTGTTCTAACATAGTTGATCCTACAAAGATTAAAGTGGTACTAGAATAGTTGGTTATTAAGAGTGTACCTAAAGTCAAATGTTTATGGATTTGGATAGGTATTATCGTAATTTTATAGAGATTTTTGTAAGGATAGTATTTTCCATCACATCTTTGTAAAGGAAGGGTAAGAAGTTTGAGTGGATAGAGAAATTTCAAGCGACATTCAAGCTATTTCAAGGCTTCTAAATTTTTATATTTGAATTTGAAGCTACATTGGATAAATTTATCAATATGGAAACTTTAATTTCTCCCAATTCATTTAGGGTATTGAGGCAATTCTTTCATGACTGAATTTTTTTTCAGCTTTGCTCCTTTGGGAAAATTTTTAGGTCCATACAAGCCTATTTAGGCCAACTTATTAAAAAAATTAATTGACTTTTTTTCACTATTTTTGACTCCTAACTATCTTATACCCCTTAAGTGCCATTATCACACTCAAAACAACTAAGGAAAATAAAGAAAATATTTTTTTTGGGTGATGCAAGATTTTCCTACAGCGTTGGATGCTCCTGCATCAAACACCCAAGGTAATTTGAAAAGTGACCATATCACTTCTTAGGAGTTAGAGGAAAACCAAGATGGTTAACCTTAGCCTCAAACAACCATGATGAGTCTTCAACATTCCTTCCTTTCCACTTCACCAAGTACTCTGCATATTGTTTGTTTCTTGTGCTTCTACCCACATGACTATCCATAATTTCTTCTATCTCCTCCTTTTCTAAAGTAGGTGCTAGAATATTCCACTATGCTTCCATTATTTCTTCATCAATTCCTCCTTCATGATATTTTGTTAATTTCGAGATGTTAAACACAAGTGAAATATGAATTCCATTAGGAAACTCTACCTCATATGCATTTCCTGAATCATGCTTCTTCATCAAGATCTTGCATGGTAAAATATTCATCTTTAACTTGAACATGTATGTACCAACTAGAAACCTCTCCTTTCACAAGTGAAACATGACTTCATCTCCTACTTGAAACTCCTTATTCATCCTTTTCTAATCTTCCTTATCCTTATATAGTGAGTTCATTTTATTGATATGTTTTCTCACCTCTTCACGCAAATTATTTAGATGCTCAACAAAATTTTCATCCTCGACACTACTCTTCTCCTCCTTATCCATCTTCCTTAGTTCAGAAGTAGTTCTTGGACTACTCCCATACACAATCTAGAATGGTATTTACTCATGCTCCTATTGATAAATTTTTTGTAAGAAAATTCTACCTATGGTATAATCAAATCCCATCCTTTGGGCTTATCTCCTACTAAGCATCTTAATAGGTTACCCAAACTCCTATTCACCACCTCCATTTGTCCATTAGTCTATGGATCGTGTGTAAAATTGAACTTCAAATCTGTTTTCAACTTCTTCCATAATGTCCTCTAGAAATATCCAACAAATTTAGTATCTTTGTCTGAAACTATACTCTTCGGTAGACCATGTAGTCTAATCACCTCTTTGAAAACAACTCTATGAGATGAACAACACCACTAGTCTTATGACATGTAATAAAATGTGTCAACTTTGAAAATATATCCACCACCACAAATATGGAATCATGCCCTCTCTGTGTCCTTGGAAAACCAAGAACAAAGTCCATGCTAATATCCTCCCATGACCTCTTAGGTGTAGGTAATGGCTGATACAATATAGTATTTTAACTTGTTCCTTTCACCATTTTACATGATCTACAACTTTGTAAAAATGTCTTCACATCTTTCTGTAACTGTGGCTACTAATAATTCTCACTAACCAGAGCAATGGTCTTCTCTCAACTAAAATTCCCAACCAATCCTCCACTATGCTTCTCCTTGATTAGATTCACTCTCATAAAACTCCTTGGAATGTACAATTGGCTTCCTCTAAACAACATTCCATCTTGAATTAAGAAATCCAACTATCTTGTCATATTCAATACAATAGGTTCCAAACAAGCCTTCCAAGCTTCTGCAAAGTTTGGATCTTCAGGATACTAACTCTTGAGTTCATTGAACCCAACAACCTCTATATTCATTGCTATAAACAATTTTTTCCTTCTACTTGAGGCATTTTCAACATTGTTTGAGCTTCCTCTCTTGTGCTTCAAAACAAAAGTATAACTCTGTAAAAAATAAACCCATTTTAAGTTCCTTTGATTTAACTTTCCTTGACTATTGAGATACTACAAGGGCTAGTGATCAATATATAAAATATTTTTTTTTGGAAATAAATAGTGTCTCCATTTCTTCAAAGCCTAAACTATAGCATAAAAATATTGATCATAGACATAATATTTCTTCTTAGCATCATTCAACTTCTCACTAAAATAGGTAGTAGGCTTACCTTCTTGACTCAAAATAGCTCTTATGATAGTGCCACTAGCATCACAATCTATCTAAAAGACCTTATTAAAATCTAGAAGTGCCAAAATAGGTTGCTTTGTAACTTTCTTCTTCAACTCATCAAAAAATTTGGCTGCTCATGTAGTCCACTTAAACTCTTTTCCATCCCCTCTCATTGCTTCAGTTAGAGGTGCACAAATACTACTGACATTCTTAATAAAATTTCTATAAAAGCTTGCTAGTCCATTAAAAATTATCTTACCTTTGTAACACTCCTTAGGGTAGGCCATTGAATGATATCTCTTACCTTATACAGATCCATTTTAAGACCCTCTAATGAGACAAAAAATCCTAGATACCCAACTCTCTTCTCAAAACTACATTTCTTCAAATTAATCAACACCTTCTCCTCCCTTAGCTTCTCAAAAACTATTTGGATATGTATCAAGTGCTCCTCCAATGTCTTACTGAAAATCAAAATATCATCCAAATAAACAATGACAAATTTTCCTAGAAATTCTTTCAATACCACATTCATAAGCCACATAAATGTGTGTGATTCATTTGTTAGCCCAAAGGGCATGACTAACCACTCATATAGGCCATCCTTAGTTTTAAAGGTTGTCTTCCATTCATCTCCTTCTCTAATCCAGATCTGGTGATATCCGCTCTTCAAATCCATCTTCGTGAAGTACTCAGCTCCACTCAAACAATCCATAATGTCATCCATTCTTGACATGGGAAATATATGCTTGATGGTGATCTTGTTGATGGCTCTAGAATTTGTACACATCCACCATTACCCATCCTTCTTTGCTGCTAGTATTGCAATTACTACACATGGACTCAAACTCTCTCTGATCAATCCCTTCCACAACAACTCCTGCACTTTTCTGTTCAACTCTTCACTCTCTACTGGAGTCATACAATGAGCTACCTTATTCAGAAAATTGACTCTAGGAATCAGGTCCATCTGATAACTAATCTTTCTTAATGGAGGAAAACCTTCAAGTACGTTATCAAAAATAGTAGCCTGAAACTCATTCAACAAATCTAAAACCTCTATAGGTACCTCATTAGTATCCTTTTTATCAACTCTAGGGATCAATGCAAAACACACATGCTCATGCCTCATACCTTTTAGGAACTTTATTCAATCAACCAAACAAATTCTTGCATTATTGCATACCTTTTCCTTTGCCTCTTTCAATGGCTTCAACTTATGACAAAATTCATCCTTTGTCAAATAATAGTTGTTGCAATGTCCATCATGTATTGTTTGTCAGTCAAACTACCACAGTCTGCCTAACAACATATGAAAAACATCCATAGGAATAATATCACACAATACCTCATCATGAAAATTTCCAATCTCGAACTTTACTAGACATTGTTCATTTACCAAAGATTTATGGTCCTTCTACAACTAAGCAATCTGATATGGATTCAGATGCCTTCTTCTCTCCAACTTTAACTTACTAACCATTTCTTCTGAAACAAGGTTATCAGTACTACCTCCATCAATAATAACATTGCAAAATTTACCTTCACACTTACATCTAGTTTGAAACAAATTCTTCCTTTGATTTGGCTCTTTCTCATCATTCAGCAAGGCTCTTCTAGTAACAAGACCCTGTCCTTTTTCTACATCATCAAAATGTGATGACTCAACATCTTCATCTACATGTGCAAGTCATGCATTACCCTTAGGTCATCTATTTTTCCTTCCTTGATGTTGAGGACACTCGTATGCCCTATGCCCTTCTTCTCCACACTGGAAACAGGTTCCATCAAAGTTTCCTCTCTTTAGTGCTCATCTAGATCTTCCTCTTCCTCTTTGGTCTCCATTATTTTGATCACGAGGATGATAGGTGTTATCTCCTTTCTGGTTTTGGTTGCTACTAGATCCTTCACCCTTCTTTTGATCTTCATTTCAACCACCATATGACCATCCATTGGTCCTTTGACTCTAACCTCCACCTCTTTGCTTGCTTTCAAACCTTTTATTCAACTTCTCTTCTACCTTCAAAGAAAACTGATATGCATCTTCAATGGTAGACATTCTTACCAAATTCAACTTTTCTTGAATGGTCAAGTTCAACCCATTTATGTAATGGGAAAATTTCTCCTTGTTGGCCTTAGAATGACCTATTCTGATCAAGACTCGATAGAATTATTCTATATACTCCTTAATAGATTTTCCTACTTGTTTCAACCCTTGCATCTTCTTCAACAAATCTGACTCATAGTCCCTTGGAATGAACTGTCTCTTCAATTTTTCCACCATCCAATCGCATCTTGTTATTTTATCTTTTCCTCTTCTATTTTTTTCCAATTGGTCTTCTGTCCACCATATGCTAGCATGGACTTTCAATTTATCCTTTGCAAATTTGACCCTATTTGGGTCTTATATTTCCTCATACTCAAAATATTCTTCCATGTCATTGATCTAATCAATCAGCTCCTTTGGATTTAGGTTTTTGGAAAAATTAGAAACTTTTATCTTTGGCCTCTTTCCAATCTTGGAATTGGCCCTAATCAGTCCGACTTCTGCAAGATCCATTACATCATGTGCTTCCTCTTTAAATGGCTCCTTAGCTTTAGCCTCATCCTCACTTTCATCTCTTCTTTTGACATGAGCTCCTCTACACAACTCCTCTTATAGTGCTTGAACTTGTCGCTAGAGGGCTCTAAAACCCTCTTATGTTACCCCAATACTTCTTCCACCATGGTTTCTTTGTGGAGGCATATTTTCTCACAGACCCATAACCACAATTCCTAGTGTAAACTACCTCATGTTCAGAAATCTGTCTACACACTCAAGAAAACTTGGTCTAATACCCCTTGATAAGGGCTACACTACCCAAACCCCACAAAAAAAAACAATAGATTCTAATACAGAAGATGCAAGATAGGAATATAAATCACTTTCAATTATTTTTCAGAAAATGAAATTATAGATTCATAACTTACATATTACAACCTCATGGGCTTGATAATTACAACAAAATCAATTCTAAAAGAAAAACTATTATTCAGAGCCATAATTTGCACTAATGGAGCCACCTTCTACAACCCACTAATATCCCTTTTTATTTTACCCAAAAACCACCCTAGAATGTTCTAGAAAGTGTAACTTTTCCTTTTTTTTTGGCACCAAAAGTCTTGTTGTTTGATTTTTGGCCAAGAAATAAATTTTACTAAAATTCACTTTTTAGAGGGGCAACTTCGTGGGGCTATAAATTTTGATCCAAGTGTATGATTTTCTATTATTGCATATTGTTGGAAAGCTCTCAAAGAGAGCTACAATATGTAGTTGACCATAGGTTGGTTCATCCAATTTTAGAGCTATTTGGGGCCTCTAAAGTTTTATATTTGAATTTAAAGCTGCATTGGAGAGATATCTCGAGACAAAGACTTTAATTTCTCCAAAACCATTCAGGGTATTGAGGTGATTATTTTGTGAACAATTTTTTTTTTCAGCTCCTCTCCTTTGCATAAATTTTCAAGTCCATGGGAGCTTGTTTAGGCTAACTTAAAATAATAAGTGATCATTTTTCAATATTTTTGACTCCTATCCTATGCCCCTTAAGTGCCATCATGAGACTCAAAACAACTAAGGAAAATAACGAAAAAAAAAATGGTGATGAAAGATTTCCCTACACCTTTGGATTCTCCTCCATCAATAACTCTCACATACACACAACGTATACCACACAAAACAAGGTTAAATCACATGCTCATGACAAGAATAATATTTCGAAAGGATACAATAAAGGAGGTACCTATGTGACCCCCTTATCAACATTGAGCAATTTGCTTAATCTATTTACTCAACCAAGAAATTTTTTTAGTAGTACTCATGATTAATAAAAATTAAAACAAATGACTTATGAATTAAAAATTTCAATAATAATAATCAACTAGAAAATTAGATCCACTAATCTACATAGTAACACTCATTGCTTGTATGATACCTGTTATAGAGTCAAGGAATAATTGAGTGAATACTATCTATTATAAAAATATGACCACTTATGTCAGTAGAATATTTAGCTTATAATGCATACCACTATAAGTAACATTGAATATCAATAATTATCTTCATAATCACACTCACTCACATCTATGATATGTAATCACCTAACATAATGTAATTTACTTAGTATACATAAATATGCAATGATCAATTACATATGTAAGACCCTGTTCCATTCATTATCTACATAAATATGCAATGATCATTGCATATTTATGTAGATAATGAATTGAACAGGATCATTACATATGTAAGACCCTATCCCATGTATAATTTACTTAGTATACATAATAATACTATCTAACATAAAAGAACATAGAATATAGCATATAAACCATCAAAAACTAATATGATCAATAAGGCCACATGGGATAGGGTCTTACATCCCCCCTAGGATTGGGATTCCTCCTAGAAGTCCCTAAAAGTGAAGGTAAACACAAGCAACAAGCATTTTTTAAATAATATCTTATGCAAAATTTCAATAGAAAATTTTATCTTCCAAGGAATTCTAAAATATTAGGAAAATTTACAATTTAACTGTCTACTTGAAAGACTATCCATCCATGATACACAACAATATTATAGATATCCATTTTACATTACTTCATCAATCACTTATAAGGTTATTAGGAACTACACTATACATATTGTAGACACACAAAAATGACTTAGGCCTACAAGTTCTATATTGTCCATATTTCTTCCTACCATAATTAAAATATTTAATTATGTCCTATGGCCCAAATTCATCTATTAATTAAATAATTCATAATTATTTAATTAATTCATGTCTTTTATTCCTCTTGATTATTTAAATAAATAAATTTTATTTAATTATCTTTTGTCCATTATTTGCTCTTAATTATTTAAATAAATAAACTTTATTAATTTATTTAAATAAGTCATTAATTTCTAAATATCTTCTCATAATTAAATAAGTTCTTTAATTTATTTAATTATTGTCCACCTTGGCATTCTCCTAAATTTAAATAAAATTATTTAAAATTGTCCCACTTTCTATTTTTCTCTCTCTTAGTAAATAATTTGAAATTAATTATTTACTGTCACATGGCCCCACCTTTTTGAATTAAATTAATTTTTAATTCAAAATGGCAACTTTCCTCCATAAATCAAATAATTTCTAATATTATTTGATTTTCCAACTCTTTCTTTTTTTGTACCATTCTTACCTCTTTGTCACATGCAAGCTTGTCCCTTGATTTTATTTTCTAAAATCACATCTTGACCATTAGTTTCAAATTTACCCTAATGTTTCCCTAACCCTAATTGTGGGTTGTCACATTCAATCTCAACCATTGATCTTAGGGAATTTTTCAATCTTCAATCTTGGCCATTCACCCAAAATTGACTTTTCTATAAAATGGCAATTTTGGTCTCATTTTGGACATCTCATCTCATCTACATCTTAGGAATCTCTCAATCTCTTGGCATTGTGATCTTGACACTTAGGCTCTTTTATGCATACTTTAGGTTTGATTCATAGTTTCTTAGTTGCATTGTGAGGTCTTTTTGATAAAATCCTTCAACATTTTCTTAGGACATTGGCATTATCATAGATTGCTCATCATAAATCTCAAGGCAATTAGCTATTTGCAACAAATAGAAAAGGTGCATTGGAGGTTAATCATGGAGATTGAAGAATATGGTGAGATGTCTCCTTATTTTCATGTTGTTTACTCCCTTGTGCTTCATTGCTTTGCTTTGGGTTATTTTATTTAAGCTTTAATCTGCTAACCTAGATTTTTCCCTAAGCTACATTAATAAACCCAACACCAAAATTGCACTTTTTGTAGATTTTCGTATGACATTTTTCTTGCTTTTGCAGGTACATGTACAAAGCACCACATTTGCTATTTTTTGAGACACTTTCACTTTCCCATGACATATTTGACTTGTAGAATGACACAACTGCTCTACTGTGATGCATTTTCCTTACAGAATGATGCATTTGCTTTGCTGCGATGCATTTACCTTGCAGGTCAACACATTTGTATGCAGATCATAGTTTCCGGACCTGAGATTCATTTGTTGTGTATAATGACACATCTTCCTGGCAATTTCTATATTTTTCCCTACTACACATTTGACTTGGAGAATGACACAATCGCCTGGTAAAATTTTATTTTTGGATTTGGTAGAATTTTCTAGATTTTTCTTTTTCCATATAGTATCTTAGGGGTTTTGGGTTACTAGTATTCTATTTTCAACATGTGGCATGGAGTCTAACTTTGTTTGTTGTTAATTTTCTTACCACTTTTTCAATTCCTTAAGGAAAACAACAAACAATTTTGCATTCACATTTCATATGGTTAAAATTTACATGCATTCTCATGTCATGGGCTTAAAATGACCATGCATCTTCATGTCATGGGTTTAAAATGAACATTGTGTTTCTCACAACAAGTTAAAAGTTTAAAAGGAATAAAGTGTCTTAGGTGTTTTCCTCATAGTAAGATTTTGTTAATTAAAACAAACAAGTGTCTCCAATTTATGTAACCCTAATTCAATAATGGAAGTATCCTCTCCCTTTGCACACTTGTGTGATCCTAGGTGCAAGAGAAACTATTTTTGACTTTAGGAATTGGGCCTTTCTTGGTGGGAAAAAGTACTCACCCTAAGGTGAATCAAATTGGCAATAAAGCTCTTTAGCTGAGTTACTCCTGACCAGTATACAAATGTGAATCTTAATGGAAAACTTAAGATTATGAGTGTAGATGTCACATGGACAAGTGAATTCTTGAAAACCCTATTGAGTGTAACCTCTTTAGGCTGGAATTCCTTCTTATCAGAGCTAATCTTGCCCCATGTGTGACCACTCGAACGAGAGTCTTGAACTAGAAAACTTTGTGTAGTTTCCAAAAACCCATCTATTCACTAGTGCAACAATGGTCATTGCCAAAGCATCCAAATTCTCATAGTTCTTAGTAGAGGTAAAAATCCTACCATGGGATATTTATGGGGGCTTGAATCTTGGTTGACCTGATAAGTGAGTGCAATGTAAGGGGGAGCCTGTGTGGCCAAGCTTCTAGATCACTCACTAATAATAAGTGTGGCTGGGGAAACCCACGTGGAATCTAGTGAATATTGTCCTTTCCTAACCTAGGATTGTGCTTGTCTTCATTGTGCATATTTTCAAAATTTCAAAGACAAAATATTGTGTTTTTCAAGTGTTTTCTAAGATATTAAAAAAATAACACCTTTCACAGACCTAGAAACATTCATTCAAACTCAAACAATTCTGAATTTTTTCCAAAATTGCACACAAACTAGACCTCCATTCATCTTGCAATGCATTTTCTATTCTATGCAACCCATTCACCATTCTGAATCGCATTTGAAGCTTTTTGTGCCACAATCACTTTACTAAAATACATTAGCTACCCTCTGCAATGCATTCAATTGGTTTGAACTGCATTTGATTTCTAGAATGATGCAATTGCTTTACTATGCAACATCTGTGACCTATAGTGACACATTCACTTATCCTGAGATGCATTTGACATCCTACAATGCATCTGTGACCTAAAACGATGCAATTTCCTAGCATTTACAAAAATATTGTTACAATCCAAAACCTGAGATCAAACATTTTCAATTTGTTGTCAAACATCTTTGTTTAGTGGCCTCTATTAAAAACCAGACAAGGAATTTATCAAGTCCTTCATTCTTTGCATCTTTTAGCTTACATTCTCCCATAGGTCCATCATTGTAAAATTTTAGTTACATCCTGAGAGTCCATCATCATCATTTTCAGCAATAAACCAACCTTTAGGTTGCAGACTTTGGAATAGGAAAAACTTACCATACTTGGAAAAATCCTTTCCTTTAAGAGTATGTTATCATTGTACTTAGTAAAAATCATTTCCTTTAGTCATTGTCCTTTGGTGAGACCTTTCCAACTCAAAAGTCTAGTTAGAAAACCTCACTTTGTGATCTTGTCATACCAAACAAGTCCTTTGATTATCTAAATTGAAACATAGACCAAGCTTTGTGTGGTTGAGTAAACATTTTCAAAATCACTTTGACCTTTACATTTGTATACCTTAGAACATTCAAGTCATTTTTTAATCCTCACTTTTCATACACTATTCCTAAAAGTTCAAAAAAATTATTGTCATACCTTTCATCCTAGTCATCATTAATCTTTTGCATTGTAATTTCCTTTATACAACATTGTCATATTGCATCTCTTATTACCAAAAAACCATAAAAATTATAGTTGCATTTGCATCCCTTATTCAAAAAAAAATCCAAAAAAATAGTGTCATATCATTCTCATTCATAGAATTAGTTGTCATTTTCCTCTTCCCAATTTGAGAAAAATCCTTATATGGTTGAGACTAGGCTCCAAAGAAAAAGAAGACAAATGGATTCTTTTAGAAAAAACACCAACCCCTATAACTTTTCCATTGACTTGAACCAATACATAGACATGGGGGTATCCTTTCTCAATCATTTTAGTGACATGAACATGCCATATTCCTCATGCAACCCCTTTGAACCATTCATACATAGAGATGAAAAAGAACATGTATTTGAGGAAGACTTAGAAGCTGTTGCACAAAATCTTGATGTATCCTCCTTTGTAGAAGAATTATTCTTGCAAGATTCATACATATATCTAGCCATGCTTTTACACCAAGGGGACAAATTTCCACGTGGGTTTTACATTAACACTTTAAGAGAAACCTCTCCTAACCATGATGCAAACAACTATACAAATAATACTTCCAACACTAGTCAACCCAAAAACAATGCAAACAATACCTTCATTGGTGCCACCACAAAGTGCAACAAAAACCATTAATGCTACCTCTAATGGAACCTCCAATAGAAATACTTCCAACACAATAAATGCAACATCCATTGAGGGAACATCAACCATGTCACAAGTAACATCACAATCAATACCTCTAATGTCCACAACGTCCTCACAATTAATTAGAGCTACCTTTGGATCTTCAACAATGGGGGCCAATTCTTCAAACCTCTTATTTTGGGCTTCATCTAGTACCATGGGAACAACATCATCAAATCCTTTATTTGGTTCTTCAAACAATACCATGGGAACAAATTCATTCAACCCCTTTGGGAGAAATAAACAATGGATTTCCATTCCAGGACCAAAACCAAATGTCAATACTTCATCACAACTCAATACCAATACTAATATCCCTCAAAGTAAAAAAACCAACATTCCCCATGGACACATGTATCAAATTGGAAAAGGCAGTCAAATTACACAACACATGACTTCATTTAGACACCAAAATACTCAAGGTCAACACATTTTGCAAATATCAACTAATACTGCTAGAGTGCACATTCCCACATATGCATCACACATCCATACCCAACAGCACATCCCTAATAAAAACACGCAATGCCAACAACCTCCAAACCAAAATACGTCATACATTTCACAACAAAAATACACGCCAAATTTGAACACATCTTCACAACAATTGGGAACTCATGGAATACCTATCACTTACTTGTGTGACACTATGAACAACCCCATAATTGACACACTCATAGCCCAAATTGCAACCTTGCAAAAATAGATGGAGAACATGCAAATGCAGTAGAAAAATACTCACACATCATATGACCTATTTCCACACTCTTTCAACACAAGTCTACACATGCCAAAGTTCCCTCCTAGATACATGGTGCCAAACTTCACTAAATACAAAGGCAAGACAAATACCCTTTAATACATTTGAGAATTTACAACCAATTGCATGGAAATCACCTATGAACATACTTGATGTGACTATTCCTTAGGAGTCTTGCAAGTCCTACACTTAAATGGTTTTCCACCTTTCCTAAGGGAATAAAATCATGGGAAGAACTTGTAGAAAGGTTTGTGTGAAATTACACCTATAACATTAACATTGAAATCTCCATCACCAATCTATGCATGCTTACTCAAGAAGAAACTAGTGAGACCTTTATTCCATTCTTCCAAAGATGGATAAGTCTAGCAAGTCATTGCCATGTCGAGATACCAAAAAAGAAAGAGTATACATGTTTGTCCAAAACCTCCTAGGCCCACTAAAATACAACTTACAAGTTCATTGTTGCACCACTTTTACAAACTTAGTGAAAAAGGGCGTCCAACTCATAAATGCCCTCATTGCTAAAGGAGAACTCAAATATGGCAACAAAAACATAAACACAAACCCACATGTTGACAAAAATAAATATTGGGTCAAGAATAAACACATCACCAATGATGGTGTTGTTGATGCTAAGGTCGTAAACACAACAGGTCCTTTACTCACTCTCAAAGGAGCTCAACCTCAAAATGCATCATTGATCATACTAACACCTGCTGCAAATGCTATCCAAAATAATCGAAACAATCAAAACCAAGGATAGCCATGTCAAACCAAGAAATTTCTAAAGAGACGTACATACACTTCCTTGGGAGAAGAGGTCCTTAAAAATCTCCTCCAAAATGGTGTCATCACATTACAAAACCCTAATCCATATGACCCAGGACAATTCAAGCCATCTTGGTGGGATGGCAATGCTTTCTGTGATTACCACCACGTAAAAGGGCACAAAACCTCCTCTTGTTGACAATTAAGAAATCTTGTACAAGATCTCATTGAAAATTGCACCATCAAATTAGGTGGACAATAATTTGCTTCAAACGCAGACCATGCTATTCATAAAAATCCACTGTAGGACCGTGGTTCAAATAATCCGTCTACATCAGGTCCCAAGACTAATAATAATTGAGCCAATTACACTTGCACCACCTTTGACTATTCTGGTGGACCCATTATTAATCACCTTTGAGCTGTCGATGAATATGTTAATACAATTACCATTAAGAAAACATCTCAATGTAATGTCACTACCTATGGTGGAAAAGTCACCATAGTTGGTCCTCCTCCCCCTAGATAACTGAAGATTAGGATACCTTGTCCATCCGCCAAATAGTCACAACCTAAGGTACAATTCAATCTCATTGACCAATTAGGAAAAACACCAACTCAAATCTCTATACTTGAGCTACTACATATCTCTCTTGCACGCAAGGCTATACTTGACAAAACTTTATAGGAGTCTTCTGTCCCTTATGAAATTGATGTTAACCAATTTGAGGTCATGGTGGGATACCTAAACACCCCCCATCACATAAATTTTTCAAACCATGACTATTCATCACCATAACC
This sequence comes from Sequoia sempervirens, assembly GCA_007258455.2. Classification (NCBI taxonomy): domain Eukaryota; kingdom Viridiplantae; phylum Streptophyta; class Pinopsida; order Cupressales; family Cupressaceae; genus Sequoia; species Sequoia sempervirens. The sequence goes on from VDFB02252616.1 coordinate 53,495,924, forward strand.
CTCTCATAATGACGCATTGCATATCGAAGCCTTTATCAATAAACATAAGGTCAAATGAGTTTTAGTAGATGGTGGAGTAGGACTAAACATATGCTCCCTAAAACTGGTTAAGGCTCTAGGCTTCTTTGATGCTTGTGTAGACGCTACCAAGAGTATTTTTATAAAGGTGTATGATGATGAAGAATGCTCCTCTTGGGGTATTATCATACTTCTTATCTAAGTTGGGCCGGTCATTGTAGAAAAAACATGTCAAGTCTTGGATCTTGAGCTACTATATAACATCTTGCTTGGTTAACCTTGTATCCACACCTTAAAAGTTGTTCCATCCACTTACCATCAATGCCTGAAGTTTCCTTTTGATGGCACCAAAATCATCATATATGGAGACCCCGATCCCTTCCAGTATTGCACCAATCTAAGGGGTATTTTAGAACATCAAGTTCCCATTAACCGAGAAGCTTTGACCTCATCTTGTTCTAAATACATTGATTTGTCCACACTTTCCAAACCATCCTCATCCACCTCTTCGTCTTCCACCACACCATCCCCCTCCATCTCGAAGGTTAATCCAAATATCAAGATCTAGGACCAAGGTTTCAGGATATATAATTTGAACATGGCCTAGTGCATCACTAAAATACCCAAGGATTCGAAGGTTTATGGTCGACCTTGTTTTAGAATGGAACCTAAAGATATTTTCAAAGTTCCACCAAAATGAATTTTTATAAAATGGGGAGAAATGAGTAAAGAAAACATCAAGGACATATCAACATGGATTTATAAAGACCCAAAAGATCCATCCCCATTACCAGTTCAGATATATGGTAAAGGCTATTATGTAATGAAGGCAGAAGGCTACGACGAAACTAGTGGTCTTGGAAAAAAAAACTGGAACGCGAGAACCTATTATGCCTTCCCAAAGACCAAAACTTCTTGGGTTAGGGTTTGGGCTACCCAATATTGACAATCAAAGTACCAATTTACTCTTAGGTGAGAGCAAGAATGTTTCTAAAAGTGTCGAGATTATTGAATATTCCCTTACCTAAATTGACTCACATGAATGGGAATTTGGTTGCCAAAAATCCTTGAGTGAGTCTACCTTGATGAAATGTTTCTGGAACTTGGTGAACTTTCCTTTGATGAATGATTCAAACAGATGTTCAAATTTGACCTTCCTAAAGATACTCCCAAAGTCCCATTGAAGAGAGAAGAATGGGTCAAACTCTTTTGGCCTCGTGATAATGATAAACCTACATAGTCATCTGACCGTCAACCTAACACACCTATCTAGCCATCTGACCCTGATGACCATCATTCAAATTCATTTGAGTCACCACATGACAATACCGACAGTGATTCCAATCCATTTTTCCTTTATTTTGATAATGAATATGAATCAAGTGAAGGAGAGTACTAGATAGAATCTGAATGGGAGTTGGAAGACGACAATTTCATCTTTACCCTTTTTGAATCCATCTACATGATTTTTGCGTCCTCCCCACCATTTTCCAATACTGATGATGGTATCTCCCTTGTCTACCCATAGCTAATTGATTGGGATCAACAAGGCCCAATAGTTATGGACATATTTCAAAATGACGAAGCCATTGCAGAATTAATGGGACTACATGAAGACATACCAATTGGGGACTACAAAGCTAGATTCCCCATAGACCTAGATTGTGTAGAATACTTTGGGGAGATTGTGCATTCCTCTAGTTGCAAAAACAAATGTAACTATGGGAAATATTCAAGTTAGCAAATTAGTGCAAAACCCAAAGTAAACAATGAAGTACAAAGGAGATAATGACATGAAAACAAAGAAAGATATTACCAAGTGTCTTCAATCTCCATGATTGATCTCCATTACACCTTCTCTATTTGCTGCAATATGAAGTTTTCCCTCATATTTTGTGTGAGCAACTTAGGATTATGACAATTTCCCAAGCAAATGTTGAAGGATTCTATTCTAAAATGCAACACAATGCAAGTATGTAACTATGAAGCAACCATGAGATAAGACTAAAGTATGCCTAAAAGATCCTATGAATGCCAAGATGTCAAGATGGAAAAATTATAAGAGCTTGTGAGATGTCAAATTGAGACCAAAATTGCCATTTTATAGAGAATACAATTTTGGATGAATGGCCACGATTGAAGATTGGAAAATTCCCTAGAATCAATGGACAAGATTCAATGTGACAACCCACAATTAGGGTTAGGGCAACAATAGGGTAAATTTGAAATGAATGGACAAGATGACATGTGACAAGAAGATAAGGATGTCATAGAAAAAGAGAGAGCTGAAAAATTAAATAATATTAGAAATTATTTGATTTAAGAGGAAAAGTGATTATTTTGAAGTAAAAATTAATTTAATTCAAAAGGTGGGGTCATGTGAGAAAATTTTAAATAAACAATTTTATTTAAAATGACAAGGTGGATAATAATTAAATAAATTAAAGAATTTATTTAATTATGAGAGAACATTAGAAATTAATGACTTATTTAAATAACTGGGAGGAATTAATGGACCAAGATAATTAAATAAATTTAAGAATTTACTTAATTATAGAAAGACATTAGACAATTAGTGACACATTTAAATAAATAAATAAATTTATTTATTTAAATAATCAACAGGAATTAAAGAGACATAAATTAATTAAATAACTAAAAAATATTTAATTAATAGTTGAAAGTGGACCATATGACATAATTAAATATTTTAATTATGTTAGGAGGAATGTGGAAAAAATAGAGCTTGCAAGCCTAGGTCATTTTTATGTGTCTACATTTTTCTCCTCTTTGTCATAATGCATCTTGTTGCATTGTGACAAAGAAAATTCAGTCAGACACATGTCCCAGCGAAGGTGCGAAGTATCTATGTCCCCTTGGGAAAATTTTCAAATTTTGGTCCATAGACAAAAAATTTGGAAACTATCCCAACAAGCTAATTTGATGTCCAGAAAGTCAATGGCGCAAGTGATTTTAGATTTCAAGGTGTTTAAGATGGCTAAAAGGTTGGTCAAAGGTGGTCAAAAGAGCCTCCAAATAAATTTTTGAAGAAAATACCACTTTTTACCCTATAAATATATTCAAAAGGGTTAAAAAGTCATTTCATTTTCACTTTTTCCTTTGGAGATTTAAGAGCTAAGAGAGAGGAGAGTTTGCACAAGAATGGTAATTTTAGAGATCGAGCACCACAGATACATCATTTAGACTTTTAGATGGCTAGAGGGCATGAAGCCATTGGTAAGGACACCTTGCTGACTTTGTCATTTTATCATTTTACATGCATTTTTAGGGCTAGGAGGTACAACCAGAGGCTAAGGGGAGACAAGATGCAGAGGCTGAGGTGGAGGCCAAGGTACACATAGTAGAGGAGGCCTTGGATGTCAATAGGGAGGAGGAGGCTATTGGGGATGAGGAGTTGGATATTGACAATGAGGATGCCATGGACGAGGCAAAGTGACAACTGAAAGAGAGGATGGTGGAGGGAGATGATGAAATACCTAGAGGACCACCATTTCCTCATGACATGACCATGGACTAGAGATTAGAAAATATGCAAAGGAGGTTGGATGAGACCACAACGAAGATTAGATCTTTGTGAGAAGAGTTGGAGGTGACACAAGTTGAGAGGGATCAAGATGAGATCCAACAACAAGATACAAAGATCTAGTGCATGGGATTTTCTGAGTTATGTGTTGGAATAGTTGGGGATGTTGCGAGGGAGTTAGCCAAAGTTAGCACGAGTAGAGGCCAGTATCGCATGTTATATGAGAGGGTAGTGTTGGCTGATCAGAGGGAGCTTGGGTTGTCTAGATCATACAGTAGGATCGGGTCAAGGTCAAGGAGTAGCAGCTGCACTCACAATAGTCATAACCAAAGCAGTGTGGGTGGCTCTACTTCTTCAGGACATACATCAAGTACTTCTTCAGGACATACATCAAGTCATAGGTCCCACCATATCCAAAGACATTCTTCAGGGCACAGGTCTAGCCATAGTCATGGGTCTTCCTGTTTAGGTCACAGGTCAGAGCATAGTCAGCCACCGACCATAGGTCCATCAGTTTCTTAGACTCAACCTACTGTTACCATAATGGCATCAGTTCCTCCTATAGAGCATTGGTCACCACAGACTTCTCCTTGAGGGGATGAAGAGAGTACAAAATAGGAAAGTGACATTGTTATCATGTTATATTTCAGACATTATGTTACGACATTCATATTTTGACCATGATCGAGCCTATGAGATGTATTTTTGGGATATCTCATGACTCTATCCTATGACATGATTTTTGAGATTATAAATGTGATGCAGTTTTGATGCGGCCTATATGATTTATGTTATGTGATAATGAAGTGTTGTTTGATTATGTCTATGATTGCATTTATGATGATGATTATGATGATTTGTTTTATATGTCATGCGATGTATGCAATTATGATTGTTATTTGTGCTGATATGCCATGATGATTATGTGATGTTCTATATGGATACATAATGTTCTGATTGCGATGGATGTTGTGTTTATGATTATAGATGTGATAATGTGTGACTCTATATGTATGGATAATGCAATATGTGATGTATTGTTATGTGATGTATGTGTACTAATGATATGGATGATGTATGGACTTGTATGTTATGTGAATGCCAATTTATCAATGCAAATGAGATGTAAATGGAAATATTTGAATGGATGTTTAATGACTATATGCCTTACTAAATACTTGATGCATGATGTAATGTGTATGATGGAATAATGCAATGTCTATATTATCATGTATGAAATAAATTTTTATGTCACAGGATATCATCAAGAGACAAACAAGGAGAAATGATAAGACAAAAGGAGACGGGTGTTAGTACAGAGATCAAATCCTTCAACATATTACCATAGGACTAATAATTGTTGCTCTTAATCATATTTGGATAGATTATTGTAATGACCAACAAAAACCATGATATGATATAGATTGATGGTGTGCAAGGTCATACCATCACTTAAGACAAGTAGTTGAAAACAAGGCAGATGATCGTAACTCATACCAAGAGTGCAATTGCCACAGTCTTTTTGTCACAACCAACCACAAACATAAAAATAAAAGAAAGACAATAAAGACAAGTCATGAAACATCATTGCTTCTCTAAATCTTGTTCCTAGGACATCCTAAGGGAACTAGCAACACAATTTTTTTAAAAAGGATAGGACAAGACAATCATCATGATACATCACTACTTCTCTAAATCTTGTTGTCAGGACACCCTCAAAAAACTAGTAGCATGATGAAAAATCAAAGGAAAAAAAAACAAGATAGTGTTTTCCAAGTGTGTCTAAATGCCAAGTGTTTTAATGTCAAGATGATGAATGGTGAAGTTTCCAAATTCAGGAAGGACACATCCTGAATGATGTCGATGCTGAGAGGATTGGTCCTCAAATGTTGTGAGGAACCCTCAAAATGCTAGATGTTGGTGATGATGCCTAGGAAGGAAACATCCTAAGGCATAAATGAATGAAAAGGGCTATTCTTCGGAAAGAAACATCTGAAGAATAACCAAGAATTGATAGTTTGACTAGTTTTGATTGAGTTTGACTGAAGTTGACTGAGTTTGACCTTTTAGATAGAATTTACTACATGCCAACATTGGCATATTGACGTAGTTGACGTATTGATTAAATGGTTACCATAGTTTTTTGTAAGAGTTTTCTTGTTTTAGAAATAATTTGTTTGACTTGGAGACAATTAACGTGTATGTCATAAGCCCTAATGGGCTGACCTAGTGCAGTCTTGGGGGCTCATCGACACATGGCCTTGCCTACGCCATACACTCAGAGACCTCGTAGTTCAACATGACCAATGACTTTGTCTAGATGACCAAAGATTGAGTCATGATTTTATTGTGACAAACCTAAAAGGACTAACCTAATGTCTTGGGGGCTCGAGGATGAGCCTTGCCTTTGTAGCAAATGTGTAGAGACAATGTAGTTTGACAATGACATGGACTAATTAACATGACTGACTTGACAAGATACAACTCTATTTTTTGTTTTTGTCATATTTTGATTTTTTTTATTTCTTTAGGATGTTATTCAATTTTTTTGTCTTTTTCAGTACATTTTATGACTTTTTTTGTTTTTTTAAGGACATTTTATGATTTTTTAGGTCTTTTTTTAGGACATTTTTTGATATTGTCTCTTTTCAAGACATTTTATGATTTTTAGGTCTTTTTTTAGGACATTTTTTTATATTTTATCTTTTTTCAAGACATTTTATGTTTTTGTCTTTTTTAGGACATTTAATGATTTTTTATTTTTTTATAGGACATTTTATGATTTTTTCTTTTGTCCTTTTCAGGAAATTTTATGATTTTTTTGTCTTTTTTTAGGATATTTTATGATTGACAAGACCATGTGTGATACCCACTGTAGCTAGGTGATAAAGGATTGCCCCCAATTAGGTCTAGGACTAGGAAAATTTGATAGACATGGAAAGGGGCATGCTTGGGATGACTGATGGATGATATGCAGGACTAGATGTCAACCATTATCAACCATGGAAAGAAATGGTGAGGTTTTGTGATGGGTGTCATGAAGGTTTCAAAGAAGTGGGTATTTATTATGGTCTAAGGTAGATAGAGTGACAATAGATGGCGAAGCAAAAAATTGACTACTCATGGCACTTGTTTGCTAGGTTTTCACCATGGTACTTATCCAAAGCGACTATTTACCAGGTTTTCATTCTTGGATGAATTATTTCTCTTTACTATTTTTGTCATTTTCTCATTTTTTATTATTTTTTTGGTGTCACCAAGACACTTGTTTGCTAGGTTTTCATTAGGGTGACAATTTTTTAATATATTTTTTAAGTTTTTTTTATATTTTTATGGTTTTCAGCCAGACTCTCTAATGCTATGCATATAACTTTGTCGATAGGCTCTGTCAATTGTTTAGTGTCTAGAGTAGCTAACTGGTATGCTCCAAAACCAAAAGAGGACATGATGACATAAGGACCCAGCCAATTGGACTTGAAATTTCTAGGTTTCTCTCTATCAGACTAATTTTTAGGATCTTGCATTAGGACCAGGTCGCCAATGTCAAACATTTTGATCATGACTCTCTTGTTGTAACTACAAAAGAGAGGATTTTGATATGCTTGTAAATGATTTAAGTCATTTTTGTCTCTTTCATCTAACATTTCCAGCTCATGTAATCATGACTATCTATATTATTCATCATCAATTAGACCCTTCACGGAGACTCTTAAGGATGGAATTTCAACCTCAATGGGCAAGATGGCTTTAGATCCAAAGACCAAGGTGAAGGGAGTGGCTCTTGTATGTGTGTAGATGCTGGTGTGGTAAGCCCACACAACAGGGTTAAGTTGGATGTGCTAGTCATGACTAGTGTCATTGATAGTCTTCTTAAGAATTTTGATGATTGTCTTATTGGACACCTCAACTTGACCATTTCCATAGGGGTAGTAAGGTGTGGAGAAATGATGTTGGATATGGAAGCATTCAGACAACTCATGAACATCTTTATTTTTGAAGGGATGACCATTGTCTATGATGATGGACTATGATACACCATATCAGTAGATGATGTAGTTGAGGAGGGTATGTGTAGGATCATGATGGGCCAAAAAGTGGAAATGGGAAAAAAATTACATTTTGCATCAACTCAAAAATGCGAAAATATTAAGTTGAATTTTTTCTGGCTTGGGTGTTAGTACTGTTGGAAACAAGCAACATTGAGAGGGGGGTTGAATCAGTGTTCTACAAAAATTCAATTTTATTATACTATCATTTAACTTACTTAACCATTCAACAAAAGAAACATGCATCAACAAAAATAAAATAATTACAACCCCATAACGCTAGAATTTTTACGTGGAAACCTTGTTAAGGGAAAAACCATGGTGGATGGCCAATGCACAATAGAATATGAGTATACCCAAAATGAAAAGTACAAAATAGGAATGCACTTGCATTCAGGATCACTGCCTAGAGCTCACTACTCAAAATGGATGGGCTCACTGCCCTATAATGATTTGGAATGGATCCAAAAAGTTAACTGATGAAATATCATCTACAATGCCTAATTACAGTTTCAATTAAGCTCTATAGATAATCTTTTGTCCTAACTAATTCAACAATTTTGCTCTTCTCTGCACAAATCACTTTGCAAAAATATTAATGCACAAGTGACAATATGAATAATCACCTAGTCACTCTTCCTGATGATTGCAACATACCACCACACTTCTTTCTTCCCCTTGCAAATGATATATTGAATCTCTTATATATATCTAAATCTCAAAATCAAGTCACTATAGGTTGGCCTTAATAAAACTTGGAAATATTATCAATTGTCGGTCCAAATCATGAACAATTTTGATGTACACTCATACAAGTTGGCTAGACTATAGCTGGGACCCATAATTAAATATTTGAACATAAATTTTTTTTAAATAATTTTACTTTACACATCTAGAATGCACCACATTCACTGAGTCGACTATAATGAGAAAATAGATAGAGAACATTCTATCGGGCCTCCAAGATCATACAACAACTAATGCAACACCACAAAATTTAGTAATAAGATAGCATACATGCTCAACAAGCAATTCTGGTGATCAAAAACTCAAAATGATGATCTGGTGAAGTACATAGATTAACTGACTGACTGGATGCCTTGTTCTTCAAGTGTTCTGCCGGTAACATAGTATTTCACTTTATCTACTAGTATGACTAGATATTGATCTATGGACCATGAAAATGACTTCAGTTGCCATCAATGGAAACACTAGAAACCATATGTCAACAATCTCTCCCTTTGGCATTGATGGCAACACTTAGTGAAAATGACTAAGTGTTGAAGTTGGTAAGTATACTACCAAAATTCAAAATACTGCTCCCGCTAAGAATGTCAAGGAATTTTTCATTGCACTCTCTCCCCCTTTGACATCAATGACAAAATTAGGGAATCCAAAATTGCAAAACTGTACAAATATTACCTGAGACTTACAAAAATTTGAAGATGTCTGGAAAGTCATTCTTCAGTCCACTTAAGTTTGAGTCCCAAACAATCCTCAAAGTTTACAAAATGGTTATATGACTGCAAAGAAGATATGACAATGTTTCTGCTACTTCAAGAATTACCGAATTAGGAGTGGCCATAACATCTTTAGCCTCTTTCAAAGCATTCACCATTATTTCAATCTTTGTACTTATTAGTCCCCTGAGTTCATATACTCTCCCAATAATCCTTTCATTTTCAAGTTTCAGATTCTTTATTTGGTTGAACAAGGACATTACTTGACTTTCTTGTTTACAAACACTACTAGCTAATGGGTCAAAAATATTGGAAACAATCACCAACTATTCAATTTATTTCACCTTCTCATTTGCTTCAGTAAATTTTGACAAGAACAAGTAAGACTTGTACACTTTACCTCCTTCAGACTTAGTACCTTGAATATTTTTTATGCAAGTACCTAACAAATCTTTTTATTTGGAAATCAATTCATTTAGGTTAGCAACTCTCTTTTCCTTGAACTCCTTTTTCAATTTAACTAAAGATGATTTCTCAAAAGATTCAAAATGAGAATTTACATAATTTATTAGCTTCTTTAACTCACTGGAGGAGGAACCTGATGGGTCCATAACATAAGTAGGCATTATTTTATGTAAAACTCCAGATGCAATATTTTGTAGTTCACTATCCTCTATGTGAGATTTCAGTATCCTCTCACTGGCTTTGGCTTGAGAAATTTTAGCGACCTTCATCATCTGAATTGGAGACATTGTGGATAGGTTAATTGAGCTTTCATCTAACTCAGGATTTGATTCTTCATGTTTCTCCAATAGAGATATCTTCACTTTTCCTATCTTGATTTCTTGATCCTTTTCTTTTTCAAGCTTGAATTTTGATTCAAGATTGACTTTGGGAATTTCAAATTCTTCAATATGCACCTCTTTTTCCTCAACAAACACCTTAACATGGACCTTAGTTACCACATGTGTCTCTATATTTTTCACATTAGGAGAAGTCAAAATATCCTCAAATTATGGAGGATTAGACACATTCATGTTTTCCTCATTCACATTCTCTTCTTTATTTTCATTTACCTCCACATTCACTTCCTCATTTCCTTGAACATTTTCAGTATTGATTTCCTCAATGTTAATCTTATTCCTTGACAAAAATTCTTCCAGAATTTCCTTAGTTTCACTGACAACATCAATTTCACCAATCATGAGTTTATTTACTCTTGTCTTGCTATTAAATTCCTTTTTATCTTTTTCAAGGAGTAAATCCATCTCTTCAATTGTCATTTCTAGGCACAGATCGACAAGAACTCTCTTCCTCAGATTTTCTTCTTCTATTTTGGCACTCACCCTCCTAGATTGCAAAGCATTATATAGACTTGTAGGCAAACTAGACATGATTTCAACAAGAGCTTTATTAAAAACATTCATATGCTTTATTGTAGCTTCTTCAAGAGTTATCTTACCAGATTCATCAAAGGTCTCATACCAATCATAGAGTGGCTTGAGATTTCCATCTTTCACCACTATATTCTCAACTTCCTTAACAAACATACTGGGCTTGTAAACTTTGGCATATTTCTTTGCTTCTTCTCCTTTGCTGGAAGGTTCTCTCTTGGTCAATTTGATAGCTTGAGTACCAATATCCTTTATCTCTCTTACTACTTCTTCTGAGTCAGTTTCTTCCTCTTCATATGTAGACACATATTTGTATGATCTTTTCCTTTTATTCTTCTTCCTTTTTTCTAAAAGCCTCGACTTGATTTGACTAAGCTACAGGGGAACTCCTGGTAGATCTAGTGTGAGCAGGAGATGTTCTCAGACCAACCGAGTCTTCCTTTTCTTTCTTTTGAATTGCTTCAACTTCATCTCTTTTCCTTCTCACTAATTTTAGTTTCTCCATAGGAATTCCCATACTCTTGGCAAGAGCTTCTATCTCTTTTCTTACCCTTATGACTATCATAGGATTTTTCAATTCTGAATGAACCTACAAGATTTTCTTTGAATAAGTTCCAAACCTTTCTTCTCCCTAATCCAGTGGAGAATTCAGCAGGTGTTCTACATACATCTTCATAATGTTCTCATCTACTTCATAACCCATAGGCATGATCCAAACTATTCTAGGATCAAAAACTTCCATATAGTACTAGTCAATGTCTCCCATGAAGAAAATAGTGTCTTTGTACTATTCCACTATTGTGGCAAAAATTCTCTCTCTAGTGTGCATTAAATTCTGAAAGATTTTAAAGTAACCCCATAGGATTGTGTTGCGGGTCTGTCAATCACCCAGTCCAAATAATATATTCCTTATTTGAATAGCTACCAGTTCATCATTATGCCATTGAAGTTTACCAACTCCCAAAACCTCACCTGAGAAGTAGAAAAACAAACATATCAATAGGTTACCATATTTGAATATGTTCTTCTTATCCTTCTTGATTTTTCCCAAATTTTCCAATAACTAGCTTCTGAGCAGTTCACACAAATCATAGTTTTCATTTTGTTTGACCATCTCATATGCTACATAGATAGCTATGTCAAATAATGAATTCTCTTGACTTGAGTGATAAATATTATAGTTGATAACCATTGATGCAAATTTTACATCCATTGTGGTAATATTGTCTATCGTCATTGCTCTTCTATCCCATTGCAAGCCTGTCACATTAATAACCTTATCATTCTTCATAGACTTCAAAAATGGAAGTCTACTGATGGAATTTAGTTCTGTAATTGCACATATAGCTTCTTTTGTGATTTTGAATGGTACATCTAACCACATGAATTCATCATGGACATGGCTCAACACATATCAAACCCATTCATCTTCTTCAAATATGGAAAGTTTTGCAAATTGCACAAATTTCTTATCCTCTAGGGTTTTGAATTCTGGTTTCACAGTAAGATGTTCTTGAATTATATGATGAGAGTACAAATCCATCAAATGAGACGTTCACAAATCTTCAATGTTTTCATGCACATAAGCCCTAATATCCTCAATATGCAAGACTTCGTACGACACTGATGAAAATGCACCTAAGGGCTTTTAATCTACAAACTTATACTAATGCCATTTAAATTTTGGATGTGGCCTATCCTTAACTTAGACTATCAAAGGAGTAGACATGATTGTAGTAACACAAATTTACAAGTTTTTCAATAAATACCTTTTGGGGATGAAATGGAATTTGATCGTGAATTCTCCTTTATGCTTGAATATTTCCACAAATTTGCAATGATCACTTCAGAGCTCTCAAATGCTTTTCTCAAAATGTGATATGACAAATGAGGGTTGAAGCCATTATTTTATTTCCTACATACCTAACTCCTTTAGTTTGCAATAAATGCCCTTGCCCTAACTCATCTAGTTTCCTTCCTTTCAGGCACTGAGATAGATGACTCTTATGCGGATCTGTAATATTCTTCACTAATGCTTCTAACTGGTCGAACAACATCTAAAAAACATTAACTCTCCTACTGGACACATCCAGATTCCAATATCATTCACTTAAAAGAGGGGGTTTAAGAGTTTTTCTTGATAGCTCCCCCTATGCCAGAGACCTAAAATTAATTCCCTAAGGAATTATCAGAAGTTGCTTCTGGTGCTAGCCCATTTCCTTCTACGGAGGGATTCTTCTTCACCCATTTCTTCTGGATTTTCTTTCTAATCACATTAGTAGTGACTTTTCCTTTTCCTTTGACATCTTGTTGCATGTTCTATTTTATCGTACCTCTTTTATTCCAAGAGAATCTAGCAATGTGGCCAAATTTTCTGTAGTTGTAGCACACAACATTTCTCTATCCAGGCCAACTTTTCCACTAACTTTATCTTGATCTACATTAGTTAGAAATATGTCCAAATCTATTGCATGCATAACATTTGAGATCTCTATGAAAGTTGTTCATCACAATTCTACATTCATTTTAATTGTGACCATACTTATAGTAATTAAAAAATTGACCTAAAAATGATGGTCTACTTGTATTCATTCTACTCCTACACTAAGAAGCCATATGGCCAATTTTTTTGCAAACATAACAATAGCCATTGAATCTTTGAGCATTTGGTTTCCTTACCATATTTCTTTTGTCTCCTTTCATCTGATTTCCTTGTCTGGAGTTCCTTTGTCCAGATCTAGAACTTTATCCTTCCTCATATCCAAGAACTTGTCTATCACCATTAGTCCTCTATCCTTTGATTAGTTCATCAAGTTTGGCTGAGCTTGCTTTGAATTTTTCCTTATACTCATTTGCAATAGCAAGTTCATCTCTGAGATCATCAAGTTTCTTTTCAAGCACTTCTTCATTGTTCTTGGATTGCTCCAATTCATTATCTAGTTGGCTACATTGTTCAAATTTTTGTTTCAAAGACTATGCAATATTTTCTTCATTCTTCTTTCTATCCTCAATCTCCTTGGTCATTTTCATTGATGATATGATAGATTCCATCTCTCACTTCAAGGTAGAATTCTCTTTGGAAAACTTTTCACATTCTTCTTTTTTCTCTTTCAAAGCCAAACTAAGTTGTTCATCTTCCATGCTTTTGTTCTTCTATTTGAGTTGACCACATAATTCATTTATTTTTTCTTTTAGTGACTGAATGAAATTTTCTACATTCTCAAGATTTTCTTGTAGTTCCCGGTTCTCATATTTTATTTGGTCAAGATCATCTATGACCACCATAATTTGTTGTTGAAGATTTCTTGTATCCATTGAGAAACACTTTCCAAGATCTCCTCAAGTTGTAAGACTTCTTCCGAGGAACTACCTCTAATACCAATTGTTGGAAACAAGCAACTATGAGAGGGGGGTGAATAAGTGTTTAGAAAAAAATCAATTTTATTATACTATCATTTAACTTAACCATTCAACAAAAGAAACATGCATCAACAGAAAGAAAAAAATACAACCCTATAGCACCAGAATTTTTACATGGAAACCTTGTTAAGGGAAAAACCATGATGGATGGCCAATCCGAAATAGAATATGGGTATACCCAAAATGAAAAGTACAAAATGGGAATGCACTTGCATTTAGGCTCACTTCTCAAAATGGATGGGCTCACTGCCCTACAATTATTTGGAATGGATCCAAGAAGTGAACTAATGAAATAGCATTTACAATGCCTAATTACAATTATGGTTAAGCTTTGTAGATAATCTTCTATCCTTCTGACTGATTCAACAATTCTACTCTGCTCTGCACAACTCACTCTGCAAAAATCTTAATGCACAAGTGAAACTATGCATAATCACCTAGTCTCTCTTCCTGATGATTTCAACATACCACCACATTTCTTTCTTCCTCTTGGAAATGATATATCGAATCTCTTATATATATCCGCATCTAGAAATCAAGTCACTATAGGTCAACCTTAATAAAACTTGGAAATATTATCAATAAATCAGCCCAAATCATGAACAATTTTGATGTGCACCCATACAAGTTAGATAGACTATAGCTGGGACCCATAATTAAATATTTGAACATAATTTTTTTTAAAATAATTTCACTTTACACATCCATAATGTGCCACATTCGCTGAGTCAGCTACAATGAGCAAATAGATAGAAAACATCCTACCAGACTCCAAGCTCATACAACCACTAATACAACACAAAATTCAGTAATAAGATAACATATGTGCTCAACAAGAAATTTTGGGGATCCACAACTCAAAACGATGATTCGGTGAAGTAGACAGATTAACTGATTGATTGTATACCCTATTCTTTAAGTGTTATGTCGGTAACACATAGTATTTCACTTTATCTACCGGTATGACTAGATATTGATTTGTGGACCATGGAAATGAATTTAGTTGCCATCAATGAAAACACTAGAAACCATATGCCAACAAGTACATTTCTCCAAAGTAATTCCCAAACCAAGATTTACATATCAGATATCTGATTCAAATTGGATATCCGATTTGAGCTTCCTATAAATACAAAATAATGATCTTTTAAAATAATTTTACTCATTTTGAAGAGGTTGCAGGCACACTGTGAGAATGACTTCTAGATATCAGATATCCAATTTCAAAGGTGAGTTTTTGGATTTTTTTTGTTTTAATCAATTTTTCAGTTAGATTTGTATAATTTTAAGTGCTTTTTTATGGATTTTTTTTAAAGTAGGGTTTTTTATTGATTTTGATTAAAAACTAGAGTTTACAAATAGATTTTTACTAAAAATTAATGTTTTTTATGGATTTTGATTAAAAAATAGTGTTGTTTATGTATTTTTATTAAAAAGTAGAGTGTGTTATAGATTTTTGTTAAGTAGGGTTTTTTTTTTATTTTTATTAAAAACTAGGGTGTTTCACAATAATTTAATTTATATTGTGTAATTTCAATTAGATTAATTAGTTTTCAACTTTAATCAAGTATTATGGCTGAGAATGAAAATGCACAAATTCTAAACGATCCACTAGATAAGAATGAAAATGCACAAATTCCAAACAATCCACCAACTGAGAATGAAAATGCACAAATGCAAAACGCTCCACCACCTCCGAAGCCATCAATTGAAGACTTAATTGGTGAAAAATTGGAGCAATTGAGGAGCATTTGTGATATTTATAAGACAATCCTTTGATTATCCGAGATGACAAACACATTGAAGGAAATAATTAAAAATATAGAAACCCTTTCCACCCAACATAATTCCTTTCATTCATGGAAAGAAGACATAAGGAAATATTACGCATGTGGATTGTCTTATGATGATGTGAAAGATCTCCAAATAACCAAAGCCCATATAGCCTCTTTATTTGTTAACCCCTGCACCAGTTTTCCAGTTAATCTTAATAAACCAAAAATTTCTATAAAATGGTGCACGAATAGGGACATTGTAGATAACTTTTGGGATCATTGGTGTATTTATTTTGATAAAGCACCTGACAACAATTGTGATATACCATTTTACTTTATTAAAAAAGTATACGTTGAGTTTGTGTTAGGGCATCATGTCAATTACTTTGACATTAAACCCTTCTAGGGCATTAGTGGAGGTATGCCCCAGGATAGACTAGGGGAAGTTAGAGTAGTCCCGTACCCATATGTTCCACCTCCTCCCCTTCCTCCACCACCTCCAGTATATCATCTAGATATTATCCAGGATGCAGCCACACAGACTATCCAGACTATTCACTCTTTGAGTGGTCTTTTGATTTCACATGCTTCTACAGTAGCTCAGCCACATTTTTGTGATGTTGGCATTGGCTCGAGTGCTGCTACATCATCCTCCTTAGGTCCACATATTTTTGTGCCACATACTTGCTCTATGTGCTAGCAGATATGCTTGGGTCCTCTTATATAGCCTGTTGATAATCCCCTGGACACTTTTGATTATGACCTCCATGATGTGGACATTATAGATTAGATGCAGGGGAGTGGAGTAGACCCTACAATGTCCTCTCCTACTAGAGAGGGGAATGTTGGAATAGTAACACAAGTAATATTTAAGTTTTAAATTCATAACTTGCATTTTTTTGTCAATGAATATTAATAAGAGTTAATATAAAGTACTAATATTTATTTACATTGTCTATTTAACAGTTGATGTCTGAGGAGGAGCTCACACAGGTGACTAATAGCACCCTTAGGCCCATTTCATTTGGACTCAACATGCACACAGTATATATTTTCACACTCACTCGTTTACATTTTTTTTTTATTATATACTTGCTTGTCATTTGAATTGTCATTAATGAAATTATATAATAACTTATATGTTTATCTTATTTTCCTCTTGTAGGAAACACCTAGTGCAAGCGAGGTGCAACACTGTCTATACTATGGAGGCACAATGTTAGATAAGGAAAAGGTAATTGAACTCAAATTCGATTGAATTAATATTTTTAAGATCATTTATTGATTATACATACATCGACATAGATTGGTAGTTTCATATGTATGTGTCATTTTTATGTACATGCAGTTATGAGCTATACATCATTGTTGAAAAGTGTCACAATACTTGAAGGAGTAGGTATTGGAACACCTCAAGGAGTAGATGTTTAAACACCTTAAGGAGAAGGTGTCGAAATACCTAAAGGAGATAAAGAAAAATATTAGCCTAAAGAGGTATGTATTTATTCTATTTATGTATGGTAAATATGTTCCTATTACTGACAATTGTATGCTAACTTGGATCAATTTTATGTTTTTGTTCACATATATAGGTTGACATTACAAAAGCTGGTTTGGTTGGTTCTTTGAGAGGGGCATATTCTAGGACTCCTCACCCTTTGAAGAGACGTATATTTCAGGTAATCAAGATTTCAATTATAATTCAATGTATATTGATTTTGATGTTAATTATTTGATTTTAAATTATATAGTATAACTAATCTCAATTGTGGTTTGAATTTTTCTTGTGCAACTACCTTTAGAGCCAATGAGTGCTTCAAAGAGGCTCCATTTTGATGATCCACCAATAGTTTAGGATGAGATAGACATTTTGGCATGTAAATTTTGAATAGATATTGAGATGGCATATGCCATATTTTGTAAAAAATTGTTTGAGTTGGCGTTGATTCCATTTTTGCATATGGAAATACACTTGATTATCGGATAATTTGATATATAGAAGTTGACAATCAAAATTTAATTTCTTCCTCATGTGCATGATGAAAGTCTTTGAAAATTTAGTCAAATGAGCAATGGTTAAATATCAATGTACAATAGCATAAAAAAGAATGGTTATATTATGTAGTTTATATTCATATCACTTATTACATTGCATTTCACATCTTTGAAACTCAAAGCATTACTTCACATTGCATAACTAATAACTAGATGTTGATATATGAAAAAATTTCAATTACAATATAGTTTTTACATAGTCAACCTAAGTAGTTATGTGATTACTTCACATTACATAACTAATAACTAGGAGAGTGGAAGAGAGTGGGAGAGAGGGAGGGAGAGAGTGGGAGAGAGTGGGAGAGAGGGTGAGAGAGAGTGAATCAAAATCCGAGAAAAAAGGAAAGATCAAAAGAGTCATCAAAAGAATGGTCAAAAATCAATCAAGCATCAGAAAATCAAATCAAAATCGAGGGAAACCGAAAGAGTCAGAGGGAAGCCAGTGGTCAAATCAAAATCCAGGAAGGATCCAGTGGAAATCTCAGTGGAGGAGAGGATCGAAAAATCATCATCATCATCGCTCATCAAAATCCGCCAAAGAGTCAAAAATCAAAGATCAGAACGCCGATCGAAAAGGGTCGTTGTCAGAGAGTCAGGAGGGAGGATCGGCAGTCAGGCAAATCCACATCCGGCAATAAGCGCGACAAATTATCGTGACAATCCGGCAAATCAGTTTTATTATCAGGCCTCGTGATCATAGCGATGCATATTTTATCAGGCAAAGATCAGGCGTCAGGCATGCAAGGAAACATTACGAAATCAAAGAACAATCATGGAAACATGGCTGATCGAACAAATACCATCGATGCTGCATGAGTGCGAGGCCGCAAAAAATCAACATTATTTTATGAATCAGCATGAAAGATCTCAAAATCAACCAAAATCAGTATTATTTACATCAGGCGATCAGGCGATGAATCGACATCCGCGAAATCAGATGAAATCAGGCAACGGATAAAATCATGGAAACATTATCCGGCTCGATCAAAATCAGATCTTAAATCAAGCAATCTTTTAAAACAAAATCAAAATCAAATTTTAACAAACGCATAATCAAAAAAAATCAAGATCAACATTATTATCAAATCAAATCTTTCCATTTTACACGCGCGATCAAAACGGATATTTCTTATTAACAGATCATCACGGCCAAGGTCAAAATCGATCAAATCAAATCGTGAGATCAATGGCGCATCAACAAAATTATCGACATATCATTTGTCACGCTTATCCGCATCAGCATCAATGTTCAAAAACATCGATGCATCAAAGAAATTTATCATCATGATCGAGCATCATTTTGCATCTTGCATCGACTTTATTACATGACCGCATCATTCACATCAATCAAAATCGTCGACATAATCGAAAAATCAATCATTCAGAAATCAAAAACATCGAACATTCTAAAATCGTCGAAAAGAAATCGATGATCGGAAAGAAATCACCGATTCCGATCGAAATCTCTTACGACTCAAATCAGATCAACAAACAAAGATCGATCGAAATTCGGATTGCAGCGACAATTTTCGATATGCATCACGGAACATTATTTGACAAAAACCGATCAAAATCCGACATCGACATATCTCAGGTCATGCAATCGAGCGCAGATCCAGATCGGCGAATATCAGAAGTTTATCACCGGATCCATCTCGATGCATTAAATCGAAATCGTGAAAGTCCGCATCGCGGTGGAGAAAGGTGAGACAGGAGGAAGAGGGAGAGAGAGTGGGGGGTAGAGGTAGGGGTTTTAGGGGCTTGAAGGCCTAAAGGGGTATCTGGGGAAAGAGATAAGGGAGGACCAACAGTGGGGGGAGAGAGAGGAGGGTTATAAGGAAGTAAATGGAAGGGAAGGTTGGGAAGATATAGGAAAGGAATGGAGGGGTGAGGAGAAGAGAGAGAGGTAGGGAGGCTACGGCAGAGAGAGATAGGAGTGATTGAGTGAGAGATTTGAGAGAGAGAGGGAAAAATATAATATTTAAATATTTTATATAATAGTAATATATATATATATATATAAAAAAATATTTATACATTAACTAAAATATTGAAATAATATTTAAATATTATACATAATAATATAATATATTATATATTAAATACATAATTTGGTAAGAGATTATCATAAATTGTATATTATATATTACATTATAAATTATATTGTATATTATGTATTTAATTATAAAATTTATTGCATTTTTTAAATCACATATTATAAATTGTATAAATTTTTTTAAACTCACATCTAAAACATATCAGATATCAGATTCAAATCAGATATATCCAATTTGAATCTAATATCCAATATGTCTGACGCAAAATTTAATGCCTAGGGATTAGCCTTGGGCTTGCTTTGAAATTTGGTTTGGACCTGCCATTCCTAAAAATTCAACATAAAAAATGTGTTTAACAACTTACCTTGCTTTTCCAAACTTCGTCCATGTGGCTGACAACTTTTTTTTTACCCAAAATTGATGAAACGAAAAGGGTTTGTAAAGGAGCTTCTCAGATTTCCACCAATATAAATTATACTTTACTTTGAATCGAATAAATAATTATTATTCATTTTCTATTAGAATTATGACTAAAGTTCTGATTGATAGCCTGATTGAAAAAAATCTACAGGTTTCAAATGGTATCACATTTTTTGAATCCAAAACATGCGTCACATTCTATGCTTCACATACTATAGGATTTGTAGTGTCCCTCCAGTTTCAACATTCTGTTTAGTTTGATTCTGCTTGATAGATTTTTTAGTTTACTATGACACTATGTTGTTTATTTTCAGAGGTGATTTTGGATACTATGTTGTTTTGAATTTGGTGGATGATACATTGACATCCTGATTATCTGGTTGTGTTAGTTTGATGATACTGAGATAGACACATTCATGATATGGTTTATTTGCTTATGAATTTTCATTTGGTTATCATGTTGAGGTGATTGCTTATGATTTATCTTTCTCATTTGTGTCGGTGAAGAAGACAGTGTAGCATTACTCATTCGTGAGTACCCTGCTACGCTGCAATTCTTTTTCACGGTGTGTTTTCTAACATAAGTATATATATGTTCTAACGTTGATGTTTTCTACAGACATAGGTACTGGGTAATGGCTCCACCTACTTGAAAGGTCTGAGCGTACCCTAATGCAATTAAATTATGTTGTTGGAGGTATTGATAGGTCGTTTTTGAACCATCGTTCTTTATCGAATGAGTATCTTTGTGTTACCCCATGTTGTTGTCTAGTTTATTCTATCATGTTCGTTTGTATTGTTTTGTGTTTGTGAATTACTATTTAAGTTTAACAAATGTTTGTTAATGTATTTATAAATGTTTGTGATTTAATTTATTAAATTAAATTAAATAAGTTATCAAATTTAAAAGTGAAAGTTATTTATTTGCAATGTTTTTAATTAAAATATAAATATTGCTGATTTATTTGTGCAAACTTGAATTATGAGAAAATAGATATTTTAATGAAAAGATATTTTCAGCATGTTGTGAATCTTTGATTGACAGTTAAAGATCTGATTTGATATTTTAAAGAATGAGTTGAACTGATTGATCTATTTACAATGCATAATGATCTATCAGTTAAGTTATTATGATTGTGAGTTAATTGCATGCATTAAAAGTTTGAGGGGTTGCAATTTTTCATTCATGGGAAGAATTTGGAAAAACTTTGATGGCAACAGTTATCAAAGTTTTTGCACGGCAATTACTTCAGAAGAATTTTTCTCTTAAGATTTTTGTTTACAAGCATAGTTTTGAAGCTCGATTGATTTGAATTTCTTCATCGAAGCCTGTTGAATTTAAAACGAATTTAGCATAAGTTTCAGAAAATATTTTTAGCCAATCATCAAGCTTTTGACAGGTTTTCTCCTTTTAAAGTTTTTGCAAAATTATTTGAATAAACTTTGTGGAAAAGTAATTGTCTGTCAAAGCTACATGTAAAATAGAAAAAACATCAGATCAAGTCTTCAAATTTTGTAGAAAGTAAAGTTAAGTAATGAAATTAAGAATTCAAGAAAGTATAACTTAGAATTTATCTGTAGAACTGAAAACATCAATGGATTTCTTTTTAATATTCATTGTACTATTAAAATTTATGACACAAAATTAAGAATTAAGTCTATGTAATGTTGAAATAGATTGAAGTCAAGAAATTATACAATATAAATTTGGGGAAGGTATGAATTATTGTTTATATAAATTTAGATATTTTATGTTGATACAGACTCCATCTTCAAACCTGCGCCATAAGTAAATATAAATCATTTGTAAGTACCAATCGCCTGAGTGTCTTTCATATGTCTTTATTTTGTTCCATTATAAATGATGCCATACGAATCTGAATATATATACCTTGATTTATAAAATCATATCTCTATTGATGGCTTCAGAAATTTTTGAATAACCTTGTGAATTGGCATCTCCATCGCTCTATACCTGTAGATTACTCTCTTTAGGATTGTTTAAACCTGTTAAGATTGATATTTGTACCGCCTTCATCATGTTGTTGGAAACTTCCTTAATATTGTTTTGATACTTAATGAAACATACCATACAATGGCGCAGGAAAATATAATTGTTTGAGTCTATTTCCTCTGAATTAAAATAAAATAAAAAATAGACTGATGATAAGGCGTCTGAAGCTTTTAAAGAAATCGATCTGCCTTGTCATGTGAATTCTCTAGCTGAAGACTTTTAAGAAAGATATTCATTATTACTAGCAGATTATAGTGTTGGCCCTTCCTCTTATCTCCTGTTTTTATACTTGATTTTAATGATAAAATTATCTGATAATTTATTCTTACTGGTTAGTTGGCACTTATGAAAATTTGTTTTTATTGTTCTTTTGGGCTATAGTTATGGAACTTTGTTGGTGTCACATCTTTCTTTATATGCCTGTTCTTTTCTATCTATTCATCAAGCGTTGAATGATCCTCCCACGCCAGTGTTTACTAGTTTGTCCATGCGTTAAATGTTAGATATTATTGTGTTTCATGTGCTACACTGGGGAAATTTATGTTTTGATATTATGCATGGCGTTCTGTATATTTCTTCTATCTATGATTTCTATCTAAAAGCTATTACTTTTAATCATGGAGCGAAATCTCCTTTGCATGTAACTTCAGTAACTTCAGTGGAAGTTATCTTGTCTTAAAATTATAATTACTTTACCAATAGTTGAAATATATTCTAGACGCATGTATAGGTTAAATGTGAAATTATGTTAAAAAAGAAGAAGATAGAAACTTAAGTTGTGAATTATAATGTTTCTTTTATTTTTAAGGTAATTGAATTTTATAATATAAAGAATTTTTACTATTCTTATGTTATAATGTTAGTAAATACAATTTATTTAAATTGTTAGAAATTTAATAATATCTATAGTTTACTTATTATGAATTTTCTTTATTTATAGAAATTGGTTAAATGTGATTGTTGGGTGTATATACACATAATGTTGAAGATGTTTATTTTTTATTTCATCAAAACTAGTGAAGTGAGATTCGTATTGTAAGCTTAATACACTTTAGTTTATGTTGCTCTAATTGCAATTTTTATTTATTCGGGGTATAGCTTTGCTCGTTTTCTTGTTGTCTTTATAAACTTCTTAGAGACTATGGTCTGTTTCTAGTAGAAGATGCAAAACTCTATGGTTTTGAACTTTACGCTTGATAGCTACCCCTAGAATTGTATGTTGATTCATGTTATAGAAAGAGTGGCTTGTGGTAAGGGCCAAAATCCTACAGTGATTGTCTGGGTAACCTATCATAGGTGTGTAATTCAGTGAAAACCTAACTAATGTATTAGGGGTTGGGTAGAACTAAACACTAATTCAGATAATATTTTGCCTCACCTACTTTCTTAATGCTTGTTTAGATTGACAAAAGGTTGAGAAGGCTTGGAATGGCTAGTCATTCATCTTGTCCTCTCGAAAGATGCAACGAATCCACATTAGTCTACATAGGGGCCGAGAATCGGTAGAGGCTGCCAGGGTAACTCTTGGAGAGGGCCGATAGTCTAGGAAGATTCACCAGGGTAACCTATCCTAATAGTGTGATGACACTCTTTGTCTATTCCATGATTGTGGTTCCTTATGTTAAGTTTTCATTAGTTGTGTTTTGTCATTGATGGTTTATATGTTATGATTTGTTATCGTAATGTCGTAATGTGAATGTAAGCCACGTAAATGTAATGTGTTGTCTTCATTATTTTTGGACCTATCATTATCTCCTAGCACAGAGGGAGTGGACCTTCAGGTTCCACGTGGTTGGGAGGAAACCATGCTTTATCTTCCTTATATTTTCTTGCAGTTGATCCTATGCTTACAACTAGTTCCAGTTATATCATTGTTCATGACTGTGGACGTGAAGCATGTTCGTAGATATGGATGTTAGTTGTGATATGATAATTATCTGCTTTGTAAATTTACCTCTTGTATTTCATATTGTACCATCATTTTGATGTATAGAGATTCATTGGAATCTCACTTATTGTAATCTAGACATTTGGATATTTGATTGTATTAAGTTTTGTAAACTGGATCATTCATGACATTAAATTTGTACTTATGTTTATGAAAATATGTTGAGTATATTTATTATGTTAAAGTAACATCTTGGAAACTTTATGACAATTGTGTAATTATATCTAAAAAACATAAAATTGTTCGATTAATTTCATTCTTTATACTTTTTTTTAATGGTAACCAAGGCAGGGCATTACAGATTAGTATCAGAGCGAAGTTCTAACACTGGGTGCTCTGGTTTAATGAGCCCATTAGGTTGTTTAGGATGTTAGATTTGGTTGTTGTGTTTTCCTATTTGTTTTGTTTGTTATATAATAAGACTTGTCTTGGTTTTTGTGTAGGATCATGCCTAGGCATCGTGGTAGAGGTTGTGTTTGAGGCTAAGGTGGTGGTCGTGGGCTAAACTGCTAGGTTACTCTCCCTCTGAGCCCTCACCAGAGTGTTCAAGTAGAACAATTGGGTCCACAGTTGGATCAAGGAAATGAGGCACAAATTTTGAAACAGTCAGGGGTAGAGGGATCACAGTTGCACCCTTTATTGGAAGAGGTCCTAGCTCATCTTGGACCAAGATAGGAAATGGAACAGGAGGTGATTAGGGAACGTGATAGATCTCCGAGGAGAGTTGATGATACAGTGTAGAAAGATGCCATTATTGCAGGTCATATGCAAGATTTGTTGAGGGCACGCCCTCCTACATTTGATGGCTCAGGTGGTGGTTTAGAAGCAGAAACTTGGTTGATTGATTTGGGGCGATGCTTTGTGATGCATCCTTATGGTAGCAATACCCATGCTCATTGCGCCATAATGCATCTTAGAGGCTTTTCCTCTACTTGGTGGCATTTGGAGGAGCAGAAGCTCCATCTGGAGATTGGTGTAGTCTCATGGGATATGTTCCTAGAGAGATTCAGAGCACGTTTCTTGTTTGAGCATTAGAGGTAGTGACGTGTAGATGAGTTTCACGATCTACGTCAGATGGCTTGTAATACCCCTCCTCTTACTGTTTGGATTTATTATTTTCTATGCCTTCCTTTGATACTTTGTGATTGTGATGGAATTGTTATTGTTTGGTTTGGTTAGTAGACTTTGTTGTTTATGCTTATACATTTGAGGACATGGTTATTGATATGATATTGTGGTTGGTGATATTGGTTTGATTTCGGTAACATTGCGATGCATTAATTTAGTAAATTATGTTATGATGTGATTTGTTAGTTTAGAAATGTACTCTCATCATTTGTATTATAATTGTTAGAATAGATGTGATGAAAGGACAGGGTAGCATCACTCGTTCACAAGTGCCCTGCTACACTGCAATTCCTTCTCACAATGTAATGCTTTGATTATATATATATATGTACATGTATATGACTTTGTTTGGATGCAGGGATTCTAGGTACAGAGTCTCGATTCCACCTGCTTTGGCAGGACAGGGCGAGCACCAATAACCCAACGGTATAATGTTGAAACAGAGATGACTAGGAAGTCACCCCATCCCATGTTGTCAACCATCCTGATTGTATGGTATTGTGCATTTTGTGGTTGTCATTTCAGTAATTTTGACTATATTTTGTGTAGTGTCTTATTTGTATATGATTTACATTGATATTTTATAAGTGGTGATTCATTTAATTAAATTGTGGTAATAATTGTTTATTATAATGTTAGATTAATTTGTATTTAAAATATTTAAAAGTTTTAGTTTAAATGTCTTGTATTTTATTAAATGCTAATTAAATATTAAATTGTGTTTTGTTAATTTAATTAAATTATCTTGTTGAAGATAATTGTAAAATAAATAAATTAAATTAATTAAATTATGTGCATAGCAAGTAAATCTTGCAAAAGCATTTTTTTTAAAAAAAAAAAAAAGATTGATAAAAGGAAAAATAAAGAAATAAAAGAACAAAAAAGAAGAAAGGATGAATGATAATTAGCTGTTGACTGAAAAGCTAGATTTAAATAAATAATTTCTTTTATTTTGGATTTTTTTTAGAGCTTTTGGAATGAAAGGGCAATATCTTTTATTTAATTGAAAATGGTTTGGAGAGAGTTTTCTGAAATAAAGGATTGGATTCGAATTCGAGTTGGTATTCTGGAGAGGAGATTTCAAAGCAGGAATGAGAAGCTCTTCGTAGAGGCCATCTGAATCAAGCAAGCATCATCAGATTCTCAAATAAGTGCAGGACTCTAGGTTCCACTTGTTTTCTCCTTTAGGTTTCTGTTTCAGAGAAAAATAAAGATAGTTAAATATGACTTGTGTGAGGAAAGAAAACTTGTGATTGAATAGAAAATTACTGGAAGAGATTAAACTAGCTTTCTTAAAAGTTATTGGTTGTTTTCAATTTGTCAAAGCAAAACCTACATCTTCTGGAATGTCCAATTTGTCTATATTGATAAGAAGGAAAATACTTTACTTGATCTGGAATGTGCTCCGCACCCGTTGGGTTCCCCATCAACATCCTTTGTTCGCAACATTCCTTCAGTTGGAGGTTGTTCCAGTGGATCACTTGTAATTTGGATATTATTATACTTTGTATCATCCCACATGTATGGGAAATGTATTGTAACTCATTATTGAGAACATGTAATCCTATGTTTAAACGATGATGTAATAGTTAGGATCCTTTGTAACATTATTGTAAATGATTCTATATGATTGTAATATGGGATGTAGTGATACTTTCACTCTTGGTTTATGGAAGTACTTTTATTAATGATTATTGTAATATAATTGGTTAAGTTGTTTAATAATTATCTTTTACTTTTGTTATTAGTTGTGTTACGATGTGACCTCGCGTGCCCCAGAGGATATAATGTTAAGATGTTAATGTGCAATGTAAATGTATTTAATGTTTAATCACATTTTTACCTTATGTTATTATAAAAAAAAAATTGTTTGCAATGTTTTTTCTTTGGGGTTTGCATGACGGGCGTTACATGGCTATGTCCATGGAGAAGTTTGAGCATAGGTTTTATGAGCTCAAACAATATGCAGGGATTATGGATGATGAGGCGATGTTGGTGCAACATTTCATCATGGCCTTAAATGCCCGTATTAGCGGTGGAGTTAGAGTCTTCGAGCCGAAGACTATGGAGGTTGTTGTAGAGAAGGCACATATTGTGAAAGAGAACCTTGCTATGGCATTGGGTGGACACACTGGAGTACAGTTAGGTAGTGCTCCTATTTCAGGTTTTGGTCAACAAGGTGATTAGTTACAGACAGGTGGTTCCTCTAGGAATCAACAGCCACTCGCTAAGGGTGGACAACAATAATAGTGTAATCAACAAAAGAATAATAATTTATAGTTTCAATAGGGTAATAATTCTCAATCTAGAAGAAACCACAATTGGTGGCACAATAGGCGCAATCAATAGGACCAGCTAGCTCAGAGTGCACAGTCGACAGTGAGCAAAGGTAGCTTTTAGCAATCTAATGCACCTTTGGGTGGCAGAGGATTTGGCAGGGGTACTGGATGTTTCTCATGTGGAAAGTAGGGACATATTGCTAGGCAGTGTCCTGTGTGTGGTACTTCAGGATTTGGACAAAGTCCGACAACTTTAGAGCCGACAGTTGGTGATGTGGGTCATTCTCATACAGTTTTTGCTATGGTTAATAACCGCCGAGTAGATCATCAAAACGTTGTGGTCGAATCTTCAGGTCAATTACAGGGTACCGATGTTACTATTCTATTTGATTCTAGAGTTACTGATTCATTTATTTCACCTACTATTGTTGAGCGTTGTGGACTTGTGGCCATAAAGCAAGGTGATAGGTGGCAGGTGGAATTTGCTTCTGGGGCAAAGGTAGCAGTAGAATCCCTCATTCACAATTGTGGACTTAGGATTGGATCGTTATCTACTTCAGTGGATCTTCGAGTCACACCTTTAGGTTCATATGACATTGTTTTAGGAATGGATTGGTTAGAATCTCATCATGTAGTGATTGACTATCACCAGAAGATAGTATATTGCATTGATGATGTTGGTACAGAGGTTGAAATTTTTGGTGTTCAGAGACCCATCTCTTTGCGAATAATTTTTGCAATGCAATTGAAGAGATTCCTTCATCAGGGATGTCAATTATTTGCGACAACAGTGAGTGACTTGGATTCTAGGGAGAGTCAAGAGATATCACATGATGATCACCCAATTTTCAGGGAGTTCGTAGATGTTTTTCCTAGTGATATTCTTGGTATGCCACCAAAGCCTGACATAGATTTCAAAGTTGATCTAGTTCTTGGAGCAGAGCCCATCTCTCGAGCTCCATACAAAATGACTACACAGGAATTGGAGGAGCTTTGTATTCAATTGGAGGAACTCTTGGCAAAGGGTTTTATTCATTCGAGTGTTTCCCCTTGGGGAGCACCTGTCATCTTCGTGAAGAAGAAGGACAAATCTCTCAAATTGTGCATTGATTATCATCAATTGAATAAAGTGACGATTAAGAATAGATATCCATTACCCAGAATCAATGATCTTTTTGATCAAATCAAGGGAGCAACTGTGTTCTCTAAGATTGATTTAAAATTAGGTTATCATCAGTTGTGTATTGCAGAAGTTGATATTCATAAAATGAAATTTCAAACTCAATATGGACACTATGAGTTCACAGTAGTACCGTTTGGGTTAACAAATGCACCATTAGTTTTCATGAGTCTGATGAACAGTGTGTTTCGCACCTATCTTGATCATTTTTTTCTCATGTTTCTTGATGATATTTTGATTTATTCAAGGAATATGTAGGAGCACGAAGAGCATTTGAGACAGGTACTGCAGTGTTTGAGGGAGAATCAATTGTATGCAAATTTGAAGAAATGTGAATTCTACCAAACTGAGGTGAAATACCTTGGTCATGTGATTTCTGGAAAGGGTATAGTTGTGGATCTTGCAAAGATTCAAGCTATCATTGACTGGCCCGTGCCTACTAATGTTACAAGGGTTCAGAGTTTCATGGGTCTTGCTGGATACTACAGACGATTTGTTTAGGGGTTTTCTAGGATCGAACACCCCATTACTTCTCTTATGAGGAAAGGGAAGAAATTCATTTGGAAAGATCAATGTTAGTTGGATTTTCAGATACTTAAGGATAAGCTGACTAGTGCTCCTATCTTAGCAGTTCCTAATCCTGCCAAGGATTTTGTTGTTTGCACTTATGCTTCTTTGGAGGGTTTAGGAGCTATACTGATGTAGGATGGATGTGTGATCACTTATGAGTCTCGCAAACTCAAGGAACATGAACATAATTATCCCACTCATGATTTAGAGCTTGCTACAGTTGTTCATGCTCTAGTTCGCTGGAGACATTTCTTATTAGGGCACCGTTTTGAACTTCATTATGATCACAGTAGTCTGCAATATATATTCACACAACCTAATTTGAATGCTAGGAAGAGACGGTGGATGGAGTTCTTATGTGAATATGATTTTGAGGTAAAATATGTTCAGGGAAAGGAGAATGTAGTGGCAGATGCTCTCAGTCGGCGAAGACATGAAATTTCTACTGTGACACTTGGTGTTGAGTTGAGGAGTCAGATATTGGCAGCACTTCCTACTGCTAGATTATATCAGGAAGTGAAGATGGAGATTAATTTAGGTAGACCCTCGGAGGGAATATTTTCAGGATATACATTTGAGTTAAATGGCTTGTTGCAAAATCTAGGTCATATTTATGTACCACCTCCTGAGAATCTTCGCACTCTTATTTTTGATAGAGGCACATTGAGCACCATACTCAGCTCATCCTGGTGTTAAGAAGATGCATGCAGATCTTTGACAGTTGTATTTTTGGCCCGGTATGAAGCGTGACATTGCTGATTTTGTATCAAGATGTCTTGAATGCCAGAGAGTTAAGGCTGAGCATCAACATCTCGCAGGTTTATTACAGCCACATCTCATTCCTAAGTGGAAATGGGATATTATATCAATTTATTTTATTGTTGGATTACCTATGTCATCGTGTTGACATGATTCCATCATGGTTACTATTGACAGATTGAAAAATGTAGCTCATTTTTCTCTAGTTCAATCATCTTGCAATGCTTCCTCTATAGCTAGAATTTTCATGGAGGATATTGTTCGGTTGCATGGGATTCCTCGTAGAATCATTTCAAATAGGGATCCTGTATTTACATCAGCCTTATGGACATCATTACAACACACATTAGGTACACAGTTGAACTTCAGTTCAGCCTATCATCCTGAGACTGATGGTCAGACAGAGAGAGTTAATTAGATTCTTGAAGATATGCTTAGAATCTATGTGATAGATCGACAATCACATTAGGAGGACTATTTATACTTAGTGGAATTTTCCTATAATAATTCCTATCAGAGTTCCATAGGTATGCCTCCTTTTCAGGCATTGTATGGATGTCCTTGTCATACACCATTGAGTTGGGATCGACTTGAGGATAGAGTTCTACTCAGTCCTGAGATGCTTCGTGATATGGAGCAACAGGTTGATCACATCAGAGAGCATTTGGTAGCGGCATAGGACATACAGAAGAAGTACGCTAATGCACATAGAGTGGATTGAGAGTTCTCAGTGGGCGATAGGGTTTTTCTTAAAGTTTGACCGTGCAAGAGTCCAATCCGTTATGGAAAAGGCTCTAAGCTTGCACCTCGATTTGTTGGACCATTTGAGATTCTTGAGAGGATTGGTCCTGTGGCATATTGACTTGCTCTACAGCCCAGTTTATCATGCATTCATGATGTCTTTAATGTATCTATTCTTAGACCTTATCATCCTAACATTTCACATCTACTCGATTGGAATGTGTTATAGGTAGAGGACGGGCAGCTGGCTTTGGAGCCCATGGGCATTCTTCAGCGTCGGAGGCTCGCCCTCAGGGGTCGAGATATTGATCAGGTAAGGGTCCAATGTGATCCTAGTGATGAGGCATCAACTACTTGGGAGGATGCGATACGTATGCATGAGCTTTATCCTTATTTATTTGCAGGCTTCCAAGAGTAAGCCTCACCCTAGGGGGGGAGGATGTACTGTCCCTCCAGTTTTGACATTCTGTTTAGTTTGATTCTGCTTGATAGATATTCTGTTTAGATATTTCAGAGGTTATTTTGGATACTATGTTGTTTTGAATTTGGTGGATGATACATTGACATCCTGATTATCTGGTTGTGTTAGTTTGATGATATTGAGATAGACACATTCATGATATGGTTTATTTGCTTATGACTTTTCATTTGGTTATCATGTTGAGGTGATTGCATATGATTTATCTTGCTCGTTTATATCGGTGAAGAAGATAGTGTAGCATTACTCATTCGTGAGTACCCTGCTACGCTACAATTCTTTTTCACGGTGTGTTTTCTAACATAAGTATATATATGTTCTAACGTTGATGTTTTCTACAGACACAGGTATTGAGTAATGGCTCCACCTACTTGATAGGTCTGAGCATACCCTAATGCAATAAAATTATGCTGTTGGAGGTATTGACATGTCCTTTTTGAACCATCGTTCTTTATCGAACGAGTATCTTTGTGTTACCCCATGTTGTTGTCCAATTTATTCTGTCATGTTCATTTGTATTGATTTGTGTTTGTGAATTAATATTTAAGTTTAACAAATGTTTGTTAATGTATTTATAAATGTTTGTGATTTAATTTATTAAATTAAATTAAATATGTTATCGAATTTAAAAGTGAAAGTTATTTATTTGCAATGTTTTTAATTAAAATATAAATATTGCTGATTTATTTGTGCAAACTTGAATTATGAGAAAATAGATATTTTAATGAAAAGATATTTTCAGCATGTTGTGAATCTTTGATTGACAGTTAAAGATCTAATTTGATATTTTAAAGAATGAGTTGAACTGATTGATCTATTTACAATGCATAATGATCTATCAGTTAAGTTATTATGATTGTGAGTTAATTGCATGCATTAAAAGTTTGAGGGGTTGCAATTTTTCATTCAGGGGAAGAATTTGGAAAAACTTTGACGGTAGTAGTTTTTAGAATTTTTGTACGACAATTACTTCAAAAGAAATTTTCTCTTAAGATTTTTGTTTACAAGTGTAGTTTTCAAGCTCGATTGATTTGAATTTCTTCATCGAAGCCTGGTGAATTTAAAACGGATATAGCAGAAGTTTCAGAAAATATTTTCAGCAAATCATCAAGCATTTGATAGGTTTTCTCCTTTTAAAGTTTTTGCAAAATTATTTGAATAAATTTTGTGGAAAAGTAATTGTCTATCAAACTTGCATGTAAAATAGAGAAAAAATCAGATCAAGCCTTCAAATTTTGTAGAAAATACAGTTAAGTAATGAAATTAAGAATTCAAGAAAGTATAACTTAGAATTTATTTGTAGAACTAAAAACAACAATGGATTTCTTTTTAATATTCATTGTACTATTAAAATGTATGACACAAAATTAAGAATGAAGTCTATGTAATGTTGAAATAGATTGAAGTCAAGAAATTATACAATATAAATTTGGTGAAGGTATGAATTATTGTTTATATAAATTTAGATATTTTATGTTGATACAGACTCCATCTTCAAACCTGCACCATAAGTAAATATAAATCATTTGTAAGTACCAATCACCTAAGTTTCTTCATACGTCTTTATTTTTTTCCATTATAAATGATGCCATACGAATTTGAATATATATACCTTGATTTATAAAATCATATCTCTGTTGATTGCTTCATAAATTTTTGAATAACCTTGTGAATTGGCATCTCCATCGCTCTATACCTGTAGATTACTCTCTTTAGGATTGTTTAAACCTATTAAGATTGATATTTGTGCCACCTTCATCATGCTGTTGGAAACTTCCTTAGTATTGTTCTAATACTTAATGAATCATACCATATAATGGCGTAGGAAAACATAATTGTTTGAGTCTATTTCCTCTTAATTAAAATAAATAAAAATAGACTGATGATAAGGCGTCTTAAACTTTTAAAGAAATCTATCTGCCCTGTCAAGCAAATTCTTTAGCTGAAGACTTTTAAGAAAGATTGTCATTATTACCAGCAGATTATAGCATCGACCGTTCCTCTTATCTCCTGTTTTTATACTTGATTTTAATGATAAAATTATCTGATAACTTATTTTTACTGGTTAGTTGGCACTTATGAAATTTTGTTTCTATTGTTCTTTTGGGCTGTAGTTATGGAACTTTGCTGGTGTCACATCTTTCTTTATATGTCTATTATTTTCTATCTATTCATCAAGCATTGAATGATCCTCCCATGCCAGTGTTTACTGGTTTGTCCATGCGTTAAATGTTAGATATTATTGTGTTTCCTGTGCTACACTGGGGAAATTTATGTCTTGATATTATGCATGGCGTTCTGTATATTTCTTCTATCTATGATTTCTATCTGAAAGCTATTACTTTTAATCATGGAGCGAACTCTCCTTTGCATGTAACTTCAGTAACTTCAGTGGAAGTTATCTTGTCTTAAAATTATAATTACTTTACCAATAGTTGAAATATATTCTAGACGCATGTATAGGTTAAATGTGAAATTATGTTTAAAAAAAAAAAAAATAGAAACTTAAGTTGTGAATTATAATGTTTCTTTTATTTTTAAGGTAATTGAATTTTATAATATAAAGAATTTTTATTATTCTTATGTTATAATGTTAGTAAATACAATTTCTTTAAATTATTAGAAATTTAATAATATCTATAGTTTAATTATTATGAATTTTCTTTATTTATAGAAATTGGTTAAATGTGATTGTTGGGTGTCTATACAAATAATGTTGAAGATGTTTATTTTTATTTCATCAAAACTAGTGAAGTGAGATTCGTATTGTAAGTTTAATACACTTTAGTTTATGTTTCTCTAATTGCAATGTTTATTTATTTGGGGTATAGCTTTGCTCATTTTCTTGTTGTCTTTATAAACTTCTTAGAGACTATGGTCTGTTTCTAGTAGATGTAAAACTTTTTGGTTTTGAACTTTACGCTTGATAGCTACCCCTAGAATTGTATGTTGAGTCATGTTATAGAAAGAGTGGCTTGCGGTAGGGGCCAAAATCCTATAGTGATTGTTTGGGTAGCCTATTGTAGGTGTGTAATTCAGTTAAAACCTAACTAATGTATTAGGGGTTGGGTAGAACTAAACACTAATTTAGATAATAGTTTTCCTCGCCTACTTTCTTAATGCTTGTTTAGATTGAGAAAAGGCTGAGAAGGCCTGGAATGGCTAGTCATTCATCTTGTCCTCTCGAAAGATGCAACAACTCCACATTAGTCTATATAGGGGCCGAGAATCGGTAGAGGCTACCAGGGTAACTCTTGGAGAGGGCCGGTAGTCTAGGAAGATTCACCAGGGTAACCTATCTTGACAGTGTGATGACACTCTTTGTCTATTCCATGATTGTCGTTCCTTATGTTAAGTTTCCATTAGTTGTGTTTTGTCATTGATGGTTTATATGTTATGATTTTTTATCGTAATGTCTTAATGTGAATGTAAGCCATGTAAATGTAATGTTTTGTCTTCATTGTTTGTGGGCCTATCATTATCTCCTAGCATGAAGGGAGTGGACCTTCGGGTTCCACATGGTTGGGAGGAAACTGTGCTTTATCTTCCTTAGCTTTTCTTGCAGTTGGTTCCGTTTACTTCATTGTTCGTGACTATGGATGTAGAGCATGTTCGTGGATATGGATGTTAGTTGTGATATGATCATTATCTGCTTTGTAAATTTACCTCTTGTATAAGAGTGTTCATATTGTACCATCATTTTGATGTATAGAGATTCATTGGAATCTCACTTATTGTAATCTGGACATTTGGATATTTGATTGTATTAAGTTTTGTAAACTGGATCATTCATGACATTACATTTGTACTTATGTTTATGAATATATGTTGAGTATATTTATTATGTTAAAGTAACAATGTCTTGGAAACTTTATGACAATTGTGTAATTATATCTAAAAAAATTAAAATTGTTTGGTTAATTTCATTCTTTACACTTTGCTTTAACGGTAACCAATGTGGGGCATTACAAGATTAAAAAAAAAAAAATCATGAAGTTTTGACCAAGTTAAGGTGGTCAGATATACGAGTTTTTATATTTTTTGAAATTCATAATTAATTATTTACTTGGAAAAAAATTGCAAAAAAATATGCATCACATCCGAACATGAGTCCTCTACTTATATCTAAAATATTATAAAAGAAATATTATCATTTTATTATGGTTAGGGTGGTCGGAACACCTACTTCTTATTTTTCCCCGAAATTTAAGTATATTGCATTGAAATTTCAAAATTTCACCAAATAGATTTTTTTATAGAAAAATAAACCTAGTAGTTTAGAAACTACATTCAATTTTCCATATATTCTATTCTTACATATTTTTGAAATAATATAGATAACTTATTCAAATTTTTACATCAATTTGCCTAACTCTGATTTTTCTTAATTTTTATTGCCACGTAAGGGCCTTTTTTTCCATGATGGTCCTGCACATACCCAGGATCAATTTGGAGATCTCCTTGTCGGTTATGTATGTGATGGGGATGGCTTCGATCCACTTAGTAAAGTACACATTGGTGGTGATAATGAATTTACAACCATTGGAAGAGGTAGGGTGGATTTTTCCCTTGAGGTCGAGTCCCCATTGTGCGAATGGCCAAGGAGAAGTAATCAACCAAAGTTCCTATGCTGGTGCATGAATCAAATCACTATGTATTTGACATTGGATATAGGTTCTGACAAACTCAGTGCATCTTTTTCCATTGTCGTCCAGTAATACCCAAGTCTTGTGATCTTCTTAGCTAAGTTAGGGCCACTCGAATGAGATCCACATATACCCTCATGTACCTCACGTAAGGTTGTTTATGCTTCATCAGTGTCAAGACATCGAAGAAGGGTGTTGTCAAAGCTATGACGGTATAAGTTGTCACTAATGATGGTGTATCGAGTGGCCTTGTGGATAAATGACTTTTGTTGGTTATTGGATAGGTTTGGGGGAAGGGTCTAGGACTGGAGATAGTCATAGATATCTTGATACCATGATGAATTAGAATCAACAAGCTCACAAACCATCTCTGACTCTAGAATGTCATATATAGGAACCAAAAGTTGTTCCACCAAGAACTCAAATTGTGGCATAGTCTTGTAATTTCTAGGAGAGGTCCAATTGTAGCCATTACGTCTACTACCTTGTTTTGTGACCTAGGAACTTGTTCAAAAGAAAGCATGTGAAAGTATGACTGAAAGTTATTGACCATTCATTTGTAGCACATTAAATTCTCATCTTTGGTGTCATAGGCATCATTGACTTGGTTGATGACCAACTATGAATCTTTGACGACATGAAAATTTTTAATTTTCAATTTTATGGCCATTTTGAGTCCTATGACAAGTGCCTCATATTCTACGACATTATTTGTACATGGAAAAGAAATGTGAAATGACTTAGGAATGGAGTTTCCTTGTGGTGTGATAAACAATATTCCTACTCTTGAGCCATGAGTAGTATTGTTAAACAGGTGCAGGACAACTGAGAGGCGGGGTGAATCAGTTGTCACATAAATTAAAACTTTAAAACTTTATCACTTATCAAATCTTCAACCACACTATTTTGTTATTAAATATGAGCATGAAACATAGATAACAGAAAGTCAATCAATACAATGAACACTAGATTTTTACCTGGAAAATCCAATAAGGTAAAAACCATGGTGAGGGTTAACTCACAATATAAAGATTATAAACTGAATACAAAGGCTCACTACCAAGGGATCACTGCCCAAAAGAGGACTCACTATCCAAATACAAAGGCTCACTACCTACAAAGGACTCATTGTCTAATAGGGAGGCTCACTGCCTATAGATACAAAAGAGAACAAAAGATCCACCACAACAATTAAAGCACATTTGTAGGATTACATAAACCTTCAATTCACTGCCTTCAAATCAATGAAAATCTGCTATCATAACAAACTCACACACTTCTGCTCTTATGATTTTTGGCACATTTTTGTCACTTTGCATTACATTGCCATACAATTCTTCACAACACATCTGGATTTTATATCGTTCTCAACCTTAGAAACATTTACCAACGTCAACCATAATACATCATTTCATAAATTCAAATTAGGTCGGCAACTCTAAATTCTTGCGGTGGAAAAGGAATAAGAGTGGAACAATAAAATTATAAAACTAATATTCTTGAATCTTCTACATGCTTTCTCAATTAAATTTTATTCTTTGAATGAAGTGTAAACACTAGGTCAGCCAAACCTAATGAAGACACAAATTATCAATGATTCACATGCTTCCCAACAAGAAGATGACATGTGAATGATGCAACACACTTCATTATGCATGAGAATAAACCTTAGAATATTCTAGATACATCCACAACAAGAAAAAAAAAGCTTCAAACACTGAACTCTTTCACTAGTCAATCCAAGTTGTGCAAAAACGCATAGAAACACTAAAACATGATATAAAAATCACCAAATTCCAAACCTCTTCTCTACAGCATAGGAAAGACCTTCACAAGACATCTCCCAGATCCACACGATCTGAAAAAAAACAATGGAGAATTTTGGAGCAAACATATTTCTCTGTATCCTTGAAACATTGACACTATCGATAAAACATATATACCGGTGGAAACAACTTTCATGTACCATCTCACCAAAAACTAAAACTCAGAATATATCATCATCAGCTCACCATCATCACGCCTTCATATCCACATAGGAATAGGATCAACATAGGATAAATGTGGAGCATATACTAGAGCACACACTAAACACATTCAACACTTTAGCTTCTCTTCTTTATTAATTTTCTCAAAATCACTTGGAAACATATGAAACCAACATATCTACAACACCATAAAGATAGATCCATGTACTCACATCATCTCACCAACATCTTAGCCATACATGTATAATTTGCAACATACTGAATAGTGTTGACATCAATGACAACATTAATGACAACACCACCATACAAGCTCATACTTGCAACAAGTATGAGATCCATCAAAGTAGAGTTTCCATGGTGACTTAGGCTCTGTATGAAATATGGAATCATTAGGAAAGTCTACTACCAATGGATGATCGCCTTGTATGGGTGCATCTACCAGTTGATCTTCTATCACTTGTCCTTTTATATCCTTTCATTCCACATACTGTATGTCATACTCACTCAAGATCATAACCCATTTTTCCAAGCGACCTATCAATTCTACATGACTTAGGATATATTTTAGGGGATAAATCTTTGCTACTAGTTGTGTCTTGTGATTCAACATGTAATGTATTAATTTCTAGGCTGCAAAGACAATTTTGCTAGATAGGAATGTTCAATGGATGTGTAATTTAACTCATATCTAACCAATGTCCAACTGATGTAGTATATTTCCCTTTCCCTCTCATCATGATCCTTAAATTGTGCTAGTAATGCCCATAGTGCTGAAGTTGTTGCATAAATGTATAGAATCATACGTTTTCCTTTGATTAGTGGCATTAATATAGGTGGTGACAATATATAATCCTTTATTTTTTGGAAGGCCCCTTGACATTTATTTGTCTACACAAAGGGGATACCTTTTTGTAGAAGATATTGAAATGGTTGACACTTGTCTGCCAGTTGTGTGATGAAGCAATAGATAGACTGCAATTTTCCTTGCAATGTTCTTAGCTCACTTATTCCTTTTGGGGGAGGCATGTCTAATATTGGTTTCACTTTGGTAGGATCTAGTTCAATGCCTCTGCAAGAAACTATGTATCCCAAAAAATTTTGTGATGTCACCCCAAAGACATTTCTTAGGATTCAAATGAACCTTTTATTCTTCCAATCTCTTGAAAAAATTTTCTAGCATAGAAAGGTCATCCTTGCATGTTAAAGACTTTTCCAAAAGGTCATCCACATAATATTCCATTATCTTGTGCATCATGTCATGGAATATTGTTTTCATAGCTCTCTGATAAGTGGCACCTACATTCTTGACACCAAAAGGCATGGCATTCCAACAATATGTACCCCAAGGGCATGCAAATGTTGTTTTATGCTAATATTCAAGGGCAATCCGAATTTGATTATAACCTGAGAAACCATCCATGAGGGACATCATCTCGTATCATTTTGTAAGGTCAACTATGATGTCTATGTTTTGCAATGGAAAGCCATCCTTTGGGCATGCCTTGTCCAAATCTTGAAAGTATGTGCAAATGCAAATTTGATCATTTGTATTAGTGATGGGTACAAGATTGGATATCCATTCAGCATAGTCTATTGATCTTATGAATCCAACATCCAAAAATTTCTTAAGTTCAACTTTTACTAACAAGGTGATTTGTGGGTGCATCTTTCGCAGCTTTTGTTTTACTAGCTTGGTGTCTAAAAGTAAGGGAAAGTGGCACAAAACTAGTTCTGGATCCAACCCAGGCATATCGGCATATGACCATGCAAAGTTAATTTTACGTTTTGAAAATAATTTGTGAAATTATAGGTTTCTCTTCCTCTATCAAAGATGCTGCAAAGAGGAAAATTTTGGGATCTTATATTGTAGCTATGTTGACTTCCATGGTGTCCTCTATGAGCATTGATGATATTTCCTATGTTACAGGGATAAATTATAATCCTCCATCCTTGGGTGCCTCAAAGAGGATTTTACCCTCAGATATGTCCTTTATTTTTACTCTTTTATCATCAGAAGGGGCCTTTCGGTTTTCACCTAAAGACCTGTCATTTTTTTTTTTTTTTCTAATTTTGTGACTAGAGGATGGCATAGGCTCCCCAAAGTATGTTGCACAATCTAGGTTTATAGAAAATCCAACCTTGTCTTCTCCACTTGGTATTTCCTAATGTAGTCCCATGAATTCTATAATGACTTCATCATCAATAACTAGTGGGCCTTGTTGATCCCAATCAATTAGCTGTAGGTAGACTAGGGAAATACCATCATCAATATTGTAAATGGTAGGAGGATGCAAAACACATGCAGATAGATTCAAGAAGGTTGAAAATGAAATTGTCATCTTCCAACTCCCAGTTAGATTCTATCCAATATTCTCCTTCACTTGATTCATACTCATTGTCAAAATAAGGGATAAATGGATTATCATTAGGATCGGTAGTGTCATGTGGTGATTCAAATGAATCTGAATGATGGTCATTAGGGTTATTTGGTCAGACCGGTATGTCAGGATGAGGTCCAATGGAATCAAAAGATAATTTAGACTTGCCATTGTTCCTTGGGAAAAAGAGTCTATCCCAATGTTTTTTTTTTCTTGGGATTTCACGGTTTTCATTATTCTGTGCAGGATCAATCTTAAACATTTGCCAAAATATTTCTTCAAAAGTAGGTTCTTTAGGTTTAAGGAAAAATTCATCAAGGCAACAATCACTCAAGGATCATTGGGAGCCAAATTCCCATTCATGGGAGTCAGTTTTAGTAAGGAAATCATCAATAGTCTCTACACTTTCAAAGAATTCACACTCTCACCCTAAAGTACATTGGTGCATTGATCGTTAGTTTCGAGTAGCCCATACCCTAACCTAAGAATTTTTGGTCTTATGGAAGGTATTATAGGTTCTCGCTTCCCATTTTGATTTTTTTCAAGGCCACTAGTCCCATCGTAGCCTTTTTCCTTCATTATGTCATCACCTTTTCCATATATTTGGACTGGTAATGGGGGTGGATATTCTGGGTCGTTGTAAATCCAAGTTGATAGGTCTTCGATGTCCTTGATGTCTTATTTTCTCATTTCACACCATTTTATAAAAATGCATGAAGGTGGAACTTTGAAAATATCTTTAGGGTCCATTTTGAAACAAGGTTAACCATAAGCCTTAGGAGACTTAGGTATTTTGGTGATTTAGTAGGCCATGTTTAATTTATACTCTCCACAACCTTGGTCCTGGATCTTGATATTAGGACTAGCCTTCAGGATAGAGGGAGATGGTGTGGCAGAAGATGTGGAAGCAGTGGATGTGGATGGTTTTGCGAGTGTGGACGAGTCGATGTATTTGGAAGAAGAGGGAGTCAAAGCTTCTCAGTTGATGCACTCTTGATGTTCTAAAATACCCCTTAGATTGGTACAATACTGAAAGTGATCAGGGTCTCCATATGTGGTGATCTCAATGTTGTCAAAAGGGAACTTTAAGCATTGATGATAGGTGGAAG
The DNA here is from genome assembly GCA_007258455.2 of Sequoia sempervirens. Taxonomy (NCBI): domain Eukaryota; kingdom Viridiplantae; phylum Streptophyta; class Pinopsida; order Cupressales; family Cupressaceae; genus Sequoia; species Sequoia sempervirens. Next base: position 53,537,331 of record VDFB02252616.1, read on the forward strand.
GAATAGCTTTTAGCACATGGATCCAAGGTTGACCAAGTAATATGTTATACAGTAACTCAAGATCTAGGACTTGGAAAGTTGTGTCTATAATGACCGGCCCAACTATTATAGGAAGACTGATAACACCTCAAGAGGAGAATTCTTCATCATCATATGCCTTGATAACAATGCTCTTAGTAGGGTCTACACAAGCATCAAAGAATCCTAGAGCCTTAACCAATTTTAAGGAGCATACGTTTAATCCTGCTTCGCCATCTACTAAAACTCATCTGACCTTATGTTTATGGATAAAAAATTCAATGTGCAATGCATTGTTATGAGTGGAATTTGGTGATGAATAGTCTTGGTCTGAAAATTTTATGTTATGGGGTGTGGTAAGGTATCCCACCATGGTTTCAAACTAGTTGACATCAATGTCATGAGGGATAGAGAAATCTTGTAAGGTTTTGTCAAGTATGGCCTTATGCATGAGAGAAATGCGTAGCAAGTCAAGTATAAAGATCTGAGAAGGTGTCTTTCCTAGTTGGTCAATGAGGTTGAACTATCCCTTAGGTTGTGATTGTTTGGTGGATGGACCAGATTGTGACTGTTTGGCAGATGGACCAGGTATTGTAATTTTTGGCTATCTAGGGGGAGGAGGACCAGCTATAGCGACTTTTCCACCATGGGTAGTGACATTATATTTGACTTCTTTCTTGATGGTAATTGTATTGATAGATTCATTAGCAGCTTGAAGATGATTAATAATGGGTCGACCAGAATAGTTGAAGGTGGTACGAGTGTAATTGGCTCAGTTATTATTAGTCTTAGGACCTCACATACAAGGATTATTTGAACCATTGTCTTGTAGTGGGTTTTTTAGAATAGTAAGGTCTGGGTTTGATGCAAATTGTTCTCCACCCAATTCAATAGTGTGATTTTAGATGAGGTCTTGTACCAGATTTCTTAGTTGTTAACAAGAGGATATCTTATGCCCTTTAGTGCGGTGATAATCACATAATGCGTTGTCATCCCACCATGATTGTTTAAACTATCCTAGGTCATATGGCTTAGGGTATTCTAATGTGATGACACTGTTAGAACTGTAAAATTTTGAATATTTACAGTCAATTGCACTAATGAGTTTCCAAAATAAGTCATCATCATAAGCATAAAATTCCTTCCTCATAGCGTCTCACTCATATTTTGTCATATGATCCATTGGAATTCATCTAGTCCTTGATATTTCATTGTATTACCCATATTGGCATGATAGGGTGAGGGTCTCCCCGACCCATATTTTTACTAATGTATACTTGTTGCAGATTTTCGGCAGGACACATTTTTTGTTTTGGTGATAGAAAAGTCATATCGGTAAGATAATTGTTATCGGTGTGAATCATAGCGAACTCATGTATGTCTCACCAACTAGGCCATGGAGTGATGTATCAGCTAAACAAAAGATTGTTGGAGTAAGGTTTTTCCGAAGGTATTGGGTCTTGTCGATAAGGCACTGGGGGGTTTCATAAAAAATGCTATTAGGAAGAAGCTATGTAGTCTTGCTGACTCAAATGTCACACCGATAGAAAATTGCATCGATGAGAGAAGTCTTCGGCACGAGTTCTACTGAAAATTGAAGGTTACACCGAAGGAATACTTCAGGGAGAGTCTCACCGAATTGAGTAATCTGGAGGAGTGGGTTCGGTGAGACATTCAACATTAGTATGAGTCTTTTCGAAGATACATAGGTCTTGCTGATGAAATTTATTTCATCGGTAAAATTAGTTTCATTGGTGGGAGAATAATATTGTCACGACGACAAGAAGTGAGCTTAAGGAAAATTTCAGCAAGACATAAGTATCTATGAGACATCTCCCCAACTCTAAACGTCACAATGAAACACAAAGAGCCAAAGGATGATTGTCAATGAGACATTGGCCTTTGGTGTGACTATAGGATGTTACGGTGAAAGATCTAATGAACGTTGCAACATAGATTTTTCCCCATATTTGAAATTTTCTCACCAACAAGACACTTGATACAACAATGCCATTTTCAAATAACTCTTCATACGTTCTTCAGCTGACACATTAATGGCGCGATGGGATATAACAGGGTAAGTGTAATCAAACACATTTGTGTTGAATTGATTGCAGAAGAGTTAGCAGTGCAAATAGAGAACCAGGATATCTTCCAGCCTGAGGAGATCGAGCAATATATTGTAAGTGACTACATCTTAGTTTCCAAATTTAACTTCTGTAATCTTGAAGAATGGAGTCCCCTAGTTTTGGAAAAGCTAAAGGAAGAAAACTTGGTGAGAGTAGTCTGCCAAAAGGAAAGAAATAGAAAACTGAGACAGAACATGAGGTCACAGAACAAAGATTAAACCAAGACCTCATTGATCAGTTGCCTGGTTCAAGGCCTAAAGCCAGAAGGTCCGCACAACTTAGGGCAGAGGTTGATAAACTAGATGACAAATGCAAATTCATAGGAGACGTCTGGACTACCATAAGGGGGTATGAATTGTTTAATTTCCATTTTCATAGAAGAAGTCATTTTGAACTAGTATACAATCCATGGAAGCTGAATTTGGGAAAACTGGTGTGCCCTAACGTGTTTGTGAATGTCAAATTGGTAAAATTGTTAGCTAACTACTATGACCTGAAGCATAAAGCAATATGTGACCCATCTGGAAAGCCACAAATATATCTGTCAAAGGATGCAATTGAGCAAGTTTTCAATTTAGAATGGTTTTGCAATGAGATCATACATGAGGAATTCAAGAAGGAATTCTTGAGAATGGATACAATCTATAAGGGTTGGAGGTTGCCAATTCATAGAGTTAAACAAGGTAGCAAGCCAGATCCTCTGCAGGCTAGTGAGGGCCCCCTTTATCATGTGGACTTGTTTGAACCCTATATGAAATACACATATTTTTTAGTGTGTCAGGTATTGGGAATGGATGCCCCATAATACATGTCAATTGTGCCCATGATTATCAAAACATATATCCAGTATCATAATTCTCAGCCATTTGACTATGCCTCGTACATTTCTAGGGGACTTGATTTAGGACTGATGGCTATAAAGGGTGGATCATCTACTTTTTACCTCAGGAATTATTCATTATTGATACACCTGGTACTATATTTTGATAGGAGTTGGGAGTATGGCCTCCGAAAATGAGAATTATCTTCTATCTTTTTGATATGTAAATATTATATTTCCGATTTCTGAAAGGATGTGTCCTTTTGTATTCTCAATGTATAAATATCCATTTCGGAAATGGAATTAGGGAGAGATAAGTAGAATAGGATAGAGGATAGAAAATATACAATGTAATACAATGTTTTGCCAATATGAGACTATGTTGCATGTGTAAAATCATGGAGATATCAATTGAAATCTAATAATATGGTGTAGTTGTTTCTGGTATTAGTTGTTTATTGTGTTCATTGAAAGCATTATTGAAGTTTTCTGCAGTATGGTGTTTTCTAGTTATTTAAATTGGTGTAACAAGATTATATCCAGTTTGTCGATGCACATTTTCTGCATCTGTATGGTCAATTGATTGGTTCTTTCCAGTAAAGATTAAATCCTTTAAATTGATCATAGTAATTAGAGAATGTCAATTGGATCAGTAAGAACTCGATAATCATAACCTTGCATGTTTATACAAGTTATAAACTAAATCAAATGCTAAACAGCTTGAATGTCTGCTAGAACGAAGTATTTGTTTTAGATTTCTCTTGACTTCGCATACCCAATAAGGCACTGGTCTCTGTGTTTTATCATTCAGTTTTATTCAATCCTTTTTATATCTGTTAACTGAGCATATTAGGATTTAGAATTGAATATTGCTATACAATTTATACCAAATTTAATTTTATTTGTTCATTTTTTATCTGCCATCATGGACAAATCACTGTAAGAGAGAAGATAAAAGGTCAACTCTACATAATTCATATAGGTACACCTGCCTAGGTTTAGCAGCACCTGAAAAGTAGAAGGTTTAAGCCACTAAAACCTTGTCTGTTACCCTAAAACGTATCAAGAGATTGGCAGCCTCTTGAGGTACCCTTTACTTGCTTTTTTTAGAGCTAACAAATTGGCGACTCTGCTAGGGAATAAAATTTAAATTTTGCACCTTAATCATAGAGTCAAAAGAAAAATAATAGACTCCGCTGGGAATAATAAAAAATAAATATTTTCTCACTTTTAAGAAAGTGAGTGGCAACTCTAATAAAACATTGCAACATGAATGGAAGAAGATCTCAATATAGGGGAGGTCATACTGGAGCTGCTGCTGGTAGTAGTAAGTGGACACACAAGGAAGATAGGGTTGACAAGGGTAAAGGGAAAAGTGAGGACATGTGCATGACAAACAAAGAAAAATCATCAATACCACATGGTGAAACATATAACTGTTATGATACATGGAGAGATAATTCAAGTCCAGAACCTTGTACCCCAGAAGATCAAAGAAATCCTTTTCATGATCCTCAAAAATAGGCAGAGTGGCATGCTAAATTTGAAGCTGAATGACTCAAAATTCAGCATGAATATGACCAAAAAATGGAAGGTAATTAGAATGGACCCATTGATCATGAAACTCCTCAAGAAGATTATGAATCTTTAACTTATGAAGAAGTAAAAGCACGGTTTGAATCTCAAAGAAAGGAAAGAGAAGAACAGGAGAAGGCCCAGATGATACAAGCAATGAGAGAATTCAAATTGCAGAAAACTCAAAACATTATTCAAACAACTGGTTACTCCCCAAAATATGTACAACCTCATAAACAGGGTAATCATGGGGCAGGGCCTTCTGATCCATTAGGGGTTCCTCACCATCAAGTCAGAAATCAATACAGACAGCCAAATCATCCACCTCGTATTCCCACACAACATGCAAATATACATCCACCTCCTGGTCAACATCATGTGCCACATCATAACACACAATACAATAACTTGGTGTACCATCATCAGTATACCACCATGATCAGACAATTTGATTTGGTAGGATTTCAATTATACCCTTACCCCATGGATGGCAGTTGGAGAGGTCTGGTCCCTAAGTTTATAGGAAGTAGTGCAATTTCTGTTGAAGACCATTTAAGGAGTTTTAATGCTTTCATTTAGGATTTGGATGTACCTTATGAAGATTTACATATGAGGCTATTCATGATGTCCCTTATTGAAGAAGCTAGGGATTGGTTCAATAGCCTAGCAACAACCTCTATTGATTCTCTCCAAATATTTCAGGACTGATTCCTCAAGCAATATGGGAATCAAAGTGCACCTAATGTTGTTCTTCATGAATTGATGTGAATTCAGAAAAATCAAAATGATTCAATTTATGATTTCAACCGAAGATTCAATAAACTACAAAATAAAATACCTCCTGGATCAAAATTTCCAGACTCTATGGCATTGAGTGTATATTTGAATGCGTTCGATCCTAAAACAGGATATGAACTAAGAAATAGGTTCCCAAGAGACTTGGCTGAAGCTCAGAAGATATCATTAACAATTGAAAACAATAAGAGGGCTGCTGGGATAATTGACAAAAGAGAAAATCATAGGGCTCCCCAAAAAACCAATAATTATCAATGCAAACAGGAGAACACATACAGGAATGAAAGGCCAAGGCCGAGGTTACATGACATGCCCTATAATATGAATTGGAAGGATGGAAAACCTATAAGAGATAGGCCTAGAAGCAAAGAAACTCCTGATCCATTGAGGAAGAAGGGAGCCTATATGGTGGATAACAATTATTTCTATGAAGTCTGTGATAAGCCACATTCCCTAGATTATTGTGTTGTGGCCCAAAGAATGCAAGAGGAAGGAATGTTGATGGGAAACAATGGGGAAGATCACAAAGTGTATTTGACTTCGAACACTTTTTACCATGTGGAAGAGAGGTACTCATCTTCAGAGGAGGAAGGTTACGAGTATGATGTTTCAAATCAGAAATACAATGTCCACATGGCTGAGCAACATATCCTTTCTGACTCTAAAGAAGATTATACAGAGCAACATTCTATCGAAACACCTACCCAATGCAATATGAGGAAGCTTACTAAAGAGGAGACAGAGAGATTAATTATTGCTGCAGTTGAAGAAGCAAAGAGTAAGTACTGGCTGAGAAATAGGACAGTAAATGAGAAGGAAGGTGTCCCTAAGGGAATCTTTATGAAAGAGTAAAAGGTGACACAAGGAACTGTGAAAAGGGTTAAAAATAAAAAACATAATGAAAGCAAACAAAAGCCTGTCCAAAAGGAGGAAGTAAAATAATTACACAAAGAAATTCAAAAGCCTGATCAACCTAGTAAAAAAGAGGAGAACAAAGGAGAAACATCAGAACAAAAGAAAGTGGTTAAAGTGGAAGGTCCATCTTTCGATTTCACTTAGGCCTTATCTTAGGTAAAAATGTTTGTTCCACTACTTGAGATGATGAAGATTAAGGAATACAGAGATAGTGTTGTCCAATTGATAACAAATGAGAATGAAAAACATGTGAATTCTGAAAATATGGTGGCTAAAAAAGCAATTAGTAAGCCCAATAAAGTAAATATCCCAGAAATCTGCTTGAGTAATGTATTGACAAGTCCTCCACAAGTTGATCATTTTTTCACTACATTACTCATAAATAACAAATTGTTAAGGAATTGCATGATAGATTCTAGTGCTGCCATGAATATTATGCCAGTAGGAGTGATGAAACAACTAGGCATGTGGGTGGATACATATGAAGGGAAATGCTATGCAATGGATAACCAACCCATTCTTGTGGTAGGTATAATGAAAGATGTTGAAGTCAAGCTAGCTACTTATCCTCAAGTGGCTTACAATATTGATATAATAGTAATAGACACCCCTCCTCAGTTTGGTATGCTTTTATCAAGACAGTGGACAATGACTATTGGTGGAAATGTCTAGTTTGATCTATCTTATGCAACAATTCCGGTAAATGGCCAAGAGGTGAAGTTGTACAGGGAGCCGAGGATGAACCAACTTATTGACTGTGTACCACAAAATCAGATCAATTGTTTTTGTGATGTTGATCGATTGGGAGTTTTAATATAGAACCAGCCTAGCCAGAGTTGGTCAATACTGACCCAATTGAGAAGCATGCTGTACAAAACTACAACGGTGTGTGGAAGATGTACTTTGATGCAGCCTGCAGCCAAGAAGGTAATGGAGTAGGGATAGTATTTGTTTCACCTGAAGGTATTACCTTTAAGTATTCATTCCTGTTGGCATTTGAATGTACAAACAATGTGGAAAAATATGAAGCTTTATTAACAGGACTAAATATAACTGTGAAACATAAAATCAAGTTGCTGGTTGTTCTTGGGGATTTAGAGTTGGTTGTTTCACAAGTTAAGTCAAAATATGTAGCAAAGCACAAAAGAATGAAGTAATACAGAAATGTTGTATGGGATACAATTGAGTTTTTTGATGCCTTCTCAGTTGAGTGGATAGATAGATCAAAGAACATAATGGCTGATTTTCTAGCAAATGTAGCACTGAAAAAAGATGATATTACATTGGTCGGGATATCACAAATTGAATTCAAGACAAGGCCTGTTGTGCCTGATAACATATATAGTTGGCAGGTCTTTAATGATGATACTGATCTTTTGAAATTCCTCCACTGTATAGATGAGTATGAAGCCCAAGAAATTTACTTCAACGCCTTTGTTGAAGAGGTGGATGGGAAACAAACGGTATTTGGGAAAGAGATCTTATAGCTCAAAACAAATAAGCTTCCTAAGGGCTTAGTGGCATTGGAGAGGGTGTATGACAGAAATGATTGATCCCTCATAAAGCAAGCAATAGTAAATAAGGGGGATATTGAAGAGATTAACTTAGGGACTGAGATGACACCAAGAAAGGTGTACATAGGGAAGAAGATAAGCCCTACAATTAGAAGAATGTTGATAGAGTTTCTAAGAAAATATAAACATGTGTTTGCTTGGTCTTATGAAGATCTAAAAGCATACAGGGAAGATTTGTTTCAGCATGAAATACCATTGAAGCCAGATGCTAAGCCATTCAGACAAAAGCAAAGACCCATAAATCCAACATTGGAGCCTAAGATGCAGGAAGAATTGGAAAAGCTCAGAGATGGGGGAATCGTTAAACCAATCAGGCATTCTACGTGGGTCTCAAACTTGGTCCCTGTGAGAAAGAAGAATGGAGATATTAGGCTATGTGTAGATTTCAGAAATCTAGAAATGGCATCCCTCAAAGATAATTATCCTTTACCCAATATGGAGGCTATATTGCACAAGGTAACAGGGTGCGAACTATTGTCTATGATGGATGGGTTTTTCAGCGTATAACTAGGTTATGGTCAAAGAATCTGAGCAATATAAGACAACATTTACAACTCCTTGGGGAACATATGTAAACATAAGAATGCCATTTGGTCTCACTAATGCAGGGGCAACCTTCCAGAGAGCAATGGATGTGGCATTTACAGATTTGATCAATGTTATCATGGTGGTGTATCAGTATGACCTCACTACTTACTCAAAGAAGGCTGAAGATCATGTTCATCATCTAGAAAAGGTATTTATAAAAGCCATTGAATATGGTATTAGCTTGAACCCTAAGAAATGTCATTTTGCAGTCACAGAGCGTAAGCTCTTGGGACATATTGTTTCAAAGGAAGGGATTAGGATAGATCCTGAAAGGGTTGAGGCTATTGATAAAATTCATGTCCCTAAAACTCTTAAGGCTCTACAATCATTCTTTGGACAAATTAATTTTGTTAGGAGATTTGTTTCTAATTTTGCTGAGATCATTAAGCCCATATCAAAGATGTTGAAGAAAGGACAAAAAATTGAGTGGACTGCAGAAGCCTTGGAAGCTTTTATATCCATAAAAAGGGCCATCAAGGAAGCTCCTGTCCTTAAATCTCTGGCTTTTGCAAAACCTTTTCAGATATTTTCATTCATCTCAATGCACACTATTGCTGCTGTTATGTTACAAAAAAATGAGGATGGTCATGAACAACCTGTGTCCTTCTTCAGTAAGTCATTACAGGGGTCTGAATTAAAGTATGATATAATGGAAAAACAGGCATTTGCACTAGTAAAAGCTGTAAAAGTTTTCAGGCCATATCTTGTTGGAGCAAAGGTGGTTGCTTATGTTCCTCATGCAGCTGTCAAGAATATTCTGACACTGTCTGAAGTAACAGGAAAAAGATGCAAATGGATTAACAAAATCCAAGAGTTTGACATGGAGATACAAATTACTAAACTGGTAAGAGGTCAAGGCTTGGCTAAGTTGATGACAGAAGTGAATATTGAAGCAAATCAAATTTGCAATATAGAAGAAGAGACTATAGTTGCAAGCATTAAACATACTCAATGGTATACAGATGTCATGCATTATCTTAAATACATGAAGTGTCCAAAGGGATTGAATGACAACCAGAAAAGAATGCTGAAATTGTAGGCATCTAAGTATGTTTTTATGGATGGAGATCTATTTTGGAAGAACATGGATGGTATACTATTGTTATGTCTAGATGAATCACAAGCCAAGCATGTCTTAAGTGAAATGCATGAAGGAGTTTGTGGAGGACATTACTCAGCAAAGACAACTGCACATAAAATTCTCAGGGCAGGGTATTACTAGCCAAAGGTTTTTAATGACTCTTTTACATATGTAAGAAAATGTGAAGCCTGCTAGAAATTCTCTAGAAAAATGAAGTATCAAGGAGCTTTGCCACTTCAACCCTTGCAGGCTGATGCCCCTTTTCATCAATGGGGAATTGATTTCATTGGAGACATACAAGAAAAATCAAGTGGTGGACATCGTTGGATACTGGTGGCCACTGATTATTTTACCAAATGGGTAGAGGTGATCCCAACTAAATAGGCTACAAGTAAGGTGGTGACACAGTTCCTAATGGATAATATCATTGCCAGATTTGGTACACCACTGAGGCTGATCACTGACAACGAGATGTGTTTCAGATCAGATGAATTTAGAAATTTCTATAGTACATATGGTATTATTATTTCTTATGCAGCTCCCTATCATCCACAGGCTAATGGTCAAGAAGAATCTAGCAATAAGAGTCTTCTAAAGATTATAAGGAGGATGCTAGGTCAGAACAAGAAAGCTTGGGATTCAAAATTAAAACTAGCAGTTTGGGCTGATAGGATTATAGTAAAAAAGGTAATTGGAAAATCTCCATTTGAATTAGTGTATGGTACACAAGCGAGGATGCCTTTGCAGAATTTGTTACCAGTCTGCAAGTTTGTCCTTCAGGAAGATTTGGATATTCTAGAACCTATGGAGGAGAGAATGGAGTAGCTAGCTGAACTTCATGAAATAAGGAGAGTTGCCTAAAACCAAAACATGAAATTACAGACACAGATGAAGTATCTATATGATAAAAAGGTGAAGGATAGAAAATTTGGAGAAAGTGATTTGGTATTGATGTGGAACGCTAGGTGTCAGGAGAAGGGCAAGCATGGAAATTTTGAAGCCTTGTGGCTGGGACCTTTTTTGGTTATTGGAAAGAAGGGTGAAGACTCATATTATCTACAGAATATGGTTGGTGAAAAGCAGGAGTTTCCCGTGCATGGGCAATTTCTGAAACATTTTTTCTCTTGAGTAACACAAAGGATTAAGGGTTTCTAGTGCATGGACAACTCTTGATGATCCTTTTTAAAAAAACATTCCATGCACATTAGTTTAGGAAATAAAAGGAATAGGACTTGCTAGTACATGGACAATCCTAATTTTCCTTCTTTCAGAATAATTTTTTTTCCATGTACAGTAGTATAGGGTCATTCTCATTTTTGTTCATTCCATCATACTCCTATGACCCATCACCTTGAGTTTGGTTTGCTCACCCAAAAATCTGGATCCTTGCAATGATCTCACAATCATTCATCCCCAAACAGAGCCACTGTTAGAACTGTAAAATTTTGAATTTTTACAGTCAATTGCACTCATGAGTTTCCAAAATAAGTCCTCATCATAAGCATAAAATTCCTTCTTCATGGCGTCTCGCTCATATTTTGTCATATGATCCATTGGAATTCATCTAGTCCTTGATATTTCATTGTATTACCCATATTGGCATGACAGGGTGAGGGTCTCCCCGACCCATATTTTTACTAATGTATACTTGTTGCAGATTTTCGGCAGGACACATTTTTTGTTTTGGTGACAGAAAAGTCATATCGGCAAGATAATTGTTATCGGTGTGAAACATAGTGAACTCATGTATGTCTCAGCAACTAGGGCATGGAGTGATGTATCAGCTAAATAAAAGATTGTCAGAGTAAGGTCTTGCCGAAGGTATTGGGTCTTGCCGATAAGGTGCAGGGGGGTTTCATCAAAAATGCTATCGGGAAGAAGCTATGTAGTCTTGCTGACTCAAATGTCACACCGATAGAAAATTGCATCGGCGAGAGAAGAAGTCTTCGGCGTGAGTTATGCCGAAAATTGAAGGTTACACCGAAGGAATACTTCGGGGAGTCTCACCGAATTGAGTAATCTGGAGGAGTGGGTTTGGCGAGACATTCGACATCAGTATGAGTCTTTTTGAAGATCCATATGTCTTGCCAATGAAATTTATTTCATCGGTAAGATTAGTTTCATTGGTGGGAGAATAATATTGTCATGGCGACAAGAAGTGAACTTAAGGAAACTTTTGGCAAGACATAAGTATATGTGAGACATCTCCCTGACTGTAAAGGTCACAGTGAAACACAAAGAGCCAAAGGATGATTGTCGATGAGACATTGGCCTTCGGTGTGACTACAGGATGTTACAGTGAAAGATCTAATGAACGTTGCAAAATAGATTTCACCCCATATTTGAAATTTTCTCACCGACAAGACACTTGATGCAACAATGCCAGTTTCAAATAACTCTTCATATGTTCTTGAACTGACACATTAATGGCGTGACGGGATATAATAGGGTAAGTGTAATCAAACAGATTTGTGTTGAATTGATTGCAGAAGAGTTAGCAGTACGAATAGAGAACCAAGACATCTTCTAGCCTGAGGAGCTCGAGCAATATACTATAAGTGACTACATCTTAGTTTCCAAATTTTAACTTCTATAATCTTGAAGAATGGAGTCCCTTGGTTTTGGAAAAGCTAAAAGTAGAAAAATTGGTGAGAGTAGTCAGCCAAAAGGAAAGAAACAAAAAACTGAGACAGAACATGAGGGCACAGAATGAAGATTAAACCAAGACCTCACTGATTAGTTGCCTGGTTCAAGGCCTAAAGCCAAAAGGTTCACACAACTTAGGGCAGAGGTTGATAAACTAGATGACAAATGAAAATTCATAAGAGACGTCTAGACTACCATAAGGGGGTATGAATTGTTTAATTTCCATTATCATAGAAAAAGTCGTTTTGAACTAGTATGCAATCCATGGAAGTTGAATTTGGGAAAACTGGTGTGCCCTAACGTGTTTGTGAATGTAAAATTGGTAAAATTGTTAGCTGATCACTATGACCCAAAGAATAAAGCAATATGTGACCCGTCTGGAAAGCTACAAATATATCTATCAAAGGAGGCAATTGAGCAAGTTTTCAATTTAGAAGGGTTTTGCAATGATATCATACATGAGGAATTGGAGAAGGAATTCTTGAGAATGGATATGATCTATAAGGGTTGGATGTTGCCAATTCATAGAGTTAAACAAGGCAGCAAGCCAGATCCTCTAGAGGATAGTGAGGGCCCCCTTTATCATGTGGACTTGTTTGAACCCTATATGAAATACACATATTTTTCAGTGTGTCAGGTATTGGGAATGGATGCCCCATAATACATGTCAATTGTGCCCATGATTATCACAGCAGATATCCAGTATCATAATTCTCGGCCATTTGACTATGCCTCATACATTTCTAGGGGACTTGATTTAGGACTGATGGCTATATAGGGTGGATCATCTACTTTTTACCTCAGGCATTATTCATTGTTGATGCACCTGGTACTATATTTTGATAGGAGTTGGGAGTATGGCCTCCAGAAATGAGAATTTCTTAGTTTGGTAAAGATGGTGAAGCATTACCTATTCAATTGTGGACCGCTATTTGGGATAGCAGGTTTGCTAATGCTAGTTTCATTCATTTTGAAGAATAGTTTGTGAAAAAATTGTACATATTGTATAAATATCCCTGTAATTATTCATTTTCAAATGAGATAAAGAGATTTCTTCGGCCAAAAGATTTCAATGGGCTGATTGATCATAACTGGGGAGATTGGTATTGTTTGGAGGGAGCTACAATGATCAGAGTCTATGAGTTTGAAGAGACCCCTTTCATTCTGCCAAAGACAGTTCCAAATAGGATTGCATATCTGGAGATTGTCAGACAGATGGATTATTGCAGTGTAATGAATTTCAGCTCTTTTGGGAAGCAGACTTTTATGCCTAACTCATTGTGCTTTGGTGATTTCACTGTGTTGGCCAAGGAAGGATACAATTTGATCATTGACAAACTACTTCAGTACAATATGAAGAGAGGACGACCCAGGAAGAATTTTGACCCAGAAGGGTATATCAATTCTGCCAAATTGAAGATAAACTTTGGAAAGTACCAGCTTGTGCCCTATCCCTTTGATGATATGATGCAGAATCTGGAGTAAGATGAAGCTGAAATGGTAGTTGAAAGATATAATCAGGGATTGCAGGATGTTGAGTTGTTATCTTTTGAGGAGGAGGAGACACCTAAGGACAATGTGCCACAAAGCCAACCTGAAAAAGTATCCAGGTTGAGAACTCAGCAGTATGTTTTCCCAATCAGAGAGTTGAGTGTTTAAAGTGGTGATGTAGATGCAAGGCATATTGAGTATAGATCATTTGTCTTAGATGATGAGTTCATAAATTCCCCAGAGTTCAAGGCATTTCTATACAGGTAGAAAGGGAAAGAAATAAGGGATAAAGTTGATGATGCTACTATAGGGAATGAAGAACAATTGTTGAATCAATTGAGGAAATGTGTGGATGATGAAATGACAAATATGACCCTTGAAAAGGGTAGGAAAATGTTGCAAGATGTTGGTGTCATGATCTTTCTTGGGCTAGATCTCAATTCTGCCCTTGTTTTTGATAGTTTCTTGAGGGATAGCAATGCTACACATAAGCTTGACAAAGAAAGTGTAATAGAGGTGTATGCTGGATCAAAATACAATACTGATGAAGGATCATTGATTATTTGGGCTTTATACCCACCCCACAGGAAATCAGTAGTGATTGATACAGAAAAGGAATTTGGCCATGTCATGAACCTAAAGGTTGGAGAGGCTGATCCTGTAGCTACTGCAAAAATTGGAGTAAATGTTGCAAAGCTGAACAAGCCCAAATTCAGATGTTGATAAAGGAAAGGGAGATGTACAAAGAAAATAATGAAAGAATGTTGAGAGAAAATGACAGATTAAAAGATTTGGTAGGAATTTCAATGGGGCAACCAAGATGCTCATTCAACGAGAAAGATCTCAAACAAAGGATCATTGGATAGGATCAAGTGCTTATTCCTAGGGAAAGCATGACGTAATTGTAGCAATAATCAAGAAAAGGCAGGATTTTTTAACTCCTTGGTTGAATAAACTTTGGGGAAAACATTCACATACTCTTGCTGCACTAAAAGAGCATGAAAGGATGAATGAATGAATCATGGAGAATTTTCAAGAAGTAAGCCAGAGAGATGCTGCTAATAGTGTTGCAACTGAAAATGCAAATCATTTTGTAAACAGGCATCAAAACTTCTAGGATGAATTGTAGGGAGACAAGCAAGGTCTGATGGATGCTGCCAAGAAAAAATTGATTGCATTCTCTAATGACAAAGGGAAACTGAAAGAAGCTGCCAGATGGAAGAATGAAAGTGAGTCATTATTAAATGAAGTCATGAGGATAGCTTCTGCAGAGGATACAATGTTAGAAGAAGTGAGAAAGCAGAATGAGAAGATGATAAAGATGGAGATCACGATCCAGAACACGGCTGGAGATGCGGATACATACGAGCACCAGGATTATTTGGATCATCTTGATAAAACTTACTTGTGGCTAAATAGAGCTTAATTATCTTCAATCTTTTTGTTATGTAAATATTATATTTCTAATTTCCAAAAGGACGTGTCCTTTTGTATTCTCAATGTATAAATATCTATTTCAGAAATGGAATTCGGGAGTGATAAGTAGAATAGGATAGAGGATAGAAAATATATAGTGTAAAACAATGTTTTTCCAATATGAGACTATGTTGCATTTGTAAAATCATGGAGATATCAATTGAAATCTAATAATATGGTGCAGTTGTTTCTGGTATGGGTTGTTTATGGTGCTCGTTGAAAGCATTATTGAAGTTGTCTCTAGTATGGTGTTTTCTGGTTATTTAAATTGGTGTAACAAGATTATATCCAGTTTGTTGGTACACATTTGCTGCATCTGTATGGTCAATTGATTGGTTCTTTCCAGTAAAGATTAAATCCTTTAAATTGATCATAGTAATTAGAGAATGTCAAATTGATCAGTAAGAAGAACTCGATAATCATAACCTTGCATGTTTATACAAGTTATAAACTAAATCAAATGCTAAACAACTTGAATGTCTGCTAGAACAGAGTATTTGTTTCAGATTTCTCTTGACTCCGCATACCCAATAAGGCACTGGTCTCTGTGTTTTATCATTCAGTTTTATTCAATCCTTTTTTACATCTGTTAACTAAGCATATTAGGATTTAGAATTTAATATTTCTATACAATTTATACCAAATTTGATTTTATTTGTCCATTTTTCATCTGCCATCGTGGACAAATCACTATAAGAGAGAAGATAAAAGGTCAAGTTTGCATAATTCATATAGGTACACCCGCCTAGGTTTAGTAGCACCTGAAGAGTAGAAGGTTTAAGCCACTAAAACCTTGTCTGTTAACCTAAAACATATCAAGAGATTGGCAACGTCTTAAGGTACCCTTTACCTACATTTTTGAGAGCTAACAGACACCATTTTGAAGGAGCTTCTTAAGGACATCTTTGATTGGTTCACCCAAGGGAGTGTATGTACATCTCTTTGGGAATTGCCTGGTTTATCTTGGATGCCCTTGGTTTTGACTGTTTTGATTATTTTGGATGACAATAGTAGGAGGTGTCGGTCTGGTCATTGATTTTTTTATGGTTGAGCACCTTTAAGAGTAAGAACATGACTCATTGTATTCACCATCTTAGCGTCAACAATGCCATCATTGGTCATATCTTTATTCTTGACCCAGTATTTATTTTTGTCTACAGGTGGGTTTTTGTTCATGTTCTTATGGCCATATTTTAGTTCTCCTTTAGAAATAAGGGCTTTCTCAATTTGGACACCCTTTTCGACTAAGTCTATGAAGGTTGTGCAACAATGGACTTGCAAGCTGTATTTCAATGGGCCTAGGAGGTTTTGGACAAATATTTCAGATTTTTCTTTCTCTGGTATATCAATATGGAAATGACTTTCTAAACTTCTCCATCTTGGAAGAATGGAATGAAAGTATCACCAGCTTCTTCTTGTGTAAGTGTGCATAGGTTGGTGATGGAGACATTTGTGTCAATGTTATAGGAATAATTTTACACAAATTTTTCTGCAAGTTCATCCCATAATTTTATTCCCTTTTGTAAAGTGGCAAACCATTCTAGTGTGGGGTCTACAAGACTCTTAGGGAAGAGTCTCATCAAATACATATGTTCATAGGCAATGTTCATGCAATTGGTTGTGAATTCTCGAATGTGTTCAAGGGGGTTTGTCTTTCCTTTGTATTTAGTAAAGTTTGGCACCACATATCTAGGAGGGAATGGTGGCATGTATAGGCTTGTGTCGAAAGGATATGGACATAGGTAATATGATGTGTGTGTCTTTTTTTGTTGCATTTGCATATTCTCCACTTGTTTTTGCAAGGTCACAATTTGGGCTATAAGTACGTCAATTATTGGATTGTTCAGTGCATCACACATGCTAGTGATAGAAATGCCATGAGTCCCCATATGTTGTGAAGATGTGTTTGGAATTTGTTGTGGGATGGGTTGTGGTGAGATGTATGACATGTTTTGGTTTTGAGGTTGTTGGTATAACAATTTTTTTATTATGGATATGATGATGGGTATGAATGTGTGATGCATATGTAGGAATGTGTCCTCCAGCCATATTAGTTGATATTTGCCAGATGTGTTGACCTTGAATATTTTGGTGCCCAAATGAATTCATATGTTGTGTAATCTAGTTTCCTTTTACAAATTGGTATAATTTTCCATGGGGAATGTTGGTATTTTTCCTTTGGTGGATGTGGGTATTAAGTTGTGATGACATGTTGATGTTTAGTTGCAGTCATAGAATAGAAATTAATCATTTATTTCTCCCAAAGGGATTGAATGAAGACCCACTAAAAGGATTTGATGTTGATGTTCCCATGGCACTAAATGAAGCTCCAAATAGGGGTTTTGAAGAGTTTTCCCCCATTGTTGAAGATCCAAAGGTAGCTCCAATTGATTGTGGGGATGTTGTTGACATGGCAGGCATTGATTGTGACATAGCTTGTGACATAGCTGATGTCCCTCCAATGGATGTTACATTGATTGTGTTGGAATAATTTTGATTGGATGTGCCATTAGACATAGCATTGATAGTGCTTGTGGAAATTTTCAAGGTGGCACCAATGAAGGTATTGTTTGCGTTGTTTTGAGGTTGACTAGTGTTGGAGGTGTTGTTCATATTGTTATTATTTGCATCATGATTAGGAGAGGTTGGTATTAAAGTGTTAATGTCAAAGCCATGTGGCAATTTGGCCCCTTGGCATAAAAGCATGGCTAAATATCTATCTCCATCATGCAAGACCAAATCTTCCACAAAAGAAGCCACTTTGGGATTTTGAGCAATAGCTTCTATGTCTTCCTCAAATACACGTTTTTGTTCATCTATACATATGAATGGTTTAAAGGGGATGCGTGAGGAAGATGGCGTGTTTATGTCATTGAAATGATTGATAAAATATGTGTCTTGGTTCATGTTTTGATTGATGTCATGTGAAAAAGGTAGAGTTGTTGGTCTCTTGTCCAAAATTCTCCATTTGTCTTTTTTTCTTTAAAGCCTAGTCTCAACCATATAAGGATTTTGTTCAAATTAGGAAGAGGGGTGAGAATGACAACTAGATAATGAAACTATGCTTTTGGGATTTTTGACTAAGAGAATGCAAATGCAAACTATGTTTTTGGGTTTTTGACAATAGGGAATGCAATATAACAATGTTGTTTAAAGGAAATGACAAATGCCAAAGGACAATGAGGGCCTTTTTTTTTTGGATTTTTAGGAATGAGGCATGCAAAATGAGGACTAAGGTATGCAAATGCAAAGGTCTAAGTAATGATGAAATTTTGGAAAAAGGTTTACTCAACCAGCCAAAACTTAATCTATGTCTCAATTTGGATCATCAAAGGACTTATTGGTGTGACTAAAGGACAATGACAAGATGAAAAAGTGAGGTTTCCTAACTAGAATTTTGAGTTGGAAAGGTCTCACAAAAAGGACAATGACTAGGGTAAATAATGTTGACTAAGTCTAATGACCGCCTACTCTTGAAGGAAAGGATTTTGCAAAGTATGGTAAGTTTTCCTATTGCAAATTTTGCAAATGAAATGAGGTCCTAAAGACTAATTGATGGCTGAGAATGATAACAATGAATTCTAAAGATGAAACTAAAGTTTTACAAGGATGGACCTATGGGAGATGCAAGCTAAAGATGTGAAAAAAAAGAAGATTTTGAGCAATTCCCTATCTAGTTTTTAACAAAGCCTCTGGAAAAAGATGTTTGATAACAAATTCAACAAGTCTGATCTTGGGTTTTGGAATGTAACAATATTTTTGTTTTTACCAGGAAAATGCATAATTTTAGGTCACAGATGTGTTGTAGTTTGTCAGATGCATCACAGTTTCATGAATGTGGCTTTACAAGTAATAGATGCAGCTTAATAAGGAAATTGTGGTGTTCTGTAAATCAAATGCAATGTAGTATAGGAACATGCATTGTACAGAGTAGAAAATGTGGCTTATCTGAGTGAATGCATTGCAAAAAGTGTCAAATGTAGCACATAATAGTGAGTGTGTTGCAGGTAGAATGAAGGTCCAGTTTTGTTGCAATTTTGGCCAATTTTTAGAGTTGTTTCAAGCTGAATGATTGTTTCCAAGTTTGTGAAAGGTGTTTATTTGTCTCAATGTCTTAGAAAAAACTTGGAAAACACAATATATTATCTTTTAATGATAAAAACATGCACAATGAAGACAAGCACAATCCTAGGTTAGGCAAGGACTATATTTACTAGATTCTGTGTGGGTTTCCCTAGCCGCACTCATTATTAGCAGGTGCTTTATAAGCTTGGACACACTGGCTCCCCTCCTCGACATTCACTTCTCTGGGTCAACCAAGCTTCAAGTCCCCATAAATCTCCCATGGCAGACTTTTCACCTCTACTAACAACTGTGAGAATGTGGATGCCTTGGCAACGGCCATTGTTATGCTAGCAAATAGATGGGTTTTTTGCAACTACACAAAGATTTTTAGTTTGGGACCCCCGTTCAAGTGGCCACACATGAGGAAAGATTAGCTCCAATAAGGAGGAATTCTAACCTGAAGAGGTTATGTCTTGGGGAGTTCACTTGTTTGTGTGACACATCCACACTCGTAATCCTAAGTTTTCCATTAGGATTCACATTTGTATGCCGGTCGAGGGTAGCTTGGCTAAAGAGTTCCATTGCCGGTTTGAGTCACCTTGGGGTGAGTACTTTTTCCCACCAAGGAAGGCCCAATTCATAGAGTCAATAATAGTTTCTCTTGCACCCAAGATTGTACAAGTGTGCAAGGGGAGAGGATACTTCTATTATTGAATTAGGGTGACACAAAATTGAAGGCACTTGTGAATTTTAGTTACCAAAATTATAATGTGAGGAACACTTAAGACACTTCATTTTTTAAAAACTTTTAGCTTGAAGTGTGAAAGAAAAAGTTCATTTTAAACCCATGATGTGAGAATTCATGTTCATTTTATGCCCATGACATGAGAATGCATCTGAATTTTAACCATATGAATGTGAATACAAGATTGTTGTTGTTGATTGTTTTCCTTAAGGAAATGAAAATGTGATAAGAAAATAAAAAAAATAAGGTTAGACTCCTTGCCACAAGTTGGAAATAGAAAATTAGTAACCCAATACCTCTATACTACTAAATGAAAAAGAGAAATCTGGAAAAATTCTATAAAATTCAAAAATAAAATTTTTACTAGGAAATTGTGTCGTTCTGCAAGGAAAATGTGTCATAGGGAAAAATTTGGAATTTTCTAGGAAAATGTGTCATTCTACACAACAAATGCATCTCGGAGCCGAAGGTTGAAATTTGCAAACAAATGTTTTGGCATGCAAAGCAAACACATTGTTCTACAAAGTGTATGTGTCACAACAGAGTAGATGCATCATTTTGTTAGTCAAATGGATCGTGGTAATTCAAATGCATCATAATAAATAGAAAATGTGTTGTGTCATACCTATACCTATAAAAATGAAAATGTCGTAAACAAAATGCACAATTTTGGTGGGTTCACCACTGTAACTATGGGAAATATTCAAATTAGTAGATTAGTGCCTAAATAAAAAAACCCAAAGTAAGCAATGAAGTACAAAGGAGATAATTGTTGGACTCAAGGAACATTGAGAGGGGGGGTTAATCAATGTTCCACAAATATAAACTTTAAATCTAGATTTTAAGCCATTAACAACACATAAACAAAAATAAAGATGCAAGAACATGAA
Organism: Sequoia sempervirens; assembly: GCA_007258455.2. Lineage (NCBI taxonomy): Eukaryota > Viridiplantae > Streptophyta > Pinopsida > Cupressales > Cupressaceae > Sequoia > Sequoia sempervirens. The sequence continues at coordinate 53,558,139 of VDFB02252616.1, forward strand.
CAAGATAATCAAAGCACCATAACACCAATAATTTTATGTGGAAACCCTATTAGGGGAAAAAACATGGTGGAGACTAATCCACAATTTATATACTATGTTAAAAGTATGAAGAAAAGGGAATGCACATGCATTCAGGCACACTGCCTAGAGCTTACTTCTCAAAACAAGGAAGGCTCACTACCTTACAAAATGTTAGAGATTACAACAAAAATTTGAACTAAGAAGGTAGCATCTACAAATGCCTAGTTTTAGTTCTGATGAAGCTCAATAAACTGATCTTTAGCCATTCTAACTGATTTTGTATTTATGCTCTGCTCTTCTCTTTTTTCTTCCCTTCTAAAAATATGCATAAATTGCTCAATCACCCTTCTAATACTCATACACACATCTTCTCTACTTTAATCACAAACTTTCACACTTTTTCTCTCATCAAAATGAATTACTGATCTCATATATATATATCTGCTAACAAGGATTTCAAACACTATATGTCAGCTTCACACAAAATATAATATTCTTTACATGTCGGATTCAAATCATAAATAATTTTTGATGTGTGCCCACACAAACTATAGCTAGGATGCAAATTTTTTTTATCAAACATAGAAAAAAATAAACAATCATACCTTATACATCCACAACATGCTTCATTGATTAGGTCAGCCATAATGAACAAATAGATAGAAAAACATTCTGCCTGATCTCTTTATTCATACACCAATTAATGCAACATCACAAAACTCACCAATAAGGTACCATACATGCTTAACAACCTATCCTTGGGATCCACAACACAAGATGATGATCTGGTGAAGCATACAGATTGACATACTAACCGAATACCCTATTCATCATGTTCTCTACTAGTAATACACTGTACTTGACTTTAGCTGTTGATATGACCAGCTTGAGATCTGCGGACCACAATAGTGACTTCAGTTGCCATCAATGAAAACACTAGAAGCCATACCAATAATCTCCTCGAGCCATATGCTAATAATAATAATATGAAAATAAAAAAATATATTACCAAGTGTCTTCAATCTCCATGGTTGACCTCCATTTCACCTTCTCTATTTGCTGCAATATGAAGTTTTCCCTCAGATTTTGTGTGAGCAACTTATGACTATGGCAATGTCCCAAGAAAATGTTGAAGGATTCTATTCTAAAATGCAACACAATGCAAGTATGCAACTATGAAGCAACTATGAAATAAGAATAAAGTATCCCTAAAAGAGCCTATTAATGCCAAGATGCCAAAATTCCAAGAGCTTGTGAGAAGTCAAAATGAGACCAAAATTGCCATTTTATAGAGAATGCAATTTTGGATGAATGGCCAAGATTGAAGATTGAAAAATGCCTTAGAATCAATGGACAAGATTCAATGTGACAACCCACAATTTGGGTTAGAGAAACATTAGGGTAAATTTGAAATGAATGGACAAGATTTTCCTTCTAGAAGATCAAATCAAGGGACAAGATGACGTGTGACAAGAAGATAAGGATGACACAGAAAAGGAGAGAGATGGAAAATCAAATAATATTAGAAATTATTTGATTTAAGAGGAAAAGTTATTATTTTGAATTAAAAATTAATTTAATTCAAAAGGTGGGGTCATGTGAGGCAATTTTAAATAAACAATTTAATTTAAAATGTCAAGGTGGATAATAATTAAATAAATTAAAGAATTTATTTAATTATGAGAGAACATTAGAAATTAATGATGTATTTAAATAAATAAACAAAATTTATCTATTTAAATAACCGGGAGGAATTAATGGACCAAGATAATTAAATAAATTTAAGAATTTATTTAATTATAGAAATACATTAGACAATTAGTGATGTATTTAAATAAATAAATAAAATTTATTTATTTAAATAATCAGGAGGAAATAAAGAGACATGAATTAATTAATTAACTAAAAAATTATTTAATTAATAGTTGAAAGTGGGCCATAAGACATAATTAAATATTTTAATTATGCTAGGAGGAATGTGGCAAAAATATAGCTTGCAGGCCTAGGTCATTTTTATGTGTCTACAATAAAAATAAAAATAAAACAAAAAAGACACGTCGTTAGGTGAAAATTGAAAGGCATCTTCTGACAATACAAAAGTAAAAATAAAGGATGTATCCAAGGGTGAAAACCTCTTCGAGGTGCCCAATGATGGAGGATTGAACTTTCTCCCCATCACACATGAGAAATTGGAAATTCTCATTAAGGACACCATGAAAGTAAACATAGCCACAATAAAAGATCCGAAAATTGTCCTCTTTGAAGCATCTTTGACAGAGGAATAAAAACCTGAATTCCAAAGATTATTCTCAGAATGTAAGATTAACTTTACATGGTCATATGCTGACATGCTTGGGTTGGATTTGGAATTAGTATTGCACCATTTACCCTTACAACCAGACACTAAGCTAGTGAAACAGAAGCTACGAAAGATGCACCCACAAATAGCCTTGTTAGTTAAATTTGAGCTCAAGAAATTGTTAGATGTGGGATTCATACAGTTAATAGACTATGCTAAATGGATTTCAAATCTAGTACCTATCACTAAGTCGAATGGTCAAATATGCATCTGCATAGACTTTTGAGATTTTAGGAAGGCATTCCCAAAGTATGACTTTCCATTACCAAACATAGACATCATAGTTGGCCTTACAATAGGATATGAGATGATTTCCCTCATGGATGGTTTCTCAAGTTATAATCAGATTTGGATTGCCCCTGAAGATCAGTGCAAAACAACATTCACATGTCCTTGGGGTACATACTGTTGGAACATCATGCCTTTTGGTCTGAAGAATGTAGGTGCCACATATGAAAGAGCCATGAAAAAAATATTTCATGACATGATGCATACCTTAATGGAAGATTATGTAGATGACCTTTTGGAAAAATCTTTGACACACAAGGATCACCTTAATGTGCTAGATAAAATTTTCAAAAGACTGGAAGAGTACAAGGTCTGCTTGAATCCTAAGAAATATGTCTTTGGTGTGACATCAGGGAAGCTTTTGGGATATATAGTTTCTCGCATTGGAATTGAAGTGGATATCGCCAAAGTGAAAGCCATATTAGATATGCCTCCTCCAAAAGGAATAAGCAAACTAAGGACATTGCAAGGAAGATTATAGTCTATCTGATACTTCATCGCATAGCTAGTTGAAAATTTTCAACCATTTCAATATCTTCTATGAAAGTGCATCCCCTTTGTGTGGGCTAATAAATGTCAAGAGGCCTTTCAACAAATAAAGGACTATCTATTGTCACCACATGTCTTAATGCCACCTATTGAAGGAAAACCTTTGATTCTATATATTTATGCAATGAATTCAAGAATGGGGGCATTGCTTGCACAAAATGATCATGATGAAAAGGAAAGGGAAATATACAACATCAGTCGCACATTGGTTGGATATGAACTCAACTACACACCTATTGAACATACTTTCCTTGCAGTTTTCTTCGCTACCCAAAAGTTAAGAAATTACATGTTGAATCATAAGACACATCTAGTAGCAAAGATTAATCCCTTGAAGTATCTCCTAAGTCACACAACACTGACATGTCGCTTGGAAAAATGGGTTATGATCTTGAGTGAGTATGACATTTACTATGTGGAACAAAAGGCTATAAAAGGACAAGTAATAGAAAATCAACTAGCAGATGCACCTATACAAGGAAATCATCCACTAGTAGTAGACTTCCCAGATGAGTCAATATTTCATACAAAGCCTAAATCACCTTGGAAACTTTATTTTGATGGGTCTCATACTAGTCATGGCTCGGGAGAAAGCATACTATTTATCGCACCACAAGGAGACTTGATTCCTAAATCATTCCACATTGCTTTTCCATGCACAAATAATGTTGCAAAATATGAGACACTTATCACAGGACTTTGAATGTCCATAAAATGGAAAATATAGAAATCAAAACACTTCTAGTCTTTGAAGATTCTCAGTTGGTAATAAATCAGGTCAATGCTGAATATGACACCAAGGATGAAAAGTTAATGCCTTACAAACAATGGTTGATAGTTTGAAAACATATTTCCATAGGATTTCTTTTGAACAAGTTCCTAGGGCACAAAACAAGGTAGCAAATACAATGGATACAATCAAATCCCTCCTAGACATTCCTAGCAATGTGCCACAATTTGATTTCTTGGTGGAACAACTTTTTGTTCTTGCATATGACATTCCAAAGTCATAAGTGGTGTGCAAGCTTGTTGGCCCCAACTCACCCTGGTATCAAGACATATACGACTATCTCTAGTCCTAGACCCTTCCCCCAAAACTTTCCAATAACCAATGAAAATCCTTTATCCATAAAGTCTCCTTGTACATTATCATCAGTGACACATTATACAGTCGTAGCTTTGACAATACCCTTCTTTGATGTCTTGACACTGATGAAGCACGAAAAACCTTATGTGAGGTACATGAGGGTATATGTGGATCTTATTCAAGTGGTCCTACCTTAGCTAAGAAGATCATGAGGCTTGGGTATTATTGGCCGATAATGGAAAAAGATGCACTTGAGTTTGTTAGAATATGTTTCCAATGTCAAATACATAGTGATTTGATTCATGCACCAACACAAGAACTTCGACTAATTACTTCTCCTTGGCCCTTCACACAATGGGGACTTGACCTTGTGGGAAAGATCCATCCTACCTCTTCCAATGACCATAAATTCATTATCACTGCCACTAAGTACTTCATTAAGTGGATTTAAGCCATCCCCCTTACATACATAACTGACAAATATATTTCCAAATTCATCCTAAACTACATCATCTACCAGTATGGTGTTTTGCAATCCATCACCACAAAAAATGGTCGTCCCTTCAAAAATCAAGATGTCCATGAGTTTTGTGAATGCTTCCACATCCAACATCATTTCTCCATGCCATAGTACCTACAAAGAAATGGTCAAGTAGAGGCATCCAATAAAACAATTATTAAGATTCTTAAGAAGAAAGTCAATGATGTTGGCCATGACTAGCACATACAATTTAACCCTACTCTATGGGCTTACTCCACCAGCATTCACATGCCTATAGGAGCCACTCCATTGACCTTGGTCTTTGGAGCTAAAGCCATCTTTCCCATCGAGGTTAAAATTCCATCTTTAAGAGTCTACATGAAGGGCCTAATTGATGATGAAGAGTATAGACAGTCATGACTGCATGAGCTAGAGATGTTAGAGGAACACAAACAAAATGCCTTAAAACATTTACAAGAATATCAAAATTTCATCTTTTGTAGTTATAACAAGAGAGTCATGGTTCAAAAGTTTGACATTGGCAATCCGGTCTTAATGAAAAATCCTAAGAATCAGTCTAACAAAGAAAAACTTGGCAAGTTTGAGCCCAATTGGTTGGGTTCTTGCATCATTACAACCTCATTCGGTTATGGAGCTTACCAACTAGCTACTCTAGATGGTGAACAATTGACAAAACCCATCAACAGTCTGCATATTTGAAAGTTTTATGCATAGCATTAGGGAGCCTTATTGAAAACCATCAAAAATACAAGAAAAATGAAAAATATAAAAAAACGCCACCCTGATGAAAACTTGGAAAATAGGAATCTTGGTGACATTGAATATATATATGAATGACAAAAATAGTAAAGAGAAATAATTTGTCGAATAGTGAAAACCTAGTAAACAAGCGCTTTGGATAAGTACCATGGTGAAAACCTGACAAATAGGCACCATGTGTAGTTGGTCTTTTCTTCACTATCTACTATCACTCCATCTACCTTAGTCCATAATAAACACCCACCCTTCTAACACCACCATGACACCTATCATAAAACCCCTACCATTTCATTCCATGGCTAACAATGTTTGACATCATGTCTTGCATACCGTCCATCCATCACCTCGAGCACGTCCCTTTCCACATCCTTCAAACTTGGTTAGTCCTAGACTTGATTGGGGGTAATCCTTTATTACCTAACTACACTAGGTATTGCGCATGGTCCTACCAATTGAAAAAGTCCTAAAAAAATGAAAAAAAAAATCATGTAATGTCCTAAAAATGGACAAAAAAATCATAAAAGTCCTAAAAAAGACAAAAAAATTCATAAAATGTCCTAAAAAAGACAAAAAAATCATAAAATATTCTAAAAAAAGACAAAAACAATTCATAAAAAGTCCTAAAAAAAGACAAAAAAATCATAAAATGTCATAAAAAAGACCTAAAAATCATAAAATGTCCTGAAGAAATACAAAAATCAAAATATGGAAAAAAAAACATCCAAATAACACTTGAAAATCCCAAAAATAGAGTCATAACTTGTCAAGTCAATCATGTCAATCAGTCCATGTCATTGTCAAACTATGTTGTCTTGCTACATAGGCAAGGATCATCTTTGGGCCCCTGAGACATTAGGTCGGTCCTTTTAGGTATTTCAAAATAAAATCATGACTCAATATTTTGTCAATCAAGACAAAGTCATTGGTTGTGTCAAACTACGAGGTCTCTAAGTGTATGACATAGGAAAGACCATCAATTAATGAGCCCCCAAGGTTGCACTAGCTCAGTCCATTAGGGTTCATGACACTGCACTGACACACACATCAAACAAGTTATGCTAAAAAAGATAATGCCTAATACAAACTATGGAAATCATTTAATCAAACATGTCAATTACATTAGCATGTCAACATCAACATGTGGTCAATCTTGTCACTTAATCAATTCTAGTCAAACTTAGTCAAAACCAATCAAACTACCAATTCTTGGTTATTCTTCAAATGTGTCCTTTTGGAAAATATCTCTTGTCATTTATTTATGCCTTAGGATGTGTCCTTCCTAGGAATTTTCATCGTCATCTAGCATTTTGAGGGATTCTCTTGGCATTTGAGGATCGATCCTCCTGACAATGACATCATTCAAGATGTGTCTTTAAATTTGGCATTACCTGGCATTCATCACCTAGACATCGTCAAACATGGAATTTTGGCATCAAAAAACTTGGCATTCAGACACACTTGGAAAACACTTGGCAAACACTTGACAAACAATATCTTGCCATTTTTTCCTTTGATTTTTCATCATGCTACGAGTTCTTTGAGGATGTCCTAGCAAAAACATTTAGAGGAGTAGTAACGTATCATGATGATTGGCTTGTCTTGTCTTTTTCAAATAGTCATGTTTCTAGTTCCTTGAGGATGTCTTGGCAACAAGATTTAGAGGAGAAATGATGTTTCATGGCTTGTATTTCTTGTCTTTCTCTTTTTTGTGGTTGATTGTGAAAAAAAGACTAGGGAAATTGCACTCCTAGTATGAGTCATGGTCATCCTTGTCTGCAACTTCTTGTCTTATGTGATGGTACAAACTTGCACACTATTTATCTATGTCATATCATGGTGTTTTTTGGCCATTACAATAATCCACCTAATGATGATTAAGAGCAACAACTATTAGTTTTTTGGAAATATGTTGAATGATTCTATCTTCGCACTAACAACTTTCTCCTTTTGTCTTGTTGTTTATCCTCTTACATCTCTTGATGATATCCTATGAGATACAAAAATATAATTGCATATATGATAAAATATACATTGCATTAGTTAATCAAATTTACATATATCCATTCAAATATTCACTAAGGCATAGCTTACAATACTTGCATTTATTTGCATTCACATAACATAAAAAGTGCATTTAAAATTTCCATACATTTTCCATATACATCATAGAATAGGGAATCATGTGTTGCATTATCCATTGATATATAATCTCACATTAATGCATCTATAATCATAAACATGACATTCATTAGAATCAAAACATTATGCATCCATATAAAACATCATCATCATTTAACCATCATACATAACATAATATCACTATGGAATATAAAAATAAATAACCATCATAATTGCATACATCACATCACATATAAAAGGAATCATCATAATTATCATAAATGTATACATCATAGATATAATCAACACATAAAGAATATAGGCTGCACCAAAAATGCATTATATATATAATCTTAAAAATCATGTCATAGGATAGAGTTAAGAGATATTCCAAAATAGACCTCGCAAGCTCGATGGTCAAAATATAAATGTCATAACATAATGTCTCAAACATAATGAAAGGATAACAATCATAGTGTCTATGTTGTACTCTCCTCATACCCTCAGGAAAATACCGAGGTGACCGTTGCTCTATGACAAGAATTGATGGCATAGTGGGCATGGTAGGTAGAGTCTGAGAAGCTAATGGATCTATAACTGAAGGTTGACTGTGCTCTGACTTGTGACCTAAGGTAGAAGAACCATGGTTGTGGTTGGATCGTTGGCTTGAAGAATGCCTATGGTTGTGATGGGACTGGTGACCTAATGAATGCCCTGAGGAGGTAGAACCACCCACACTGCTTTGGGTGTGGCTATTGTGTGTCTAACTACTACTCCTTGAGCCACTACCTATCCTACTCTGAGATCTAGATAATCTAGGCTCTTGTTGCTCAGCTAACACTACGCTCTCATATAACATACGATACTAGCCCTGACTAGCACTAACCCTGACCAACTCCCTGGCTACATCCCTAACTGGCCTTGAACATAACTGTGAGAACTCCGCACACTAGCTCTATGCCTCATGCTATCGGATCTCAGCCTGATCCCACTTTACTTGTGTAACCTCTAACTTTGCTCATAGGGATTGAATCTTTGTTGTGGCCTCATCCATTCTCTGCATATCTTCCAATCTATGGTCAACTATAACATCATGAGGCAAAGGTGGTCCTTTGGGTATATCATCCTTTCCCTCCACCATCTACTCTCTAAGTTGTCTCTCTGCCTCATCCATAACATCCTCACCACCAATGTCTAGCTCCTCATCATCATCACCCCCAACTGCCTCCTCCCCTACGCCGACATCTAGGAGCCCTCCTCCTATAACCACCTTGGCATCCACCTATACCTCTTACCTAACCTCAGCCTCCACCTTAGCCTCTTGCCTAACCTCATCCTCTAGTTTCTCCTCCTCCTGATGGACTCCCTCATCCCTCTCCTCCTACTCAACCACCTCAGGGATCACATCAAGGGGCACCCTCTCAACACATTGTCGTACTCTCCTATCCGACCTCCTACCATCTCCTCCTCTCCTCCTCCTCCCTCCACCCCCACCATCTCCTCCATCTCCTTCATCATGTCCATCATCTCCTCCACCCCTACACATATCTCCTCTCCCACCATCTCCTCAGCCTCCATCCCCCCTCCCCCTATCACCATCTCTACTTCCTTTTCCACCTTTCTACACCCATTGTATCACTGAATGATGGTCAACTGGTGCTGGCTCATCTGGTTCTATCAAGGGCTATGGCCTATGTGTCTACAACCATCCACCAAACTCTACCGTCATGCTAGGATCCACTAGACCCCCACTCCAAGCCCACTGTTGTGCTACCAACCCATCAAATTTTTGCTCTGCCAAGGGTATTGATATAGATGGTCTCTCAGGATGATCTCACATACTCCGTTGTCCCCACTGGCACATCCTGTTGCTCACCAAATTGTCGTAATACCCATTGGAGTAGGTACATATGAATAATAAGTTGTGACTACATGGTACAACCAATAAGATATCTGAACTATCAGTAGAATGTCAAATGATCCCCCTCATCAGCCCATTGTGTACAATATCTATATGGCCTCTAGAAAAATTCCATCAAGGTATCAATTTGATGTTGTCAGTATCTTGTCTCCCCAACTCTGGTCTGTTGTAAGGCACCTGCATACAAATAAATATAAGGCATCCCATCTTCCAACTGTGGTCTTTGAATAGGCAGATGAAAGGCGAGGATATGCTCCCAAGCCCAGATCATAAGCAATGTCATCCCACAGCTGATGTTGTGTGCACCTTTGTACACCACCTCATGCAACTGATGATAAAGAATACCAAGAAGATATGGTCCCCACATGAAAATAGTCTTGTCCTACCTCATCCTCACAAGCACATCTCCTAATCCAATAGGGAACCCATGTTTGTGATAGTCTAAAATTAGTACACCAACACTCAACGTGCATAACATTGCATCCCATCGAGGATAGTGCTCTGCCATGAACTCCCATCGAATCTCGTATCCCTCGATGCCTAGTCTTGCACCATCATTGGCCTCATAATACTCTATAATAGCCTGATGTCCTCGATGTGGATCATAAACAACATGCTATCCTCGGATTAGAAGGTGCAAAATCTAGTAACCATCCTCCAGCATCATGGTGGCCTCTCTCATTGGCAAGTGGATTGAACAAGTCTTTGAATTTCATCTCTCAGCTAATGCTATCAAAATACCCCTATTTACCTAGACAATGGGCATATAGGTCACATAGTATAGTCCTAGCCACATTAGTCATCTATGCTCTCTATCTCGTAGCTAATCTCTAAAGGAATATGTCAATGCTCTGAACTCACATGTGTAAATCGATGGTAATAATTTTTGCACGAGAAAAAATGAGAGTCAAAACATCATTTAAACATCATCATTACCATCTATCTAATTAAGACTAAGTAGAAATTAAGTCTAAAACTAAGTCAACCTTGGTCAAAGTAAAATGTGTCGCATCAACGCCCATTTGCATCAAGTTTAGCTCTTGATTTGCATCATGCTAGACCATTTGTGTCGCATGAGCTCACAAATGTGTCATCTCATAACACATGCATCGCTCCACCGATCATATGTTTCATTCTCAACACACTTGCAACAAATGGCCTCACATTTGTGTTGCCACAGAGTGCTTGCATCTCTATAACTATCATTTGCATTGCACAAAGGTAATTGCATCTTACTAGTACGAAAATGTGTCACTCTCTAATGGACCCCTCGCGATTGCATTGAGATGCATTAAGTGCATGCAACATGAACACAAATGTGACTTAGTCGAATGCATGTGTCGCAACGCATTCATTACCCTAACTTTGAACCCTAAAAAAGCATGTAAAATGATGAAATGACGAAGTGGGTAAGGGGTACTTACCAATGGTTCTATGCCCTTCGGCCATCTAAAAGTCTGAACAATGTACCCACTGTGCTTGGTTGCTAGAATCACCATCTTCGTGCAAAGTCTCCTCTCTCTGAGCTCTCAAATTTCAAATACTAAAAGTGAAAATGAATTGAATTTTTATGCATTTTGAACCTATTTATAGGATAAAATTAGGATTTTCTTGAAAATTTTATTATTGGAGGCTCTCTTGATCAACTTTGACTGACCTATTGATTGCTTTAAATGTGTCAAAATATAAAATCACTTGCCCCACTGATTTTCTAGACATCAAATTGACTTTTTGGGACACTTTTCAAAATTTTCTATCGCAAGGCCAAAATTTGAAAATTTTCCTTACGGGGCATAGATACTCTATACCTTCGTTGGGGCATGTTTTTGACCAAATTTTCTTTGTCACAATGCAACGGGCTGCATTATGACAAAGAGGGGCAAAATGTAGACACATAAAAATGACTTAGGCCTACAAGTTCTATTTTCTCCATATTTCTTCCTAGCATAATTAAATTTAATTATTTCCTATGGTCCAAATTCAACTATTAATTAGGGCAGGGGCCCTAGCTCGGTTGGCTAAGTAATTCCGTTGCGGCTCTGCTGGTCACGAGTTCTAGTCTCCCCCCATCCCGTGGTACCGGAGGGCGTGTCGCGCTAGCGCCGCCGGTCACGTTAAAAAGTTTACCAGGCGCACTGCTGTTTATAGGGGGTCGTGCTACCCGATTCCTGCAGTCTAAAAATAAAAAAATAAAAAAAATTCAACTATTAATTAAATAATTCATAATTATTTAATTAATTCATGTCTTTTATTCCTCTTGATTATTTAAATAAATAAATTTTATTTAAATACATTGCTAATTTTTCTAATGTCTCTATGATTAAATAAATTCTTAAATTTATTTAATTATCTTTTGTCCATTATTTCCTCTTGATTATTTAAATAAATAAATTTTATTTATTTATTTAAATATGTCATTAATTTCTTAATATCTTCTCATAATTAAATAAGTTCTTTAATTTATTTAATTATTGTCCACCTAGGCATTCTCCTAATTTTAAATAAAATTATTTAAAATTGTCTCACTTTCTAATTTTCTCTCTTTTAGTAAATAATTTGAAATTAATTATTTACTATCACATGGCCCCACCTTTTTGAATTAAGTTAATTTTTAATTCAAAATAGAAACTTTCCTCCAGAAATCAAATAATTTCTAATATTATTTGATTTTCCAGCTCTTTCTTTTTTCATGCCATTCTTACCTCTTTGTCACATGCAAACTCGTATGTTGATTTGATTTTCTAAAATCACATCTTGACAGTTCATTTCAAATTTAACCTAATGTTTCCCTAACCCTAATTGTGGGTTGTCACATTCAATGTCAACCATTGATCTTAGGGAATTTTCCAATCTTCAATCTTGGCCATTCACCCAAAATTGACTTTTCTATAAAATAGCAATTTTGGTCTGATTTTGGACATCTCATCTCATCTACATCTTAGACATCTCTCAATCTCTTGGCATTGTGATCTTCACATCCTAGGCTCTTTTATGCATACTTTAGGCTTGCTTCATAGTTGCTTAGTTGCATTGTGAGGTCTTTTTGATAGAATCCTTCAAAATTTGCTTAGGACATTACCATTATCATAGATTGATCATCACAAATCTGAGGGTAATTATCTACTTGCAACAAATAGACAAGGTGCAATGGAGGTTAATCGTGGAGATTGAAGACATATGGTGAGATCTCTCCTTGTTTTCATGTTGTTTACTCCCTTGTGCTTCATTGCTTTGCTTTGGGTTATTTTTTTAATCTCTAATCTGCTAACCTAGGTTTTCCCTAAGCTACACATATATATGTTCACTTCAATCATTGTTACTTTGAAAAATTAGTCAATCATTTCACAACATAATGAATTTACATCTTAAGAAATAGTTCATTTCCTTTTATCATGACAATGCCAACAATTAATGCATAAGCATCACATATATTGGCTTGCAACAATCACACCATCAACACAATATTGACATATCACACACTTTAGGGAATGTGATTTATGAGGAGGAATGTTGCCAAATGTCATATCACTGATCTAATGCAACTACCATCACTATGTAATCATGATAATATTAGAAAAGATGGTCTCGAGAACCTCTCTAGGATCCCTCCATACATTTCATAGTACCTTCCCATTGTTTTTGTAAGGTGGTTAGCCTTTAAGAAGGAAGGTACACAAAGAATCACACACTAGGAGAGAATGGATTATGACCATCCTATACCAATCCCATTTACATCCCCCTCCTCATAAGATAAATTCGTGAATGCATCTGCATCCCCATACAAACTACCAAGGATTCCTCCTTGATATATCAGTTTATAGAGTTCACATCATGACACATATGCCAATAGCTCAAACAAGCCTCAAACTTAAGACTATAAAAATAATATTTTAAAATTTAAAACAAAATCTCAAGAAGTAAAGAAAAATAAAATAAAATAAATCAAGTACAAAGGAAGCATATCAATCCAAACAAAAACTATTTAAATCAAATTATGTCCTTAAGGCAAAAGAGACCACACAAATTAAATATCCAAAGATATATAATACTATTGGAAAAAATAACAAAAGAATATTCAAAATAATATAGATTTCACAAAAATTGACACATTACATGTACTATGTGACTTGTTCAAGCCACTCAAGGGGTGGAGGGGAATGGTGGTTGTCAAATCACATAGCTAGAAAAACATAGTGGTATCATGCTACTTATAATAATATCATGGTCTTCAACTACAAAATAATCATATAGTAACCAAGCATAGTCCCACACAACCCAAGACATGCCAACCAAATAGCCATATATATATATATATATATAAAGTAGCTTGCAAAGAAGTTATTTGTACAATGAATCTTATGGGTATGTGCAGGATCATCATGGAAAAAACAAGCCCTTAAGTCACAACAAAAAATTCAAAAAAATCAGAGATAGGCAACTTGACGTAAAAATTTGAATAAGTTATCTACATTATTTCAAAAATATGTAAGAATCGAATCTATAGCAAATAAATGTAGTTTCTAAACTACTAGGTTTATTTAAGAAAAAAAATCTATTTGGTGAAAATTTGAAATTTCAATGTAGTAGTACTTAAATTTTAGGGAAAAAATAAGAAGTAGGTTTCTGTCTGACCACCCTAACCACAATAAAATGATAATATTTTTTATAAGATTTTAGATATAAGTAGAGGATTCATGTCCGGATGTGACCCATATTTTTTGTAATTTTTGTCTAGGTAAATAATTAATTATGAATTTTTAATTACAACTTTTAAAAAATATAAAAACTCGTATGTCTAACCACCTTAGCTTAGTCAAAACTTCATGAAATTCAATTTTTCATATTTTAATCCTATAGTATACGAAGCATAGAATGTCATGCATGTTTCAGATTCAAAAAATGTGATATCGTTTGAAAGCTATAGATGTTTTTCAATTAGCCTATCAATCAAGACTTTAGTCGTAATTCAAATAAAAAATTAATAATAATAATTTATTAAATTCAAAGTAAATCATAATTTATATTGGTGGGAAGTTGAAAATATCCTCTAAAAACCCTTTTCATTTCATCAATTTTGGGTAAAAAAAGTCGCCAGCCACATGGGCCATCATATCACTTACATATTGCCACTTTTTGGCCCATCATGATCCTACACATACCCTTACCCTAGAGAACATCATCACCAACACATATCTCTGTCATCATCCCTGTAGTTCTATCATAATTACTGTAAATCCTATGACCTAAGAAATGATATAATATTTTGTTGTCAGATGCCTTACATTTTGTCATTTTATATTCTTTAAAAAATTTAAAGATAATAAGAATTAAACAATTGCATTCTTCTCCCTTTGTTTCTAACATTGCTCATGGACCATTATTAGTTAAATAATTACACATGTATGTGAATAGACCAATACTGATACCACAAGAACACTATAGTTAGTACCCGCACCTTTGAATATCCAATCTTTATAATATCTGTAGCCCAAGTGGAAGCACATACAAAGTTTGGCACACTAGATCTATTGTCAACCTGTGGGATACAATCAAGGAAAAAGGTTTTGCACTATGGACGAACAAATGTGGTCCTCAAAGGGGGAGCAGATCCATCTCAACAATCCAAAGGAGATCATGATTTCTGACACTTGTCCACTGGATAGCACAAGGATACATCAAGAAACAATCATAATGTTCCAATGAATGAGGGACTCCCTCAACCACAAATGAAGGAGGCTCTCAACCCTTAGGCGAGATCCACTCCTTAGTCACACCCAAACCCTCATTACACAAACAAGACTCCACATTGAACCGAAACACACAACCAAAACATGTAATATTAATACACATAATTTAGCATGAGGGTATAAGCAAGTAGATCATCGCAGATTTCCACCACACCCTTATCCTAAGTTGGATATCCAATATCTCAAGCTTGAGTCGCAAACATAACATTCACTAGTTTCTCACAACACATATTATAATGCACTTTCAAAAATCTAGATACACTTCTTAAAAGCAACACTTAGCCATTTTGAACTTTATAAAGACCACTTAAAACTATCAGAGCATGAAATTGTTTACATTTGAAATAGTTACCAACACCCAAGTACATCACTATCACATTGGATTTTCAAGAAGGAATTCCACATAATTCTCAATCCCCAACACGACTCTAAAAAAGATGCTAGAACAATAAAGAATTTCACCATAAACCAAAATCATAATATGTAACACTAAGGATAAACTCCTTGTTTACAAACATGTTTCAACTCATAGTTCCATTGCACTAAATTTAGGAATAATTATTAGAAATAAGATAATTACTTTAATAATTGAGGCTAATTTATCTCATTTCCAATCTTCTACTTGAGAAATTAAGATAATATTTTATGTATTACTTAGCAATATTGAAACATCAAATCTTTTGAATAGGACAACTTTTAAACATCAAATTACTATCATCAATAAAATAAAGCAAGAGTTTTGTCCATAGTTAAACTTTTCACTTTCAAACAATCAACATTAATATTTCAAAATTTTAGGCATGTCGTCAACATATGAGTACAATTACATTAAATTCATAGCAAAAGGTTACACTTGTCTAAAATCATTGATATTTTTCATAACTAAATTGTAACAATAAGAAAATCTAGAGTAAGAAATATTCTTAATAATCAATCCATGTGTTATGGTGGATAAATAGATTGTATTGAATCTCTAATGCACAACCAAGAGAGCATCCAATTATGATGGACCACTTTATTGCACCAATCATTAAATAATTGCTCAATAAAATGAATTTATATAGTTAGCATCCAACTCTATTATGAAGCAAGTTAAAGTGGTGAACTTAAGTAACTTTAATTAACTACCTCCAAAATGAAATCACCCATGTAAACAAGACTATTAAATCTTTAAAAGAAAAAATAATAATTTCATATAAATCCATTTCCTTCTATTCGATGGTGAGCATTAATAATACAACATTACCTTCTATAATATATTAGAGTTTCGTAAGACCAAATTGTCAAAGTGTAAGGAAGAGTTGTATACAAAAAGGTGAAAGAAAAACAAGAAAGTGAGTCAAGAGATTTACTAATTCCCTTAACAATGAAATATTTCCATTACATAAAATATTCCATTAGCATGATCAATCAAAAGTGGAATAACAAGTATCATTATATACCCATTTAATACAACAAGCTTAATAATCACAAGTAAATTAGATGAATACAACTCTTACCTTTATTACAAACTTGTTTTAGAGGTGTAATTCTCTTAAATTATTAAATCATGCAACATCATTTTATTATTTACTTAACTAAGACCAAAATCCAAGCTCTTTTCAAATTTTTTTCTAACTATTAAGCCCAAAATAGATGCTCATACCTGATTAAAGGGAGATTGCTCACAAATATTCACGTGATATTATTAATCTATGACTACATCATACAACCATCCTTCAACTAAAGACAACTTACTGGAATCCAAATTTTTATTGTTCATCACCACTTTTCAATCAATATTATAAAGATTTTATAGTATGATATTTATCTAATTAAGGAACAAGTTCTTGGAAGAAAACTATACTAAGATATTACCTAATTTTGGTCACTAATTGTGAAATATACCAACATTCAACATCTTCTACTCTTATATCAAATTCTACCTCTAGTTGAGGCTAATATCTATTAAATCAATCTCTAAACATCAAATTTATTACTCAAAGGAGCCAATGAATGATAAGCACTTACATCAATTTCAATAGTTATAATTTGCACCCAAACATCTATATCCTAATTTTCTCATATAATATTGGTTAAATCAGAATTATAAGACCAATAAATAATTAAGGAACTCATCAATATGGAATGGGAAACTAGTAATTGATAATACTTTGATTGAGGATATCGCAACATGTACTATTATCCTACTTAACATTAACAAATTCATGATAACTTATGATTTTTCCTTAATGGGAATCTACATCATTCTTCAATCCAAAATGAGTTTCTTCAACTTCTTACAAAATCTATTATAATTAAATAATTTTTTACTATTCTAGAAATTTAAACATCTACCAGGACTCAACTCTATTAAAAGTGTATAGTACCTCACAATTTTGCATTCGAAGTAAAGGTCAACAATATCCTTTGAAGAGATAGTTTTGAAATTACCTCAAGAAAATTAAACTTTTGATATGTTAGTAGCAAAGCACACATTATTTCTATAGTAGAAGATGTGATTATAGAAAATATCAAGCCAAGGAAGTATCAAACAAGGAGAATAATGTATAATCGATAATTCTACATAATTATTTGAAGAACATGCTATAGTTAAATAAATTATTAAGAAAAAATAACAAACTATTTCAAATCAACAATTGGTTGAGGAAGAACAAGATGAAATTTTTTCTTAGTGATCAAAGGAAGATTAATAAATTTATGAATTACTATCTATTATACTTGTATTAACAACAAGGGTACAAAGATATAAGATGTAAATCAATTGGTTGGGATTTAGAGTTCAATACCTTTAATTCAATTTTGTGAGGCAAATTTACATACCCATTTATATTTTGTTCACCAGTTCGAGGATTCACTCAACTTGTGTGACTTGGAATACAATCCAAGTTGTATTCTCATTTCCATACTTGTTCCTTTTTCTACTTTTTTCCACAAAGCTCTAAAAGCATCGCAACCTAGTGCTCTGATACCTATATAATGCCTTCCCCAAGATTAAGCTAATACAATACTACAAAGTAAATAAATAAAAGATGTAAGTAATAAAATAGAAAAATTAAGGATAAACTAATAAATTTAAAACTTGTCTAATGTTATGAATTAATAAAAATAATGATGAATTCTTCTATGCTTGAAATGAATATTTTTTTTCCTTTTTAAAATCAACATTATTGTTCCAACTTTACACTAATTGACAACATCATTTGCATTCATCTAAATGTCACTTAAACATGAAACCTATTATTGATAAGGTTATCATTAAATCTCCATATTAACATAATCCTCAAGAACATCCATATTAGTATTAGGACTACCTAACTTGGTTTTAGTCAATTTTTTGTTCCAGTTGTAAAGTAGGAGACAATAATGTTTTAATTATAAGTTTTATTAGATTTATTGGGTTTCTCTTATTTTCTAATATGTTCGACAAATATTGTATTCTAGAAACCTTTTAAATTTTATCATCTAAATCTTTTTCTTTCATTCTGTGTGAGCATATTTGTAAGACTATTTTATGATAGATTTTTATTCTAAATAAAGATGTCAATGTTTTCTTAATAAATTGTAATTGGTGATGTAGGTTAATGCAATTTTTCAATATGTTTTTTTGAGATTAATAGTTGAGAAACCCATTAAATTATATATTTCAATATTTTTTTAACAATTAATACAATTAAATATGTGAAACTACTTTTCATTAGATTATCATTTGGCATAAAGGTAGCAATATTGTAATCTCAACAATTGATTACTTAAGTGGGATAAGATGAGTCTTTGATATTGTTTTCTAAATTTCTTATTGATTATTTATATGGAATAAATACACTATAATGTACATTAGAGAATTTACTCAAATAAAATTAAACATAGTTGGAAAATGTATGTATCAAACATTTACATAACAACTTCCTGTACACGAAATATCTCATCAAAACTTGGCTTTTTCTAAGTTAATCTTTACCTTTGAATTCTATAATCGTCCAAGATAAAATAAACTAACCTTTATCTGAGTCCCTATTCAATTTTAACAAGTAGAGTATAACACCTTCAACCATAATTGAACTCTAAATGACAAAATATTCATAGGTTCTTAATAACTTTACAAACCCTCACAAGACCAATATGCTTCTCTTGAAATTCATAAGTTGAAAGTACCAAGATAATCTTTCTTTTTCAACACATGTACCTAAAATACAAATATCCACAAGGAATAAAATAAATAATATTCTCCAACCGGCTGTCCACCCAACCATAGGATTGAGATTCAATCCACCCTTGAGATAGGGTCACATAGCACTTCCACAAAATACTTTCCACATAGAATCCAAAAAAAAAAGTGCAACATATAACATCCACATTACTAAACTTGACACATTAAAGTCACTAATCACAAGGGTTTCTAGACAAGTTTACACTATATACTTTGCACATCACAACATCTTGCATTCGTATTTATTTATTTTAACACACAAAAAGGGTATAAATGAAATTAAACTAAACAAGGTGAAAGACTCAACCAATGCAAACCCCAACACACTCCTTGCAACCACACAAGAGATTCAATATCAAATTCCACATATATTTTTTATAAGCAAGACCAATATGACAAAAAACTCATTACAAATCAACAAGATAGATAACTAAAATGTTAGACCTCACCAATAAAGTTTTCTATCCAACTTGTGGAAAATCCCCTCAAGAACTCTCTTCTATTGTTCCTTCCTCTTCACAAACGTGACAAGAACTCAAAATGAAGAATGAAAACCAAACATTAACTCAAGAACAATACAAAAAAGAAAAAGAGAGAAACCCCCTCCTCCACACAAATAGAAAGAATAAATGGAAGAGGAAAAGGAAACCACCTTTTCAACTTCCCAACCACCCTTTCAACTCTAATTTTCGTTACTTTTCATAAGTGAGTAATTAGAGTGGGTTTTAGACTTTATTATAGAGGTTTCATGGAATAAAAATACCCCTACTGCATAAACCTATCACCTAGGAAATTTTTTAGACAATTAAGACCACATAAGGACTTAATAAAACATAAAATAAATTGCCATATTAATAAAGTGACTCAAGGGACTAAAAACAACTCACATGCACATAACCCATACCACACAAAACAAGGTTAAATCACATGCCCATGTAAAGAATAATATTTCACAAGGATATAATAAAGGAAGTAGCTATGTGACCCCCTTATCAACATTGACCAATTTCTTTAACTTGTTTACTCAACCAAGAAATTGTATTAGTATTACTTATGATTAATAATAATTAAAACAAATGACTTACATGAATTAAAATTTTTAAGAATAATATTCAACTAGAAAATTAGATCCACTAATCTACACAGTAACACTCCTTGCTTGTATGATACTTGTTATAGAGTCAAGGAACAATTGAGTGAATACTATATGCTATCAAAATATCACTGCTGATGTCAATAGAATATTTAACTTTTAATGCATACCACAATAAATAACATTGAATATCAGTAATTGTCTTCATAATGACACCCACTCACATCTATGATATATAATCACCTAACATAATGTAATCCACTTAATATAAAAATAATATTACCAATAACTTAGCATCTTGATCATTTCATATTTATGTAGACAAAGAATGGAACTCACCTGACTATCACATGTATTCACAACAACCATTAGATGAGATTAATAAAGAATATGAGCATCTTTATGGTGTAGCAACAACCATCACTCATGTTTACTATCCAACATAAAAGAACATAGAATATAGCATATAAGCCATCAAAAAATAATAGGATCAACAAGACCATAGTGTCTTACAACCCACATAAAGAGATAATTACATGAGAATGCATCAAAAGCATGTTATTTATGATTTTCTCTAAAAGGATAATTTATTAATGATAATTTTATTTTAATGAGAATTGTATGAATGTTTTAAAAAGGGATTGATATATATGGATTTTTTTGTGCAGGAGAAATAGGATGTTGGACTATGTTTTGGTATGGATGGTCAAGGAAATCTGGGTTGCAAGCAAATATAGCGATATGGGTATCGAAGAATTGTGAATCCTAGTATTATGAATGTAGTGAAGGAGTGTGCCTAGCTCTAGGGAGATTTACTTCTAGGTGTTTTATGCCCAAGCTCAAACCTGAATGTAGGAACAAAAGTGCTTGTGGATTGGGGTATCTATATTTGATTCCACCTTATCACTCTAAATATCTAGTAGAGAAATTTCCTATATTTTGTTTGACAAATCTGCTTGGTTCGGGTTTGATTCTCTGATTGAATTTGAAAGACATAAGTCCAAAAGTTTCAAAGTACTAAAGAAGGTTGACATTTGTTGACATATTTAGAAGTTCTCTTGCCACTTGTCATGTGCCATGTTCCTTGTTGCAATTCATCCCTTGGTTTTACTCTTATGTGTTGGTTAAATTTCTTAAGTTTATTGTTCTTATAAAAACTTGGAAAATGTTTAATTTTAAGTTAAGTGCAAAATTTGTGGATGTCGGAGAACCAAAACTTTTTTCAAGTTTTGATCTTTTTCCTATTTTTTGTTCTAATCTAGATTAAAAACTTTTATGCTTCATTAGAAGTTAACTAATATCATAACCAAATTCAAATCTATTTCCTGGTATGAAATCTTACATAGTTGATTGTTTGTTCCTATCAGACAAGACTATGTGTTGTGTTGTTTAAGGGTGCATACTGACACTATGTAGTGACAAACAATCCCCCTATTCTTTAAACTCTTGCATCATTTTGTTCCTAGTTGTGAAGAAATCTAGTTTTGTATGGAATGGTTTGCTCTAGTTTGGTTATTTCTTGAGGCATGCATGGATAATACCTGGGAGATTTTTTACTTTTCAATAATTTTTTAAGCTTTGTTTTAGAATAGATTGTTATATTTTAGAAAATGTTCCAAAAATTAATGAATGCATGAATTTTTTTGGAAATATTTTGATTCAATGAAATTTTTGAATGCTCAATGCTAAATCTACTTGGATAAGTGCAAGCTATTTGAATTTCATGAAATATTATTGTAAATTTGTTGATTTCATGAAGTTAATGAATGACTAGAATAAGATTATTTTTATATCTCTATGATACCAGCTAATACCTTATGGACCATTTACCCCTCATGTTTAAAAACACTATCACATCGAACCATGAGCGAACCTAGTGCATCAAGACCTAGCATAAATGAGCCTTGGGATTAAGCCGAGTTAGCCTTAGATTTAGGTTTGATTGGTGGATTCTTTCAAGAAAGATAGGTTCTCGTAGTGTTTCTATGAGAATTTTATCTGTCTGTTGGTGTGCAACTAACATCTACATCAACAATTACCAAACCAATCTCTTCATTGAAGGGTAAGGCCATCTTACCAGTTAGGTAGATGTGCAGGGGACCATAGTAAGTCTAAGGTTGGTGGAAAAGAGCTTGAGTGATGATTCCTCTCTTTAGTTAGTGGCCAAGATTTGAGGGGGAATTCCTAGAACATTTTACTTTATACTTGTTGCAAGCTTGTTTAAGCTATGCATGTAATTTGTATCCATCTCTATTGAAATTGAAAATATGAAAATATCATATGTAAATTATGTATCATATTTTGAATTGATGAAAGGAATTCTTTATATGCAATGGAAAAGTTTGAAAGATGTATTCATTATTCAAAGGAAAAGAAAAAATTTATTGCTCTTATAGGATGATGCATAAACTATTTACTTGTGGGTAAAATATAGGAAACATTGTTGTGTAGAACAATGGGCATGTTACATAACCCCAAGAATTGAGCTTTACTAGTCTATCCATTTCATCACCTTTAAAGAATTGATTCATGTTGTCCTCATTCCCTTTCTTTTTCTTGAAGATTTTTCATCCTTGGGGTAGCAACCAAGAGATCTAGGCAATGAAATCCTTAGTTATTGAAAAATCCACCTAATTCATTGTGATAATTCTATTATGCCATCCTTTCATAAAAATCTTCATAGCTTCATGGTCATAAACATGAAGCCTCTTCGTAAAGGTTGGGAAGCCCCCTTTTTCTAGAATTCTCCACACCTTGCTCTTGTTTATCCAACCATCACATAATAATGACTCCACTCTAATGTGGTTTTCACCCATTTTCACTCTATTTACTCGACTATAACCTTCAAAAGGTTTTGTTAAACAAAATAGAAATGGGAATGTGCTAAAAAATGACAAAAAACATGTGAAGAACTGGGAACTCAATAATCCTCCATCCCTGTTGGAAACAAGCAACACTGAGAGGGGGGGTGAATTAGTGTTGTGCAAAAATTCAACTTAATTATTCTGTCATTTAACTTACTTAATGAGTCAACAAAAGAAACATGCATTGATAGAAAGAAAGTAACCACAACACCATAACACTAGAATTTTTTTTCGTGGAAACCCTGTTAGGGGAAAAACTACAGTTGATGGCCAATCCACAATATAATATAAGTATACCCAAACTGAAAAATACAAAATGGGAATGCACTTGCATTCAGGCTCACTTCCTAGAGGTCACTACTCAAAAGGATGGGCTCACTACCCTACAATGATTTGGAATAGATCCAAAAGACTTAACTAATGAAATAGAATCAACAATGCTTGATTACAGTTCCAATTAAGCTTTGTAGATAATCTCCTATCCTTCTAACTAATTCAACAATTTTTCTCTACTCTACACAACTCGCTCTGCAAAAATAATAATGCACAAGTGAAACTGTGCATAATCACCTAATCGATGTTCCTGATGATCACAACACAGCACCGCACTTCACTTTTTCCTATCTCAAATGATATATTGAATCTCTTATATATATCCACATCTAGAAATCAAGTCGCTATAGGTTGGCCTTGATAAAACATGGAAATATTATCAACTGTCAGCCCAAAACATGAACAATTTTGATTTGTACCCAAACAAGTCAGCTAGACTAAAGCTGGGACCCAAAATTAAATATTTGAACATAATTTTTTAAAAATAATTTCACTTTACACATCCACAATACGTCACATTCATTAAGTCAACTACAATGAGCAAGTAGACAAAAAAAATTCTATCGGACCTCCAAGCTCATATTGTAGGTAATGCAACACCAAAAAATTCAATAATAAGATAATATACATGCTCAACAAGCAATCCCAGGGGTCCATAACACAAAACATTAATCCAGTGAAGTAGATAGATTAACTGACTGACCAAATACCCTATTCTTCAAGTATTCTACTAGTAACACATAGTATTTCACTTTATTTACTGGTATCACTAGATACAAATTTGTGGACCATGGAGATGACTTCAGTTTCCATCAATTACAACACTAGAAGCCATATGCCAACAATATCCCCCTTTGGCATTGATGGCAACACTTAGTGAAAAATGACTAAGTGTCGAAACTGGTAAGTACATTGCCAAAATTCATAATACTGCCCCCCCTAAGAATATCAAGGCATTTTTCACTACACTCTCTCCCCCTTTGACATCAATGACAAAATTAGGGAATCCAAAATTGCAAAACTATTGAGACTTACAAAAATTTGAAGACATGTACAAAGTTATTCTTCAGTCCACTTAAGTTTGATTTCCAAACACTTCTCAAACTCTCCAAAATGGTTATATGACCACAAAGTAGATATGACAAATTTTCTGCTACTTCAAGACTTATCGGATCAGAAGGGGTCATAACATCTTTAGCTTCTTTCAGAGCATTCACCATTATCTCAATCTTTGGACTTATTAGTCCCCTAAGTTCACATACTCTACCAATAATCCTTTTATTTTCAAGTTTCAGACTCTTTATTTGGTTGAGAAAATAAATTACTTGACTTTCTTGATTACAAACATTATTAGCTAATGGGTAAAAAGTGTTGGAAATAATGACCAATTGTTGTTCAATTTCTTTCACCTTCCTCTCATTTGCTTTAGTAAATTTTGACAATTCCAAGCAATATTTGTACACTTTTCTTCCTTTAGACATAGTACCTTGAATATTTTTTATGAAAGTTCCTAATAGAGCTTTGCCTTTGGAAATGAATTCATTTAGGCTACCAACTCTCTTCTCCTTGAATTCCTTTCTCACTTTAACCAAAACTAATTTCTCAATAGATTCAAAATGAGAATCTACAAAATTTATTAGCTTCTTTAACTCACTGGAGGAGGAACCTGTTGGCTCCACAACATAAGTAGGCATTATTTTTTTATGAAATTCTAGATGCAAGCTTTAACATTTCATTGTCCTCTATGTGAGATTTCAGTATCCTATCATTGGCTTTGGCTTGAGAAATTTTAGCGACCTTCATCATCTGAATTGGAGACAGAGTGGATAGGTTAATTGATCTTTCATCTAGCTCAGGACCTGACTCATCCTGTTGCTCCAATAGAGATTCCTTCACTTCCTTTATTCTTATTTCTTGATCCTTTTCTTTTTCAACCTTGGATTCTGCTTCAAGATTGACTTTAGGCATTTCAACTTCTTTAGTATGCACCTCTTTTTCCTTAGCTAACACCTCAAGAGGGACATTAGTTGCCACAAGTGTCTCTGCATTTTCCACATCAAGAGAAGTTAGAATATAATCAAATTCTGGAGGATCAGACACATTCATGTTCTCCTCATTCAAATTCTCTTCTTCTAGTTTATTTACCTCTACATTAACTTCCTCATTTCCTTGAACATTTTTAGTATTGATTTCCTCAATGTTAATCTTATCCCTTGACAAAATATCTTCCATAATTTCCTTATTTTCACTAACAATAGTGTTAGTTTTACCAATCATGAGTTTATTTATTCTTCTTTTTCTCTTAAATTTCCTTATATCTTTTTCAAGGAATAAATCCATTTCTTCAATTATCATTTCCAGGCACAAATAGGCTAGGACTCTCTTCCTCATATTTTCTTCTTCTGATAAGGCACTTGACCTCCTAGAATCCAAAACATTATACAGACTTATACACAAACTAGACATGATTTCAACAAGAGCTTTACTAAAAACATTCATATGCTTTATTGTTGCTTCTTCAAGAGTTCTCTTACTAGATTCATCAAAGGTCTCATACCAATCACATAGTGGCTTGAGATTTCCATTTTTTTACTGAGCTACATTCTCAACTTCCTCAATAGACATACCGGGCTTGTCAATTTTGGCCTTTTTCTTTGCTTCTTCTCCTTTGTCAGAAGATTTTCTTTTATTCAATTTGATAGCCTGTCTACCAGTAGCCTTTATCTCCATTACTACTTTTGAATCAGTTTCTTCCTCTTCACCTACAAACATAGCATTGAAAGATCTTGTGCTTTTATTCTTCTTTATTTTTCTAGAAGCCTCGACTTGATTTGACTGAGCTACAAATGAACTTTTGGTGTGAGTAGGAGATGTTCCTGGACTAGCTAATTCTGCCTTTTCTTTCTTCTTAGCTGCTTCAGCTTCAGCTTCATCTCTTTGCCTTCTTGTAATACCCCGATGTTGTTGATACTCTTTGCTATTCTTTGATACTCTCATGTGTTAGTTTGATACTAGTTTGTGATGGTGATTAGTTCACTGACTTGGTTGTGTGTGGATTCATAGTTTAGTTGGTTGCTACACTTGACATTATTATGATGATTTATGATAATTTATGTGGTGGTTAGATTATTTGATTATGTTATGGTTTTTATTTAATACTATATATGTCGATGTTGTGATTCTATGATGCTATGTTTTCTAATGTGGTTGTTAGTGAGTCTTAGTGAAAGGATGAAGTAGCATCACTCACTTGCGAGCGCCCTGCTACCCTACAATTTTCTTTCATGGTGTGTCTGCAATGGAGATTTACATGTTACTTGGCATTTATTTGTATGCAAGAATTGCAGGAATAAAGTCTCGATTCCACCTATTTCAATAGGACAGGGCGAGCATTAAATTAACCCAATGAGTACAATGTTGAAAAAAAAGGGAGTTGATAAGGGAGTGTCCCCATCCCAAGTCTATCATCCCGATGTGAATTTTGTTGTGTCATGATTTAGGTTTTGACCTTGTCTTTCTATTGTTAAATTGTTGATTATTTATTTTATTTATTGTTAGTGGTTATTTAATTAATTATCTTTATTTTATAAGATTAATTATTGTTGTTTTGTTGCTTTGAATTAATTGTAAGTTAGTAAAATTTTGAATTTAAAATATATTGTAAATTAAAAGTTAATTAATTAATTTAAAAGTGTAAGTAAATAATTTAAATAAATAATGAGATATTATCTTTTGATTATTAATTCAAAAAAAGAGAATTCTTGTGATTTAAATTCATGGATTTTTTTTTTTTATTAAAAAATGAGAATAAGTGTGCTTTTTTTTTTTTTGAACCAAATGGAGAGGATTTTTTTTTGATGAAGAGATCTTTCTATTATTTATAATTTATTTGAGGGGGTTTTTTTACACACAAGCAGTTTTCTAGTTTTTGCTATTTGGTAAAAATAGTAGTTTTTTTTGTGCTTGTTGTAAAAATTGTTTTGAAGAAAGGATTGGTTCTCAGAAAGTTGAAGGCAGTTGTTGAGAAGAAGTTACAGAGGGGATCTATACGAACAAAGGAACAGGTTCACTGAGACTTATTGTTTTCTTCTCTTTTTGATTATGTGAAAATCTTTGCCATGTTTTAAAATTATTGCTCTATGTTTGGGAGGTTTTTCTGGGATGAAAATTTGTGCTGTTAAAACCTGAGTTTTCTCTGTGAAAAAAACTATGTTAATTTGTTTTATTTCAATAAAAGATTGAGAAATTTATTTTTGGAAAGAAACATTTATTCTTATGTTGAAATACTTTGGAAAAAATCATTTGTTAATTCATTGATTACATCTCTCAGATGTTATTATATGATTACAAAAAAAATATTATTTTAGTTTTTTGATCTCTCCTGCTGATAAATATATATATATATATATACAATATATATACTGTTCTTTTTATAAAAGAAATATACATATCAATATATATTTTGGATTTTGAAGTTATTTATAGAATAAAATATGCGATGAAAATGTATTTTTGAATTTCGTGTTTTTGTTTTGTTTGAAACTGAAATTTAAAAAAAAAATATATAAAAAAAAAAAGATTTTAATTTTTGTTTTATTTGGGGGGGTGGGTGGTCGGCCTAGGCCGTACCTCCCATGGGCCCCATGGCTGGCTGTACACAGCCACCACCGGTCGTGCACAACAGCCGAGGCTATTGGGCGCAGTCTGGTTGGGACTGCGTACAATAGTACCCTCACTACTTATTTGGGGGTGTTGTGCGATTTAAGATGTGTGTAAATGCTTTTTTCTTATTGACTGGAGTTTAAATCGAATCTTGGTTTTATGTTTTGATTTTCATGAATAAATAAATATATATATATATATATATATATATATTTGTATGGTGATAATTTTATATGTTGAGGACATTGATGAATTATATAATTTCATATGTAGTTATGTTGGAAAAATGGTATAAATTTGTATTATTATAGCGTAATTGTGAAAATTAGAGATAAACTATGTGTTAATTAATTGAATATTCTCGAGTAATTGATTTGTTTAATTGGAAAAATTTATTGGTATTGAAATGAGTTGTATAGTGTTGTTTTATGTAAATTGATTACTCTTGAGACTATTCATTGAGTCTATTGTGGTTTTCTTTTGTTCGGGTTTATGTCTTGCGAGAAAACCCTAGAGTTAGCTTATCTTGTTATAGGAACTTAAGTTGTTGTTTAGGACTTATAGAGGTGGGACTATTGATGTTGTATTGATTTTGCAATTTGATATTTGGCCTATGTTTTGACTATGGTTGTGGTTTGAGTTACACATGGATTGTACTATTTTATGGATGTGTTTCATATGTTTTTGGCGAGATGGTTATGCCTCACGGATGATCCATTTGTTGGTTCAGTATTTCTTGTTGGTACAATATTTTTTGTGTTGGATATTTTGTGTTAGGGTGTCTAGAGAGAGTGGCTCTAAGTGGGGGTCGGCGCACAAAGAGGTTGTCAGGGTAACCCACGTAGAGTTAGAGTAATCAGTGATAAACTAAGTAATTAATTATGGGTGGGTGGTTAAACATTAATAAGATAATTATGATGCCTCATCTGCCTGTTAGTGCTATCACAGATGAAAGGGTACTGAGAAGGACGTGGTTGGCATGGTCGTTGCCTCATCCTCATGAGAGGTTAATGATTTCGCATGAGTAACCCTATAGAGTGGCACCTTGAGATAGGCTATCAAGAGAACCATAGATGGAGGCGACACCTTGAACTACGTTGTCTGGAAAATCCATGTATAGATGGAGGTGACACATTGTGATAGGTTGTTTGGATAATCCATGTAAAGCCATGTGATGAAACTCTCCTCTAGCATTCCATTTGAGTTGTTTTATTGAAGTCCTCTGGAAGTGCTCTATTGTTATGTCTTTTGGTGATTTATCGTTGTTTAGTTTTGTGAGTGGTCTTTTGATATTATGTTATCTTGTCTGGAGTTAGTCTTGTGTTACTGTTGATGTGCTTGGTCAGGGATCCTTCCTTGTTTACTCCCAGCATGGGGGTGGTTGGGTGGAACGTGCTACACACCCCGTTGCGTCCCCTTTGGATGTTGTTGTACCATTCAGTGCAGGGTTTTGCAGATGTTGTTGATCTAGGATTCATATGTTCTAGATGTGTATTTGTACTTCAGATGTATTTCATTTATTTATGTATCACTCCCATGTGTGATGGGAAGACCTTGATGTAATTTTTTTATATGTTCATTATGTTGTACTATTAGATTGATGTAATGTTTATTCATACCATGTAATCATTCGTGAACTATCATTTGCAATTACTGATTATGTTATGTTGTATCTATGAAAATATATATATATTTATTATCTTCATGATTAATTCATTTGTGTTTTGCATATATGGTTTAATATGGTTTACTCTTAGTAATGTGGTTATCGTTAATGGATGCTTTAAATGGTGGTATGAGAATGAATGGATTTACATTATTTGTTATTTAATGTTTAATCTATTATCTTTGTTATGGGTTAGTTTAGTAATGTCACCTCATGTACCCCAAGGGATTTAGTTGTGCAACTTAGAACATTGTTATGTTGGAATAATTAAGTACATTTATTATGTTCTTTTAAAAAAAATTGTTGTGTTTTACTTGTTCCTTTGAGGTTTGTGCAACGGGGCGTTACAACTTGGTATCAGAGCCAAGGTTGCTAACACTGGGTTCTCTGGGTAGTTTTTGTCTAGTAGGAAACCTTTGTGTTAACTCTTGATCTTACATAACTCTAATTATTTTGTAGGATCATGCCTTGAGGTAGAGGTTGTGGTCGAGGAAGAGGCCGAGGTGGTGGTCGTAGAGCCAACCACCAAAGTCCATCACCACCGAGTTCCCATGGTTCAGAGCATGAGGAACGACAGAGTCCTCAACACAATCTATCTGGTGGTGGTCAGAACCCAAGACAACTTGGTTTATATGGACAGTTGCAGCACCTTCTAGGGGAGATTCTTGATCGGTTGGCACCCAGGCTAGAGGAGGAGCCACAAGTCGAGAGAGAAAGGGAAAGGTCACCAAGGCAAAGGGAAGTAATGGTAGATTAGGATGCAGTGATAGCTAGTCATATGAGAGATTTGATGAGAGCACACCCACCTACATTTGATGGTTCTGGAGGAGGTTTGGAAGAAAAAACATGGTTAATTGATTTGGATCGATGCTTCATGATGCACCCCTATGGTAGCAATACCAAAGATTGGTGCATAGTCATGCATCTGAGAGGCTTCACATCCACTTGGTGGAGGCTAGAAGAGAAAAAGTTACATCTAGATATCAACATGGTCACCTGGGAGCTATTTATGTACAGGTTCAGGGATCATTTCCTTTTAGATCATTGCAGGCAATGCAGGGTAGATGAGTTTCATAACCTTAGGCAGATGTTGATGTCCGTTGAATAGTATGAGTGTCATTTCTATGAATTGAAACAATATGTAGGAATTAGCCATGATGAGGGAATGTTGGTTCAACATTTTGTTCGGGGCTTGAACACCCAAATCAGTGGTGGAGTGAGAGTCTTCGAGCCAAAGAAAATGGAGGCAGAGGTTGAGAAGGCTCGGCTAGTAGAAGAAAATTTGGTAATGGCATTGGGAGGACACACAAGAGTTTAAATCAGCAGTGCATTGACATCGAGTGTTGTTTCTCATGGAGGTCCGATCCTTGTTGCAGGGTCCTCTAAAGTCCATCAAGAACCCACTAAGGGTGAGTAGCAACAACACTCCTAGTTGAGACTTGAGAACCCTCAGTCTCAGTAGGGAGATAGATCTCAGAACAGGAAGAATTGAAGTTGGCAGCATAATAGACCAGATCATTTTGTGTAGTCAGTACAAACCACACAGTCGACACCTTCACGAGGTAGCTTTCAGTCATCGAGTGCACTAGCTGGTGTCAGAGGATTTGGGTGAGGCACATGTTGCTTCTCATGTGGGAAATAAGGACATATTGTGAGACAATGTCCACAAGGGAGTACTTCAGGTTTTAGCCAAAAACCAACTACTTTTGAGCCTACAGTGGGCGATGCCAGTAGAGCACATTGGGTGTTTGCAAGTTTAGTGGGACCCAAATGATGAGACTTCGGTGAAAAGGGGGATGCATCCCATATTAGAGAGGCTTACCCATATATATTTACTGGCTTCTAGGAGTAAGCCATGTTCTAGGGAGGGAGGATTTAATACCCCCATGTTGCTGATCCTCTTTGCTATTCTTTGATACTCTCATGTGTTAGTTTGATATTGGTTTGTGATGGTGATTAGTTCACTGACTTGGTTGTGTGTGGATTCATAGTTTAGTTGGTTGCTACACTTGACATTACTATGATGATTTATGATACTTTATGTGGTGGTTAGATTATTTGATTATGCTACATATGGTTTTTCTTTAATACTATATATGTCGATGTTGTGATTCTATGATGCTATGTTTTCTGATGTGGTTGTTAGCAAGTCTTGGTGAAAGGATAGTGATGCAGGAGCATCCAGTGGTGTAAGGGAAATCTTGCATGACCCAAAAATAGTTAAATTTCAAGTTTCTCAGTTTTTAGATATTTTTACATTTTTGGATATCCTTTTCGTCCTATTGAAATTCCCAATTTACGGTTTTTATTTTCTATTCTTGGGTAGAAAGATATTGCAGTTTTAGTTTCCCAGAATTGCACTTGAAAATCTTTCGAGTTAGATTTGAGGCACTTAGAGTTCCCAGAACGGCCCCAAAACTTATCAAAATAGGTGTAGTGGATTTCAAGCGCATTATTGACTTCGAGAACTTTCCAACGGTTCAAATGGTTCACGAATCGGAGTCCCGAATCAAAAGTTATGGCCCCGGGAAGTTGGCACACTTTCTAGAAGATAGAATTGCAAATGCTCTTTTGAAATTTGAACGTCATGTTGTAAATTTTTGGTGCCAAACCACCTAAGCTCAAATTTGAATGTTGTTTTGGCTCCAAACTAATGGGAGCTCTATTTATGGGCGGGTTTCTAATTTTGGGGTAACTTTTTGAGGACAAGCTCACATATTGCGAAAGGGTTATTCTGTAGCTTTTTGTAACTTGCATGTGTTGTAGAACTTGGGGATTTGAGATCCTGTACATGTAAGAAGCTCTATTTTCTAAATAATAAAATTATTCTCTTGTTTGTGGGTTATTTTCTAAGTCTCAGGCTATGCCCTCATCAAGTGGTATCAGAGCGGGTTTTCTTGAGTGTGTGGATAGATCGCCGATCGTGAGGCAGTTCACACCAGGACCGTGGTTGTGGGTCAAAGTCAAGAAATATTCCTCTAAGAGTGATGCCTAGTAGGCGTGGTGGTGCTATAGGTGGTCGAGGCGGTAGAAATGCTGGTGGAAGAGATGCACTGGTAGCCCTCCAGAGACAGATTGATGCATTACAAAAGCAGTTGAGAAGAGGGTTAAACCCGAGGGAGGAAAGTGAGGATGAAGGAGAGGAAGAAGGTTCAGATGTAGAAGAGGAAGAAGTAATTGATCAAGACCAAATGCGACTAATAAGGGCCATTTCGAAGATCAGGAAAAAACCCAGAGCATAAGTCCCCAGTTATTCTGGAAGTCTGAACCCATAAGAGTTGATCGACTGGATCAATGAGCTAGAAGAATATTTTGAGTATGAGGAAATAGAGGACCCAGATCAGGTTAAGTTTGCAAAAATAAAGTTGAAGGGTCATGCCAGTATTTGGTGGAAAGAGGTCCATTTGGAAAGAAATCAAAGAGGAAAAGGCAAGATCACTAGATGGGATCGCATGGTAGAGAAACTAAAGAAGCAGTTCATACCAGTGGACTACGAGTTAGATATGTTGAAGAAATTGCAAGGGTTGAAGCAAGGAAGCAGATTTGTGAAAGAATATACTAAAGATTTTCACAAGATAATCATCAAAATAGGTCACACAGAGGCCAATAAAGAGAAGGTAGCCCGATATCTTAATGGGTTCTGACCGAGCATTCAGGAGGAGTTAAGCCTAGTCAGAATGACCACCATTGAGGACGTGTATCAGTTTGCTTTGAAGGTGGAAGAGAAGCTGAACAAAAGATTTGATGGCAAGCAAAAAGGACGAGGAGTTCAAAGCGGAAGGGGCAATGCAAGACCTTCAGGAAGCCGAAATGATGATGAAAAGAAAAGTTAAGATGTGGGTACCAGTCGAAGCCAAAGGAATGAAAAATTTTACCACCATCATGATCAAAACAGTGGTGATCAAAGAGGTAGAGGACGAGGGAGATATGGACAAGGATCTGGAAGAGGTGGTTTCAGAGGGACGTGTTTCTAGTGTGGTGAAGAAGGGCATCGAGCCTATAAATGTCCACAACACTAAGGAAGGGCAAACAAAAGGCCAAAAGGTCGTGGAAGGGTTGTGCATGCAGATGAGGAGGCCCAATCTGAACATTCAGATGATGCTAAAAGGGGAGAATCCCTAGTGATTAGGAGAGCCCTGGTGACTGAGGAAAAGGACCCAGAACAAAGGAAGAATCTATTTCGCACAAGGTGCAAGTGTGAAGGAAAATGTTGTGATGTCATTATTGACGGTGGGAGCACTGATAATCTAGTGTCAAAGGAGATGGTCACAAAGTTGAAGCTAAATAGGGAAAGGAACTTGCATCCATATCAGATTGCTTGGTTGCAAAAAGACCACAAAGTTTTGGTCAATGAGCAGTGCCTAGTAAAGTTCAAGATCGAGAGCTACCATGATGAGGTACTCTGTGATATCATCCCCATGGATGCATGTCACATGTTTTTGGGGAGGCCGTGGTAGTTCGATAGGTGAGCTATACATGATGGCCATGCAAACACTTATTCCTTGACAAAGGATGGGGTTCGTCACAAGTTGAAACCCCTGAAGGAGACCAAAGAAAAGGTATGCAGTAGTGCTAGAAGGTATGAAGCATGAGCGTGTGTGTTATGCATTGATTCCTAGAGTGAGTAAGGAGGATAGTGAGAAGGTTCCAGAAGAAGTTTCTGGGTTGTTGGATGTGTTTCAGGATATTGTTTCTGATAATATATCTGAGGTTTTACTGCCAATAAGGAAGATCAGTCATCAGATTGACTTGATTCTTGGAGCCAGTTTTCCAAATAAGGCAACTCATTGAATGACTCCAATAGAAAATGGGGAGTTGAACAGACAAGTTCAAGAGTTGTTGAGAAAGGGTTTGATATGGGAGAGTTTGAGTCCATGTGCAGTACCTGCAGTACTAGCACCAAAGAAGGATGGGGAGTGGAGGATGTGTATAGATTCCTGAGCCATAAACAAGATAACAATCAAGTACAGATTTCCTTTGCCAAGGATGGATGACTCCAATGGATGGAGGGAGCTCAAGATTTCACAAAAGATTGATCTAAAGAGGATATCACTCAGATCCGCATTCGAGAGGGAGACGGCGGGAAGATCGCCAAGACCAAAGAGGGCCTGTACTAGTGGTTAGTCATGCCTTTTTGGCTAACTAATGCAATTTGTGCTAATATCCATGCGCTCATGAATGAGGTACTAAAAGAATTTTTGGGAAGTTTTGTTATTGTGTATTTAGATGATATTTTTATTTTCAATAAGATGTTGGATGAGCATCCGATGCATATTCGGAGAGCCTTTGAGAAGTTAAGAGAAGAGAAACTATTGATTAATCTGAAGAAGTGTAGTTTTGTGAAGAGGGAGTTAGTGTACTTTGGGGTTTGTTGTCTTAGTAGGTCTCAAGATGGACCTAGAGAAGGTGAAGGCTATTCTAGAATGGCCTACCCCAAGAACTCGCTACCGCAGGTGAGATCTTTCCATGGTTTGCCAGTTTATCAGAAAGTTCATTAGGAAAACATCAAGAGATGCAGGGACCTTCAATTCAAAACAATGAGAGGGGATAGAAAAATAATTCAAGTGGAGCAGCACTAAAGCGCAAAAATTTTGAACTGCTGACGCTAAGGTGACAGAGCAAAATGCTTCTAGCCCTCCTCCCTCCCAAATTTCAACAAGGTGTTTCAGGTGGATTGTGATGCTAGTGGTTGTGCCATTGGAGCAGTGTTGAGCCAAGAAGGTAAGCCCATTGCCTATTTCAGTGAAAAGTTAAATGATGCCAAGAGAAAATATTCTGTATATGATTAAGAATTTTATGCGATAGTTCAAGCATTAAAGAAATGGAGACATTATTTTTGCCGAAGGAATTTGTTCTATATACTGATCATCAAGCCTTGCAGTACCTAAATAGTCAGGAAAAATTCAATCAGAGGCATATGAAATGGGTAGAGTTTCTGCAGAGTTATACCTTTGTTTTGCAACATAGGAGTGGGAAGTCAAATAGGGTTGTAGATGCCTTAAGTAGGAGGCATACATTGATGACAAAGATGCAGATTGAAGTGGTTGGGATTCAATGAACTCAAGACACTGTATGCAGAAGATCCTGATTTTGCAGAAGGCTTGGAAAGCTTGCAAGAAACCTGTTACAGTGGATAGGACAAGGTGGCTGGATTTCATAATCCAGGATGGCATGTTATTTAAAGGAAGTCAATTGTGTATCCCGAGGAGTTCTATGAGGGAGAACCTGATAAAGGAGAAGCATAGTGGAGGAATGGCGGGACATTTTGGTCGGGATAAGACCATTGCCATTATCAAGTGAGCATTATTATTACCGGTTATCACAGGATGTGAAGAAGTTTGTACAAACCTGTGGTATGTTAGATGGCTAAAGGAGTGAGCCAAAATACAGCTATATTAGCCCTACCTGTACGAGAGGCTATGGAGGATATAAGTATGGACTTTGTTCTTGGTTTTCCAAGGACACAATGAGGGAATGATTCGATCTTTGTGGTGGTTGATAGGTTTTCGAAGATGGCACATTTCATTCCATGTTAGAAGACCCATGATGCAGTCCACATTGCTGACTTGTTCTTTAAAGAGGTGGTGAGGCTACATGGTCTACCAAAGAGTATTGTTTCAGATCATGATACCAAATTCGTGGGGTACTTTTAGAGGACCTTGTGGAAGAAGCTGAAGACAGCGTTGAAGTTCAGTTCTGCATACCATCCACAAACATATGGGCAGACAGAGGTTGTTAATAGGAGTCTGGATAACCTACTGAGATGTTTGGTAGGAGATAAACCTAAGGGATGGGACTTAATCTTACCCTAGGCAAAATTTCCTTACAACAATTCTGTGAACAGAAGCACTAGTAGATCACCATTCCAGATTGTGTATGGAGGTAGCCCCAGAATAGCTCCAGAATTGAGAAAGATGGACCGAGAGAAGAAAATAAGTGTTGAAGCTGAAGATTTTGCAAAACACATCAAGGATATACATGAGAAGGTAATATAACATATTAACAAGATGAATATACAATATAAGGCTAAGGAAGATCAAAAGAGGAGGTATAAGGAGTTTCAGATTGGTGATGAAGTGATGGTCCACTTGAGGAAAGAAGGTTTCCAGTGGGAACATATAACAAATTGAAGATGAAGAAGTTTGGTCCCTGTAAAATTTTGAAGAGGCATGATTCAGGGAATGCATATGAGGTAGAGTTGCCAGATGGATTCAACATTTCCCATGTGTTCAACATTTCAGATTTGACAGAGTATCATGAAGGTGGTGCAAAGGAAGTACCAACGATGGAACAGTATGGGATTCCAACACCTACTTCAAAAAAGGAGGAGATTGAAGAAATTCTGGATAGTGATGTAGGAGCATCTAGTGGTGTAAGGGCAATCTTGCATCACCCAAAAATAGTTAAATTTCAAGTTTCTCAATTTTTAGATGTTTTTACATTTTTGGGTACCCTTTTTGTCGTAATGAAATTCCCAATTTACGATTTTTATTTTCGGTTCTTGGGTTGTGAGATATTACAGTTTTAGTTTTCCAGATTTGCACCTAAAAATCTTTTGAGTTAGATTTGAGGCACTTAGAGCTCCTAGATCGGCCCCAAAACTTGCCAAAATTTGTGTAGCAAATGTTAGGCGCATTGTTGACTTCAAGACCTTTCCAACGGTTCAAACGGTTTGTGA
The DNA here is from genome assembly GCA_007258455.2 of Sequoia sempervirens. Lineage (NCBI taxonomy): Eukaryota > Viridiplantae > Streptophyta > Pinopsida > Cupressales > Cupressaceae > Sequoia > Sequoia sempervirens. The sequence goes on from VDFB02252616.1 coordinate 53,595,996, forward strand.
ATCGGAGTTCCGGATCAAAAGTTATGGCCCCGGGAAGTTGGCGCACTTTCTAGAAGATACAATTGCAAATGCTCTTTTAAAATTTGAACTTCATGTTGTAAATTTTCAATGCCAAACTGCTTAAACTCAAATTTGAATGTTTTTTTGGCTCCAAACTGATAAGGAGCTCTATTTATTGGCGGTTTTCTAATTTTTGGGTAACTTTTTGGGGACAAGCTCGCATATTGCGAAGGGGTGACTCTGTAGCTTTCTGTAACTTGCATGTGTTGTAGAACTTGGGGATTTGAGATCCTCTGCATGTAAGAAGCTCTATTTTCTGAATAATAAAATTATTCTCTTGTTCGTGGGTTATTTTCTAACTCTTGGGTTGTGCCCTCATCAAGTGGTATTAGAGCGGGTTTTCCTGAGCATGTGGACAGATCGCCAATCGTGAGGAAATTCGCACTAGGATCGTGATTGTGGGTCGAGGTCAAGAAAAATTCCTCCAAGAGTGATGCCTGGTAGGCATGGTGGTGGCAAGGGTGGTCGAGGTGGTAGAAATGCTGGTGGAAGAGATGCACTGGCAACCCTCCAGAGACAGATTGATGTGTTACAAGAGCAGTTTAGAAGAGTGTTAAACCTGAGGGAGGAAAGTGAGGATGAAGGAGAGGAAGAAGGTTCAAATGTAGAAGAGGAAGAAGAAGCAATTGATCAAGACCAAATGCAGCTAATAAGGGCCATTTTGAAGATTGGGAAAACACCCAGAGCAGAAGTCCCTAGTTATTCCGGAAGTCTGAACCCAGAAGAGTTGATCAACTAGATCAACGAGCTAGAAGAATATTTTGAGTATGAGGAAATAAAGCACCCAGATCAGGTTAAGTTTGCAAAAATGAAGCTGAAGAGCCATGCCAGTATTTGGTGGAAAGAGGTCCAATTGGAAAGAAATCGAAGAGGAAAATGCAATATCACCAGATGGGATCGCATGGTAGAGAAACTAAAGAAGCAGTTCATATCAGTGGACTATGAGTTAGATATGTTGAAGAAATTGCAAGGGTTGAAGCAAGGAAGTAGATCTGTGAAAGAATATATTGAAGATTTTCACAAGATAATCATCAGAATGGGTCACACAGAGGCCAATAAAGAGAAGGTATCCCAATATCTTAATGGGTTACGACCAAGCATTCAGGAGGAGTTAAGCCTAGTGAGAATGACCACCATTGAGGATGTGTATCAGTTTGCTCTGAAGGTGGAAGAGAAGCTGAACAAAACATTTGATGGCAAGCAAAAAGGACAAGGAGGTCAAAGCGGAAGGGGCAATGGAAGACCTTCAGGAAGCCGAAATGATGATGACAAGAAAAGTGAAGATGTGGGTACCAGCTGAAGCCAAAGGAATGACAACTTCTACCACCCTCGTGATCAAAATAGTGGTGATCAAAGAGGTAGAGGATGAGGGAGATATGGACAAGGATATGGAAGAGGTGGTTTCAGAGGAACGTGTTTCCAGTGTGGTGAAGAAGGGCATCGAGCCTATGAATGTCCACAACACCAAGGAAGGGCAGACAAAAGGCTAGAAGGTCATGGAAGAGTTGTGCATGCAGATGAGGAGGCCCAATCTAAACATTCAGATGATGCTGAAAGGGGAGAAGCCCTAGTGATTAGGAGAGCCTTGGTGACTGAGGAAAAGGAACTAGAACAGAGGAAGAATCTGTTTTTCACAAGGTGCAAGTGTGAATGAAAATGTTGTGATGTCATTATTGATGGTGGGAGCACTGATAATCTGGTGTCAGAGGAGATGGTCACAAAGTTGAAGCTAAAGAGGGAAAGACACCCACATCTGTATCAGATTGCCTAGTTGCAGAAATACCACAAAGTTTTAGTCAATGAGCAGTGCCTAGTAAAGTTCAAGATCGAGAGCTACCATGATGAGGTACTCTGTGATATCATCCCCATGGATGCATGTCACATGTTGTTGGGGAGGTCGTGGTAGTTCGATAGGCGAGCTATACATGATGGCCATGTAAACACTTATTCCTTAACAAAGGATGGGGTTCGTTACAAGTTGAAACCCTGAAGGAGACCGAAGAAAAGGTATGCAGTAGTGCTAGAATTTGTTATGTAGATGGAAGAAAATTTTAAGAATGTATGAAGCATGAGGGTGTGTTATGCATTGATTCCTAGAGTGAGTAAGGAGGATAGTGAGAAGGTTCCAAAAAAAGTTTCTAGGATGTTGGACGAGTTTCAGGATATTGTTTCTGATAATGTACCTGAGGGTTTACCACCAATAAGGAAGATCAGTCATCAGATTGACTTGATTCCTGGAGCTAGTTTGCCAAATAAGGCAACTCATAGAATGACTCCAACAAAAAATGAGGAGTTGAACAGACAAGTTCAAGAGTTTTTGAGAAAGGGTTTGATACGAGAGAGTTTGAGTCCATGTGCAGTACCTGTAGTATTAACACCAAAGAAGGATGGGGAGTGGAGGATGTGTACAGATTCTCGAGCCATAAACAAGATAACAATCAAGTACAGATTTCTCCTACCAAGGATGGATGGCTTGATGGACTGTTTGAGTGGAGCTCAGTACTTCACAAAGATTGATCTGAAGAGTGGATATCACCAGATCTGGATTCGAGAGGGAGATGAATGGAAGCCTGCCTTCAAGACCAAAGAGGGCCTGTATGAGTGGTTAGTCATGCCTTTTGGGCTAACCAATGCACCAAGCACATTCATGCGGCTCATGAATGAGGTACTAAAATAATTTCTAGGAAGTTTGTTATTGTGTATTTAGATGATATTTTCATTTTAGTAAGACGTTGGATGAGCATCTGATGCATATTCGAAGAGCCTTTGAGAAGTTAAGAGAAGAGAAACTGTTGATTAATCTAAAGAAGTGCAGTTTTGTGAAGAGGGAGTTAGTGTACTTAGGGTTTGTTGTCTCAGCAGAAGGTCTCAAGATGGACCTAGAGAAGGTGAAGGCTATTCTAGAATGGCCTACCCTAAGAACTACTACCGAGGTGAGATCTTTCCATGGTTTGGCTAGTTTTTATAGAAAATTCATTAGAAACTTCAGTAGTATTTGTGGACTCCTGACTGAAACAATGAGAGGGGATAGAAAAAAATTCAAGTGGAGCACTGGAGCGGAAAAAGGTTTTGAACTGTTGAAGCAGAAGGTTACAAAGCAACCTGTTCTAGCCCTCCCAGATTTCAGCAAGGTGTTTCAGGTGGATTGTGATGCCATTGGCTGTGCCATTGGAGCAGTGTTGAGCCAAGAAGGTAAGCCCATTGCCTATTTCAGTGAAAAGTTAAATGATGCCAAGAGAAAATATTTTGTATATGATCAAGAATTTTATGCGATAGTTCAAGCATTAAATAAATGGAGACATTATTTGTTGCTGAAGAAATTTGTTCTATATACCGATCATCAGGCCTTGCAGTACATAAATAGTTAGGGAAAATTAAATTAGAGGCATATGAAATGGGTATAGTTTTTGCAAAGTTATACCTTTGTTTTGAAATATAGGAGTGGGAAGTCAAATAGGGTTGCAAATGTCTTAAGTAGGAGGCATACATTGATGACAAAGATGCAGATTGAAGTGGTTGGGTTCAATGAACTCAAGAAACTATATGCAAAAGATCCTGATTTTGCAGAGGCTTGGAAAGCTTGCAAGGAACCTATTACAGTGGACAGGACAAGGTGGTTGGATCTCATAATCCAGGATGGAATGTTATTTAAGGGAAGTCAATTGTGTATCCCAAGGAGTTCCATGAGGGAGAACCTGATAAAGGAGAAGCATAGTGGAGGAATGGTAGGACATTTTGGTCGGGATAAGACTATTGCCATTATCAGTGATCATTATTATTAGCCTTAGTTATCACAAGATGTAAAGAAGTTTGTGCAGAGTTGCAGGGTATGTCAGATGGCTAAAGGAGTGAGCCAGAATACATGCTTATACCAGCGCTTACCTATACCAGAGAGGCCTTGGGAGGATATAAGTATGGACTTTGTTCTTGGTTTTCCAAGGACGCAAAGAGGGAATGATTCAGTATTTGTGGTAGTTGACAAGTTTTTGAAGATGGCACATTTCATTCCATGTTAGAAGACCCATGATGTAGTCCACATTGCTGACTTGTTCTTCAAAGAGGTGGTGAGGCTACATGGTCTGCCAAAGAGTATTGTTTCAGATTGTGACACCAAATTTGTGGGGTACTTTTGGAGGACCTTGTGGAAGAAGCTGAAGATAGAGTTGAAGTTCAGTTATGCACACCATCCACAAATAGATGGGTAGACAGAGGTTGTTAACAGGAGTTTGGGTAACCTACTGAGATGTTTGGTAGGAGATAAACCCAAGGGATGGGACTTGATCTTACCCCAAGTAGAATTTTCTTACAACAATTCTGTCAACAGAAGCACTAGTAGATCACTATTCCAGATTGTGTATAGAGGTAGCCCTAGAACAGCTCCAAAATTGAGGAAGATGGACCAAGAAAATAAAATAAGTGCTGAAGCCGAAGATTTTGCAAAACACATCAAAGATATACATGAGAAGGTAAGAGAACATATTAACAAGATGAATATGTAGTATAAGGCTAAGATAGATCAGAAGAGGAAGTATAAGGAGTTTCAGATTGGTGATGAAGTGATGGTCCACTTGAGGAAAGAAAGGTTTCCAGTAGGAACATATAACAAATTGAAGATGAAGAAATTCAGTCCTTGTAAGATTTTTAAGAAGCATGACTTAGGGAATGCATATGAGGTAGAGTTGGTTGATGGAATCAACATTTCCCTTGTGTTCAACATTTCAGATTTGATAGAGTATCATGAAGGCAGAACAGAGGAAGCACCATCAATAGGGCAGTATGGCATTCCAGCACTTACTTCAGAAAGGGAGGAGATTGAAGCAATCTTGGATAGTCGTGTGGAAAGGAGTACCAGAAATAGGCAGTATGAAGAATATCTAGTGAAATGGAGAGGAAGGCCTGTGGAAGATTCATCCTGGCTATCTAAGGTAGCAATTGACCAATTGGGTTTTCCTCAACCATCTGAGACGTGACAGGGTCACTTCTCAAATTACCCTAGGTGTCTGATGCAGAAGCATCCAGTGGTGTAAGGGCAATCTTGCATCACCCAAAAATAGTTAAATTTCAAGTTTCTCGATTTTTAGATGTTTTTACATTTTTGGATACCTTTTTTGTCATAATGAAATTCCCAATTTATAGTTTTTATTTTCGGTTCCTGGTTGAGAGATATTGCAGTTTTAGTTTCCCAGATTTGCACATGAAAAATCTTCCGAGTTAGATTTGAGGCACTTATAGCTCTCAGATCAGCCCCAAAACTTGTCAAAATCAGCATAGCAAATTTTTAGCGTGTTGTTGACTTCAAGACCTTTCCAATGGTTCAAACGGTTCATGAATTAGAGTCCTGGATCAAAAATTATGGCCCCGGGAAGTTGGCACACTTTCTAGAAGATACAATTGCAAATGCTCTTTTAAAATTTGAACTTCATATTGTAAATTTTTGGCACCAAACCACCTAAACTCAAATTTGAATGTTGTTTTGGCTCCAAACTAATGGGGAGCTCTATTTATGAGCGGGTTTCTAATTTTTGGGTAACTTTTTGGGGACAAGCTCACATATTGCAAAAGGGTGACTCTGTAGCTTTCTGTAACTTGCATGTGTTGTAGAACTTGGGGATTTGAGATCCTCTGCATGTAAGAAGCTCCATTTTCTAAATAATAAAATTATTCTCTTGTTTGTGGGTTATTTTCTAAGTCTTGAGCTACGCCCTCATCAGATAGTCATGTGGGAAGGAGTACCAGGAACAGGCAGTATGAAAAATATCTGGTGAAATAGAAAGGAAGGCCTGTTGAAGATTCATCTTGGTTGCCTAAGGAAGAGGTTGACCATTTGGGTTTTCCTCCACCATTTAAGACGTGACAGGGTCACCTCTCAAATTACCCTAGGTGTCTGATGCAGGAGCATCCAGTGGTGTAAGGACAATCTTGCATCACCCAAAAATAGTTAAATTTCAAGTTTCTCAGTTTTTAGATATGTTTTACATTTTTGGATACCTTTTTCGTCCTAATGAAATTCCCAATTTATGGTTTTATTTTTTGTTCCTGGGTTGAAAGATATTGCAGTTTTAGTTTCCTAGATTTGCACCTAAAAATCTTTCGAGTTAGATTTGAGGCACTTAGAGTTTCCAAAATAGCCCCAAAACTTGCCAAAATCGGCATAGCAAATTTTGAGCGCATTATTGACTTCGAGACCTTTCCAATGGTTCAAACGGTTTGCAAATCGAAGTCCCGGATCAAAAGTTATGGCCCCGGGAAGTTGGCACACTTTCTAGAAGATACAATTGCAAATGCTCTTTTGAAATTTAAATGTCATGTTGTAAATTTTCGGCGCCAAACCGCCTAAACTCAAATTTGAATGTTGTTTTGTCTCCAAACTAATGGGAGCTCTATTTATGGGTGGGTTTTTAATTTTTGGGTAACTTTTTAGGGACAAGCTCACATATTGCGAAAGGGTTATTCTGTAGCTTTCTATAACTTGCATGTGTTGTAGAACTTGGGGATTTGAGATCCTCTGCATGTAAGAAGCTTCATTTTCTGAATAATAAAATTATTCTCTTGTTTGTGGGTTATTTTCTAAGTCTCGGTTTGTGCCCTCATTAGATAAAGTAGTATCACTCGCTTGCGAGCACCCTGCTACCTCACAATTTCCTTTCATGGTGTGTTTGCAATGGAGATTTACATGTTACTTGACATTTATTTGTATGTAGGAATTGCAGGAATAAATTCTCGATTCCACCTGTTTCAACATGACAGGGCGAGAATTAAATTAACCCAATGGGTACAATGTTGAAAAAAAAGGGAGTTGATAAGTGTCCCTGTCCCAAGTCCGTCATCCCAATGTGAGTTTTGTTGTGTCATGATTTAGGTTTTGACCTTGTCTTTGTATTGTTAAATTGTTGATTATTTATTTTATTTATGGTTAGTGGTTATTTAATTAATCTTTATTTTATAAGATTAATTAATGTTGTTTTGTTACTTTGAATTAATTGTAAGTTAGTAAAATTTTGAATTTAAAATATATTGTAAATTAAAAGTTATTTAATTAATTAAAAAGTGTAAGTAAATAATTTAAATAAATAATGATGATGATAATTATATATTATCTTTTTCCTTATATTAAATTAGAAAATCATAAGAGAATATCTTGTGAGGATAATATCATGTGGAATTAATTAATTTTTAATTAAAATGGTGAGATAAGTGTGTGCTCTTAAAAGCAAAAAAAAAACTAATGAATGGAGAGGATTTTTGAAGAAAAAGATGAAGAGCTTTATCTATTATTATTTATTTTTATTGTGAGGGGGTTTTTACGCACACTAGGGTTTTTCTGGATTTTGTCTGTAAAAGAAAATAAAAATAGTTTTTTTTGTGCTTCTTGGTAAAAAAATTATTTTGAAGAAGGGATTGGTTCAGAAGGGAGTTGAAAGCAGGAAATTGAGAAGAAGTTACAGAGGGGATTCTACATCGAATGAAGGACTCCAGGTTCCCTTAAACTTATTGTTTTCTTCTTTTTGATTCTGTGAACAAAATCTTGTTGCCATGTTTGAAAATTAATTGCTCTATATTTTGAAAGAGGTTTTCTAGGATTGAAATTTTGTGTTGTTAAACCTTTGAGTTTCTCTATTGAAAAACTATAGTTAAAGCTTTCAAAATTCTTCAATAAAATTGAGTTGAGAAATTATTGTTTGGAAAGAAAATCATTGTTGTTATTATGTTGAATTTACTTTGGAAAGAAAATCATTTTGTTAATTCGTTGAATTAGGATGCCTAGATGTTTATTGGGTCTGATTAAGAAAAAAATTATTATATTAATTGCTTTGAATCTCTTGTTGAATATATATATATATAATATATTGTTCTTTTTATTAAAAAAATATACAGATCAATATATATTTTGGATTTCAAAGTTGTTTATAGAATAAAAATATGATGAAAATGTGTTTTTGAATTTTGTGTTTTTGTTTTGTCTGAAACCGAAATTTTAAAAAGAAATAAATTAAAAATAAATAAAATTAATTTTTGTTTTATTTGGGGGGGGTGTGTGGCCGGCCTAGGCCGTACCTCCCACGGGCCCCGTGGCTGGCTATATGCAGCCACCACTGGCCGAGCACAACAACCGAAGATGCTGGGGACTGCGTACAACAGTTCCCTCACTACTTATTTGGGGGTGTTGTGCAATTTAAGATGTGTGTAAATGCTTTTTTTTAATTGACTGGAGTTTAATTCGAATCTTGGTTTTATGTTTCGATTTTCATGAATAAATATATATATATATTAATATCAATGTTAATATATATATGTATATATATACAGCTGTATATATATCATAGTGAGTATTTCAATTATGTTTTTTATAATTATTTAAAATTATATGATTTTTTTCATATATATATATTTTGTATATATATTTATATATATGTATATATGTACATATACATGTAAAAGGTGTATATATGTGTGTATATATATATATATTTGTATGGTGATCATTTTATATGTTGAGGACATGGATGAATTATATAATTTCATATGTAGTGATGTTGGAAAAATGGTATAAATTTGTATTATTATAATGTAATTGTGAACATTAGAGATAAACTATGTGTTAGTTAATTGAATATTCTTGAGTAATTGATTTGTTTAATTAGAAAAAATTATTGTGTATGTATACACTTAAAAATGGTCACATCTCAATAGTCTGGTAATTAATTAAATATTTTTAATATTTAATTAAATCTTTGAATTCAATTTACGTATAAATAAATTTAAATAATTTATTTATATTATTCATTCTTTCATTTCGATTAAATAAATAATTTTATTTAATCACTTTTCTTATCCATTTCTTAATTAATTAAATAAATATTATGACTTATTTATATTAATTATCATATAATCTTGGCTTGAATATTTTATTCAAATAAAGATTAAATATTCTTCTATTCTAAAAGTCCTCTAAAGTCTATTCACAATTAAATATTCCAAATATTTAATTAATTCTTCTAAATTCTATTCACAATTAAATATTCTAAATATTTAATTAATTCCTCTAAAGTCTATTCGTAATTAAATATTCCAAATATTTAATTAAATCTTCTAAATGTCTATCCACATCAAATATTTCAAAAATATTTTAAACCCACATAATACATAAAATTAAATAAATCTATTTATTTAATTTGGATTATCTGCAACAACCGTGAAACAACTTCAAAACAGAAAATTAATAAATTTCTCTATTTCTGAGCAAAGTTGTTCCCGTGGGTTGAAGAAAAACCTCCATTCTTCTCTCCAACCTCCCAACATCTTCCATCTTCCTTTCAACCTCTCCATTTCTCACCATTCAAATTTACCAAACAATCTCACAGCCATTGATCTTTGCCAGCCAGGCTCTTGCCTGTAAAAATCTATAAAAGGGACTGTCGGGTCTTCAAAAATAAGGGAGAAGCTTGCATATAGGAAAACTATAGTCAATCAGCCTTTCAACATCCATAGCCTTTAGAATCATAGCATAGCATAGCTTAGCATATCAGCAATCCATATCATGGCTTATCATCCTCATATCATAGTTTCAAAAGCATTATAATCCACAACCCTTGTGCATAATCTACAGCCCCTGTGCATATCTGTATATCAACATTTCACTCCACCAGCATATAGGATAGAGAAGTACTCTCCCTTTGCATACTCGTTCTGCAGATTGCCATTCTGAGAAGCTTTGCTTATACAATCTAAGAGCAGTAGCTTCAAGCAAATCACTAGAGATAGAGGACAATGGAATGATTTTGAAGAAGATCTGTTTGATTTCTTTGATTTCAATTTTATTTAGCTTTTCTTTAGTTTAATGTTGCATTCATGTGTTTTTATTATCTTATTTTGATACTAACATTTCCCACACACATTTTTGGCATCCACTGTGGGGCTCTTGCCCCAATTTTAACATCTTTTCACAGATTTTTTTGACAGGTTATGGCTAAAAGTGTGTATTAGCGCATCAAACATGCTTCAGCACAGATCACACCCAGTTTAGCGCTATTTAACTCTATTATAGCACCCTTTAGGGATTCTACAATGCTCTTTACTGATCCTGCAGCACCCATTAATCATCCTGCAATGCTCATTAATCATCCTGCAACGTCCATTAATCCTCTTGAAGTGCTCATTAATCATCCTCCAGTGCCCATTAATCATCCTACAACACCCATTAACCATCCTGCAACATCCATTATTGATCCTACAACACCCTTGAATGATCCTATAGTGCTCTTTACTGTTTTCATAGAGCATTTGTATTTTAGCACTCTTAATGTCTGTCTTAGAGCATTTTCTATTTTAGCATAGAATTTGTAAGTCTGCAATTATAATATGTAACTTAAGTAGCATTTAACTGGATCCGATGTGACCGCGGCCAATAAGAGCTTTAAAAGAATGAAGCAATCCTAGGATAGTCACTTCATTTTCTATTTTAGACTAAAAAGAAACTCCATGTTTTTGTGAAGCATTATCTTCACCTAGCATAGGAAATTATTTATTTGGGCTCAAAATTGAACTCTTGCTTGCTTTGATTAAATGGTGATAGGCCTATGCTCTCCCCACACCACTTGGTGATCAAACTGCCAGACTCATCTATTCTATTTCATGCAATTTTAAGCTTTGTTAAAACCTTTTAGAAGGCTTGTCGTAGTGGGAAAAAGTACTCACCCTACGGGAATGACCTAAGTGGGAACAACTAAAGCCAAGTTTTCCAACCCACTTTAATCAAATGCGGATGGTTGATGAAAATCCCTTTCGAAAGTAGTGTGCAAGATAACCATCCCTAAAGCCTTTGTTCTAAAGGTTGGGAGGTCTCTCGAGGGAGTATATCATTTGCCGCACCGAACATAAACCATTACTATGAACTTAGTGTAGTATCCAACCGAAGTCAATTTCCGAACATCATAATAATCACAGTGCAGGGGAGGGAAGAATCTACCCACAAGATACTCACCATATAACTACCAAGGACCATTTGCTCAGGGGATCTAGTATCCACTTCCGTCACTCTGAGTACGTGCCTAGAAAAGACAAAAACACAGGCGCCCCTTTGGGGGTGACATGGCCGTGTGAGTTGACGCAGTCCTAAGATGTGGGCTATTGATTATTATGGTGACCTACCTGAGTATTAAGAGTGAGTTTGCTTGAACTATCTGTCATGTGTAAAACCTGTGAAAACAATTTTTGAAAAACATTTTGATCATACACTTAATGTTTAGTATAGGACTTAAAAACAACTATTCTACAACTTGTTTGATGTGTCTTCAAAACATTAATTCAGTAAAGATCATCCAAAACTCACAATTACATTGATTACTCTCATGTTAAGAGATTAGAAATCCACAAACTTTGTTAAGAAATCCATTCTCAAACGAATCAAAAAGTCAAAGAAACCACTTAGCTACAAGAAACTATTGAAGAAAAGATGATTCTTGTACCAAAGTCGAAAGGTTTTACTTAAACATAGAACCTTTATCCATCGATATCATGATTGCATTAGAGGTTTCACTGATGATTATGTTGTAGAACCATTATACTCACAAGCTTTCTTTCAAAGAAGAGCCCTTTCTCAAAGGCACAACCACAGTCAGTGTATTCATTCTTCTTATATTCCCCAACCTACAATTGAATATTCTACTCGTCCGAATCAATTTCTGCAATAGAGAACTCAATCACATTAGGCATTTCTCACAAATCCATCTTTTTACGAAGCTACGATCAAAACTTCATAAAGTGCAAAATCATTTTTTTCTTGTTTTTTTGCTTAAATTCCTGCCAATAGGATTTTCATCCTTTCAATCAGGGAAAAACACAAGCTAAAGACTAGAAATCTTTTAAGTCAGAATCTTCATTCTATCCCGACTTTCATAACCATCAAAAGTTGCACTATTTCATTATTTTGATCAAAAGTTAGTAGAATTTGGGGCAAAGTTTATGCCTATTGTCATGAGATCTCGAAAGCAAATAGAAAAAGATGAAAGAGAAAGTACCACAAGAAAAATGGGTAATAATAGTGACAAGGAAGAAAATCCATTTCATATTGAAGAGATAACAGAAGAAAAACTTCAAGAAGCAGAGCAGGATCCCCAATTCCCTACTTTTATGGAAAGGATTTTAGAACGAAACAAAGAAAGATATTTTCTATCATTAGCTAATCAAGGAGCTAAGTTACCTTTTGATTTTGATATAGAAGGGATTAAAGGGAATCTTGAAACTCCTCCTAATGATTTTAATTCCCTTACTCAACATATAAAAGAATTACAAGGGAAAATAAAGGAAATGCAAGGGGGTGCAACAAAGAAGTATGTTTTGGATGACATATCTTCTTATCCATTTGATAGGAGTCTTCAAATGACCCCTTTTCCAAAACATTGTGAAATCCCTAAATTTGATAGGTACAATGGGAAAACTGACCCCATTGAACATGTGAGGGATTTCTGAAATATGAGTCTAGAATTCACTTATGAAGATACATACTTAATGCGATTGTTTCCACAAATTTTGGGTGGACAATCCATGGAGTGGCTTTCAAAGATCACTCCCCCTATCAAAACCTTTGAGGAGTTAATAAATTAGTTTATATCACAATACGCCTACAACATCCAACACCAGATAACCATGCTTGATCTTTGTAAAGTGAAACAAAAAGTAGGGGAATCTTTCACTACGTTTTTGCAAAGATGGAGAAGATTGTTTGCACAATATTCCCATCCTATTCCTGAAAAAGAAAAGAATCTTCATCAATAGCCTAGATCAAGAATTAAGTTACAGGCTTAATCTTCATTGTCCTCCTAACTTTGAAAAATTGATTGAAAATGCAATCACCATTGAAGGGGCCTTGGTCAAAAGAGGAGTGATAAAACTTGATAATCCTAGTTCATCCAACCATAACAACAATGATAAAACAAGGTTTTGGAACATAAATAAAAATTTCATCAATGATGGTATAGTGGATGCAAACAATCTATGAACAAGACCATCTATCTTCAACCTATCAAGTGCTCCATGAAACAATCAACAAGGAAATACCAACCAACAAGTAAACAACAATCAACAAGGAAAAAACTCCAATCAAGAAAGCATGACCAATCAAAACATCAAGGATAATAGTGGTAATTTCAATAACAATCTTGGCAATACCAAAACATCAAATCCATCTAGACCTCCATTCTTTTCAAATCGACAAAATTTTACCACTTTGGGTCAATCTCTTGAATCTGCTCTCAAGGAGCTTCTCGATAATAGGGTTATCACCTTACCACCACAAAGAGATTTTGAGCCACGAGTCAAACCACCATCATGGAATGACTCATATTACTACAATTATCATCAATGTAAAGGTCATAGAACAAATAACTATCAAGGCTTGTGAAATCTAGTACAAGATTTAATTGACAATGGCACCATCACAATTGAAGGACATCATACCAATGACGATCATCAAGCATTCAAAGATCCTTTACCAAACTATCAAAAGGGGGAAACATCAGATACCAAAGCGAAAAGAATAAATAATGTTGAAGACAACATAATCCGCCACATCTATGCGGATGGTCAATGGGTTAATGTTATCAAAATCAAGGAAAAACAAGAATATCAACAGGTTAATGTGACTACAAGAGGACAAGCAAAAGTTATCCTAAAAGGAAGTTCATCTAAGGCATCTATTCCTCCTCCAACTCATTATAATCTAGTTGATCAATTGAGAAAAACATCAGCTCAAATCTCCATTCTTGAACTTCTCAAAATATCCCCTGTACACAAGAATATTTTAGAAGAAGCTCTTGTAAACACAACTGTTGACATTGATCTAGATGTAAACAAATTTCAAGCCATGGAGGGACATTTGTCTTGCCCCACTTGTCTTTCATTTTTCGACAAAGATGACACCTCCATGACACATCCGCATAATTCATCGCTTTATCTTGAAGTCATGATCCATAAACACTGACTCAGACGTGTCTTGATAGATGGAGGAGCCAATTTAAACATTTGTACCTTAAAGCTAATACATGCCTTGGGAATATCAGAAAATTCCATTGATTCACGAAGGAAAATAACTATCAAGGCATATGATGATGAAGAAAGAGCTTCTAAAGGACTCATAATGCTACCTATTAGAGTGGGACCTATTGTGAAAAATAACTTTTGTCAGGTTCTAGATCATGATCTTTCCTATAACATAATTTTGGGTCGTCCATGGATTCATGATATGTAGGCAGTACCATCAACATACCATCAATGCCTCAAGTTTCTGTATGATGGACAAGAAATGACTATACAGGCTGATTACAATAGTACCCAAACTTGTTCAAATCTTCGAGCAACTCAAGACACCTTTAGGCCACACAAAAGGGAGGCTCTTATTGCTTCTTCTTCCAATCTACAAGGCCAATTGCAAGAATTGACAAAGAATCTTGACACCAAGCTACATTTAAAAGATAAAGGAGTGGGTGAATATTCACTATCCCTTTCTAGCTTACCTCCTTCTTCGAGGTCATATGGTCAGCCAACCCTATCAAATCAAAAGATCACAATAGCCTCTACATCCCAAGCTTTTGTTCCAATCACAAAGTTTGATGGACAATTCATTAAAGCTAACACCACTGAGGAACAAGCTGAAGATAGGGACATCCTAAGCTGGCTATACAAAGATGAAGATGAATCTCTCTTGCACATCAAGTTACCTACTAAACAATATGGCAAAGGGTATACCATCATGCAAAGAATGGGCTATGAAGGAAATGGTCCTATAGGAAAAAGAAAAGAAGGAATCATTGAGCCAATTCAACCTATTTCAATACATCCAAAAGATAAAATAGGACTTGGATATGGTAAGGATACAGAAGAGTCAACTTCACAACAAGCACAACAAACTCATGAAGGAGAATCAATTTCAGATAAACCCCATGAAGATGTCACTCTACAAAAATTTTATTGGTCAATTTTCCAATTGCAGAAGAGTTTAGACACTGATTCCAATGAATATGAATGGGATGATGTCTCTGATGATACATTCTTAACAGAGAAAAGGGTGGATGCCATACACAAATTTACACCCACACTCTTACAAGGGGAGGGCTCAAGGCCTCCACTTGATTATGTTTTACAAAGCAATCATGACTCAAGTGAGGATGATTTAGATTTTAATGAGATTGATAATCGACAGGAGAATACCATCATAGACCTTGTCCATCATGAAAATGACAATTATATCATGACTTTGAAAGCTCAAGACCTTACCCAACCTAATGATCCCATACCTTTAGTCTATCCAAAACTTATTGATTGGGACAACGATGCACCTATCCATATCCCTACATTCCATGATGATGAGGATATTGTAAATTTCCTTTGTTCATCTAATCAAGAAAAAAATTGTTCCATCGAAGAATCTCATACTCAAGATTTTGATAAGGAGAGTGTCAAGTATCTTAGCTGCAAAATAAATGAAATAAAAGATGGATCTATTGGTGAAAACCAAAAAATGGCAGTGGTAGATCACAACAAGAGAAAAATAAAGAGCGAATCTGACGGTGAAAACCTTTTTGAGGCACTCAAGGATGAGAAACTTGACACTCTTCCCAAACATTATCAAGAAAGATCTTCTATTTTGATTGAGCCCATAGAATCAATCAACATAAGTACAACGGAGTAGCCAAAATTTTTTCAACTAGTAGCGTCATTAACAGTGGAAGAAGTACTGAAATTCACAGAGTTGTTGAAGGAGAATCAAATCAATTTCGCTTGGTCATATGCTAATATGCCAGGGTTAGATCCTAATCTAATAATGCATCATTTATCTATAAACATAGGGGCAAAACCTGTGAAGCAAAAACTCAGAAAAATGCATCCACATGTTGCATTATTGGTTAAAGAAGAATTAAATAAGCTTTTAGATGTTGGATTCATTCGGTCTATTGACTATGCAAAATGGATCTCCAATATCATACCTATTTCCAAGCCGGACAGAAGGATTAGAATTTGTATAGATTTCAGAGATTTGAACAAAGCATGTCCCAAAGATGACTTCCATTTGCCAAACATAGATATGATTGTTGATTTAACTGCTAGCCATGCAATGTATTCATTAATGGATGGATTTTCATAATACAACCAGATAAAGATTGCACCAGAGGATCAAGATAAAATAGCGTTCACGTGCCCTTGGGGTACCTATTGTTGGAATGTCATGCCATTTGGGCTTAAGAATGCAGGAGCAACTTATCAAAGAGCAATGACCACCATTTTCCATGACATGATGCACACCTTCATGGAAGACTATGTGGATGACTTATTGGCCAAATCCAACACAAGAGAAGGACATCTAGAAATTTTGTCAAAAATCTTTATTAGAATGGAGAAGTTCAATGTTTGACTCAATCCAAGGAAATGTGTCTTTGGCGTTAAATCTGGAAAACTCCTGGGATACATTGTTTCAGAAAAGGGCATAGAGGTTGATCTAGGAAAAGTACAAGATATAATGGACATGCCGCCACCACGAAATATTAGTCAGCTCCGATCACTGCAAGGATGACTACAATCCATTAGGAGGTTTATAGCTCAACTGGCAGACAAAAGCTTACCATTTACACATCTATTGCATAAAAATGTCCCATTCAAATGGGAGGAAAAGTGTGAAGTAGCATTTAATCAGATCAAGCAATATCTCATGAATACACTAGTCCTAATTCCACCAGTTCTAGGAAAGCTACTGATACTTTATATTTCAGCAACAAAAGTATCTTTGGGAGCATTACTAGCATAGGAGGATTCTACAGGAAAAGAAAGAGCCATATAGTATATCAGCAAAACTTTAACAAGTCATGAACTAAACTACACTTTCATTGAAAAAGCTTTCCTAGCAGTAGTGTTTGCTTCTCAAAAGTTGCGCCACTATATGTTGGCTCATACAGTTAAGCTGATAACCAAAATCGATCCACTAAAATATCTCTTAAGAAAAGTTACCTTAACAGGAAGACTTGCAAAATGGGTAATGATTTTAAGTGAGTTTGACATTCACTATGTAGATCGAAGAGCTATAAAAGGAAAGGTCATAGTAGATCAGTTGGCTGAAGCACCTTTACAAGAAGAAAACTCAATGCACATTGAATTTCCTGATGCAGACGTCTTTACAGAAACAATTAAGAAATCATGGACATTGTACTTTGATGGATCTTACACACAACATGGATAGAGGGCAGGGATTCTTTTTGTCACACCTGAAGGACATACCATCCCAAAATCATATTGGTTGATGTTTCCCTACACAAATAACATATCTGAATATGAAGCATTGCTCACAGGGATGAAGATAGCATTGGAATGGCAGATTACACAGCTATAAGTCTATGGTGATTCACAACTTGTCATTAATCAAATAAATGATGATTATCAGAATAAAGATGATAAGCTGCTACCTTACAAGAACATGGTGGATGATTATAAAAAGTATTTTATGGAAATCAAGTTTTCACAAATCCCAAGGATTGATAATAAAGCTGCAGATGCAATGGCTACAATTTCTTCCTTGTTACAATTACTAGAAAAGAAAAAATGGTACAAATTCTTGGTGGAACAATTGTTTTCTCCCACCTATGATAATCCTGAGACCCAAGTCATATGCCATTTAACCGGTTCTGATTCACCTTTATATGGCAAGATTTATACCTAACTAAAAAATAACATCTTACCTCTGGATTTATCCCAAAACCAAAAAGGAATTTCATATGCCAATCATCCTGTTATACCTTGATCACCGATATCCTTTACCGATGTGGTCTTGATGGTACGCTCCTTCGATGTCTTGAACGTAACGAATCTGAACAAGCCTTACAAGAGGTTCATGGTGGTATTTGTGGAACTCATTCAAGTGGTTTAACCTTATCCAAGAAACTTGTTAGAATGGGATATTATTGGCCTACCATGGAGAGAGAATATTTTAATTTTGTCAAGAAGTGTTCTAAATTTCAGATCCATGGGAATCTTATTCATGCACCTGCATAGGAACTGCAACCTTTCACTTCAACATGGCCTTTTTCTCAGTGGGGACTAGATCTTGTTGGAAAAATTCATCCTTCATCATCAAATGGGCATAAATTCATCATCACAGCTACATAATATTTTACAAAATGGATCAAAACTGTTCCTTTGACAATCGTGACTGGTAAAAAAATCTCTTCATTTATTTTTAATTACATCATCTGCCGATATGGAATTCCTAATTCTATCATTACTGATAATGGGAGGCCTTTCAAGAATCGGGATGTTGATGAACTTTGTGAAAGATTTCACATCCAACACAGGCTCTCTACACCTTACTATCCACAAGGAAATGGTCAAGCAAAAGCTTCAAAAAAAACAATCTTGAAGATCTTGAAGAAAATGGTAAATGATGCAGGTCATGATTGGCATGTCTAGTTAAATCCAACTTTGTGGGCATACAGAACCAACATTCACACACCAACTGGAGCTACCCCATATGCCTTGGTATATCCATGGAGCAGAAGTAATCTTACCATTAGAGGTTGAAATACCTTCACTTAGGGTCTCACTCAAAGGACTGATAAATGATGAATACTATCGAGTATCTTGTCTGCAAGAGCTAGAACTATTAGATGAAAGACGTCAACATGAAACTAATCATTTGAAGGGTTATCAACAAGTTATGTACCGTAGCTACAATCACAGAGTTAAACCATGAACATTTCAAGTAGGTGATTTAGTCTTGAAAGAAAATCCATGCAATCAGCAAGACAGAGAAAAGAAAGGAACATTTGAACCAAATTGGCTTGGTCCATTTGTCATCATTGCAGCATACGATTCTGGAGCATATAAGTTATCTACGTCAGAAGGGGACCTATTTGAAGAACCGATCAACAACATTCATTTGAAAAAGTTCTATGTCTGAATCATCAAAAATAGAAAAAATACATAAAAATCTAAAAAAGTCCTAAAAAAATACAAAAAAAATCTTAAAAAGTCCTGAAAAAATGCAAAAAACAAAATAAAAAAAAGTCCTAAAAAAATAAATAAATAAATCAAAAATAAATCAAAAAAAGTCCTGAAAAGGTGCAATAAAAACAAGTGGTGAAAACCTACAAATAGGCGCTACTTGTGATCAAAATGGGCTCCTCTATCTATTAGCTTATGTCTTGTATTCGCTTTACGACATCATCTATTCATATCTATCATTTGTACATATCTATCATATCCATATCATGCAATGAGAATCCTTGTGTTTCATCACAGCTTGATGAAATTTGTACATATCCATAATATTCAAGTTGTGTTTACACTGGGGGCAGAAACATAGACTAAACAAGAGAGGGGCAACGAGCCTTTAGAACATCACAAACGGACAAATGACAATTTGACAAAACACAACATACATTGATGCATCAAATCAACCACAACATTAAAATGATCACTCAAAAACAATGAAATCAAAACAATGTTAATCCAAACACAAACATCAATGCTGATAACCAAGTTGGATGATCTTAATCTGAATAATGTTTGAAATACTTTAGGAAAAATTTGAATTGTTGGTTGATTTTCTATCATATCTCTGGAGCAAATTGATGATGTACTGAACTAGAAAAGCAAGGAAGGAGTATGATTTTTCTTTGTCTGTTGTTTGTGAGTGAATCATTAGTACTATACAAATTGGTCGCGAGACATGCTCTACTACGTATCATTGATTACATTTCAGAATTTGATGGGAAACAGGTTAACTCTTGTCTGTTTATGCAAGCGATACTCAGGTCATCTCGGTTCAATTATACCTAGATATTTGTATTATCTTGCTATATCAAAAATCATGAAAGCAATACTCAGGTCATCACTGGTGCTAACATACCCTTTGATGCTTGTATCATCTTTCAACATTTTAATGCTCTATGATGACACAAAAAGCACAAATAAGCTCTCAAAATGGCAATGTTGCACGGATAAATATGAATGGTTAGTATAAGATTACATTCAAGTTACATTCTGCATTTTTCATTTCATAGATTTTTCCCAAAAGCTGGCAAAGTATCAAACGTTTCATATCTTTGGGAATTTCTCCTGTAACTGTAAGACGCTCAATCTCTCCTATTGAATAGGAAGAATCATCAAGTCAAAGAAAAATCAATATCAAATCATGAAGACAGATCACGTCAATCCAATCAGATCAAATCAATCAAATTTGAATATCACATTTATCAAAATCCTATTTTTTTTTAACAACTTTAGAAGCAAACTTATCAACAAACTATTTGTTTTTCATCATCATGAAAGCAAATTTATCAAAATCCTATTTCTTTTTAACAACTTTAAAATAAAACTTATCAACAAAGAATTTGTTTTTCATCATCATGAAATCAAATTTATCAAAATCCTATTTGTTTTTAACAACTTTAAAAGCAAACTTATCAACAACTATTTGTTTTTCATCATCATGAAAGAAAATTTATCAAAATCCTGTTTGTTTTTAACAACTTTAGAAGAAAACTTATCAACAATTATTTGTTTTTCATCATCATGAAAAGAAAATTTATCAAAATCCTATTTATTTTTAACAACTTTAGAAGCAAACTTATCAACAAACTATTTGTTTTTCATCATCATGAAAGCAAATTTATCAAAATCCTGTTTGTTTTTAACAACTTTAGAAACAAACTTATCACCAAACTATTTGTTTTTCATCATCATGAAAGCAAATTTATCAAAATCCTATTTGTTTTTAACAACTTTAGAAGAAAACTTATCAAACAACTATTTGTTTTTCATTAACTTGAAAGCAAATTTATCAGCTACTATTTGTTTTCCAACAACCTTGGGAACAAATTTATCAAACAAAACATCATCATGAGGGCACACTTATCAAATCACTAACACTCGTATATCACAACAGTCAGTCAAACATGCTATCACATCTCAAAGCATAAAAAACACACCAATATCAAAACAAATCAATTGAAATCAAATCAGGGGCAATTTAGATCATCAATTTTTCATCTCACATTTTTCCACGTCAATTTCTTCACATCATCATTTTCAAACGATGAATCAACATCCAACAAATCTAAAAAATTCAAAAAAAAATCACAAAAAAATCAAAACCTTATCGATTCATCATCTGAGGGGGCATATACCTATCAAACATTTGACAATCAACATCTGGGGCAAATTGCAAAAATCTTTGAACTAATGCGCGAAAACACATCACTTCAAAGAGGGGAAAAATGTATACACTTAAAAATGGTCACATCTCAATAGTCTGGTAATTAATTAAATATTTTTAATATTTAATTAAATCTCTAAATTCAATTTGCGTATAAATAAATTTAAATAATTTATTTATATTATTCATTCTTTCATTTCGATTAAATAAATAAGTTTATTTAATCACTTTTCTTATCCATTTCTTAATTAATTAAATAAACATTATGACTTATGTATATTAATTATCATATAATCTTGGCTTGAATATTTTATTCAAATAAAGATTAAATATTCTTCTATTCTAAAAGTCCTCTAAAGTCTATTCACAATTAAATATTCCAAATATTTAATTAATTCTTCTAAATTCTATTCACAATTAAATATTCCAAATATTTAATTAATTCCTCTAAAGTCTTCACAATTAAATATTCCAAATATTTAATTAAATCTTCTAAATGTCTATCCACATCACATATTTCAAAAATATTTTAAACCCACATAATACATAAAATTAAATAAATCTATTTATTTAATTTGGATTATCTGCAACAACTGTGAAATAACTTCAAAACAAAAAATTAATAAATTTCTCTGTTTCTGAGCAAAGTTGTTCCCGTGGGTTGAAGACAAACCTCCATTTTTCTCTCCAACCTCCCAACATCTTCCATCTTCCTCTCAACCTCTCCATCTCTCACCATTCAAATTTACCAGACAATCTCATGGCCATTGATCTTTGCCAGCCAGGCTCTTGCCTATAAAAATCTATAAAAGGGACCGTCTGGTCTTCAAAAAAAAGGGAGAAGCTTGCATACAGGAAAACTATATTCAATCAGCCTTCCAGCATCCATAGCCTTTAGAATCATAGCATAGCATAGCTTAGCATATTAGCATTCCATTTCATGGCTTATCATGCTCATATCATAGTTTTAAAAGCATTTATAATCCACAGCCCCTGTGCATAATCTACAACCCCTGTGAATATATGTATATCAACATTTCACTCCACCAGCATATAGGATAGAGAAGTACTCTCCCTTTGCATACTCATTCTGTAGGTTGCCATTCTGAGAAGCTTTGCTTATACAATCTGACAGCAATAGCTTCAAGCAAATCACTGGAGATAGAGGACAATGGAACGATTCTGAAGAAGCTTTGTTTGATTTCTTTGATTTCAATTTTATTTAGCTTTTCTTTAGTTTAATGTTGCATTGGTGTGGTTTTATTATCTTAGTTTGATACTAACATTTCCCACACACAGTGTATTGAAATGAGTTGTATAGTGTTGTTTTATGTAAATTTATTACTCTTGAGACTATTCATTGAGTCTATTGTGGTTTTCTTTTGTTCGAGTTTATGTCCTGTAGTAAAACCCTAGAGTTACCTTATCCTATTATAGGAACTTAAGTTGTTGTTTAGGAATTCCAGAGGTGGGAATATTGATGTTGTATTGATTTTGCAATTTGATATTTGGCCTATGTTTTGACTATGGTTGTGGTTTGAGTTACACATGGATTGTACCATTTTATGGATGTGTTTCATATGTTTTTGGCGAGATAGTTATGCCTCACGGATGATCCATTTGTTGGTTCAGTATTTCTTATTGGTACAATATTTTTTGTGTTGGATTTTTTGTGTTAGGGTGTCTAGAGAGAGTGGCTCTAAGTGGGGATAAGCACACAAAGGGGCTGTCAAGGTAACCCACGTAGAGTTAGAGTAATCAGTGATAACTTAAGTAATTAAATATGGGTGGGTGGTTAAACATTAATAAGATAATTATGATGCCTCGTCCACCTGTTAGTGCTATCACAGACCAAAGGGGACTGAGAAGGCCATGGTTGGCATGGTCATTGCCTCATCCTCATGAGAGGTTAATGATTCCGCATGAGTAACCCTATGGAGCGGCGCCTTGAGATAGGCTATCAGGAGAACCATAAATGGAGGCGACACCTTAAACTAAGTTGTCTAGATAATCCATGCATAGATGGAGGTGACACCTTGTGATAGATTGTCTGGATAATCCATGTAAAGCCATGCAATGACACTCTCCTCTATCATTTCATTTGAGTTGTTTTATTGAAGTCCTCTCGAAGTGGTCTATTGTTATGTCTTTTGGTGATTTATCATTGTTTAGTTTTGTGAGTGGTCTTTTGATATTATGTTATCTTGTTTGGAGTTAGTCTTGTGTTACTGTTGATGTGCTTGGTTGGGGATCCTTCCTTGTTTACTCCCAGCATGGGAGTGGTTAGGTGGAATGTGCTACGCACCCCATTGGGTCCCCTTTGGATGTTGTTGTACCATTCAGTGCAGAGTTTTGTAGATGCTGTTGATCCAGGATTCATATGTTCCAGATGTGTATTTGTACTTTAGATGTATTTCATTTATTGATGTATCACTCCCACGTGTGATGGGAAGACCTTGATGTAATTTTTTTATATGTTCATTATGTTGTACTATTAGATTGATGTGATGTTTATTCATACCATGTAATCATTCGTGAACTATCATTTGTAATTACTGATTATGTTATGTTGTATCTATGGAAATATATATATATATATTTAATATCTTCATGATTAATTCATTTGTGTTTTACATATATGGTTTAATATGGTTTACTCTTATTAATGTGGTTATCGTTAATGGATGTTTTAAATGGTGGTATGAGTATGAATGGATTTATGTTATTGGTTATTTAATGTTTAATATATTATCTTTTTTATGGGTTAGTTTATTAATGTCACCTCGTGTACCCCAACAGATTTAGTTGTGCAACTTAGAACATTGTTATGTTGGAATACTTAAGTACACTTCGTATGTTCTTTTAAAAAAAATTGTTACATTTTACTTGTTCCTTTGGGGTTTGCGTGACAGGGCATTAGACTTCTCACTTATTTTAGTTTATGCATAGGAATTCCTATACTCTCTACAAGAGATTTTGTCTCTTTTCTTACCCTTCTAACTATCACGGGCTTTTCTCTCTACAAGTTTTCTCTGCATAAGTACCAAACCTTTCTTCTCCCTAATCAAGTGGCAAGTTTAGCAAGTGTTTTGCATACATCCTCAGAATGTTCTCATCTACTTCATAACCCAAAGGCATGATCCAAACTATTCTAGGATCAACAACTTCCATATAGAACTGGTCAATGTCTACCATGAGGCAAATAGTGTCTTTGTACTATTCCACTATTGTGGCAGGAATTCTTTCTCTGGCGTGCATCAGATTCTGAAAAATTTTAAAGTATCCCCAAAGGATTGTATTGCGGGTATGTCGATCACCCAGTCCACATAACATATTCCATATTTGAATAGCTACTGGTATATCATTACACCATTGAACTTTACCAACTCTCGGTACCTCACCCGGGAAGTAGAAAAACAAATATATTAGCAAGTTACCCTACTTGAATGTGTTCTTCTTATCCTTTTTATTTTTCCCAAATTCTCTAATAACTAGATTCTGAGTAGTCCACATAAATCATAGTCTACATTATGTTTGACCATTTCATATGATGTGTAGATAGTTGTTCGAGATACTGAATTTTCTCGGCTTGAGTGATAAATCTTATAGTCAATAACCATTGATGCAAATTTAACATCCACTGCAGCAATATCATCTATCATTATTACTTTTCTATCCCATTGCGAGCTAGTTGCTTCAATAACCTTATCATTCTTCATAGACTTCAAAACTCAAAGTCTACTAGTGGAATTTAGTCTTGTGAT
This sequence comes from Sequoia sempervirens, assembly GCA_007258455.2. NCBI lineage: Eukaryota > Viridiplantae > Streptophyta > Pinopsida > Cupressales > Cupressaceae > Sequoia > Sequoia sempervirens. The sequence continues at coordinate 53,621,016 of VDFB02252616.1, forward strand.
TGCACATATAGATTCTTTTGTGATTTTTAACAACACATATAACTACATGAATTCATCATGGACACGGCTCAACATATATCGAACCCATTCAACTTCTTCAAATATAGGGAACTTCGCAAATTGTGCAAATTTCTTATCTTCTAGGGTTTTAAATTCTGGTTTCACAATATAATCCTCTTGAATTATATGATGAGAGTACAAATCCATCAAATGAGAGGTTCCCAAATCTTCAATGTTTGTGTGCACATAAGCCCTAATATCCTCAATATGCAGGACTCTGTACAACACTGATGAAAATGCACCTAAGGGCTTTGTATCTACAGACTTATACAAATGCCATTTGAACTTTGGATGTGGCCTATCCTTAACTTCAACTATCAGAGGAGTAGACATGATTACAATCACACAAATTTACAGGTTTTCATTAAATACCTATTAGGGACAAAAACATAATTTGATTGCAGATTCTCCTTTATGCTTAAGTCTCTACAAAAATTCGCAATGATCACTTCAGAGCTCTCCAAACTGCTTTTCTCCAAATGTAATATGAAAAATGAGGGTTGAAGTTGTTCCTTTTATTTTCCACATACCTAACTCTTTTATTTTGCAATAAATGTCCTTGCCCTAATTCATCTGGTTTTCTTCCTTTCAGGAACCAAGATAGATGACTCTTATGTGGATCTCTAATATTCTTCATTAATGCTTCTAACTGGTTGACCAACATCTAAAGAGTATCAATTATCCTACTGGAGATATCCAGATTCCAGTATCATTCATCTACAAGAGGGGGGATTTAGGAGTTTTCTTGATAGTTCCCCCTATGCTAGAGACCTAAAATTAATTTCTTGAGGAATTACCAAAAGTTGCTTCTAGTGTAGGTCCATTTCCTTCTACAGATGGATTCTTCTTCACCCATTTCTTTTGCATTTTCTTCTTGATTTCATCAATAATGAATTTTCCTTTTCCTTTAACATCCTGTTGCATCTTCTATTTTACAAGACCTCTTCTGTTCCAATAGAATATGGCAATATGGCCAAATTTTTTGCAGTTGTAGCACACAACATTTCTCTGTCTAGACCAACTATTCCACTAACTTTGTCTTGATCTACATTGGTTAGCAATATGTCCAAATCTATTGCATGCATAACATCTGACATCTCTATGAAAGTTGTTCATAACAATTCTGCATTCACTTGACTTATGACCATACTTATAGAAATTGCAACACTGACCTGAGAATGATGGTCTATTTGTATTCATTCTACTCCTATAGTGAGAAGCCATATGACCAAATTTGTTGCATACATAACAATAGCCATTCAATCTTTGAGCATTTGGTTGCCTTAACGAATCTATTTTGGCTATTTTCATCTAATTTCCTTGTCTGAATCTTCCTTGTCTAGAATTCCTTTGTCTAGAGTTCCTTTGTCTAGATCCAAAACTTTCTCCTTCTTCATATCCAAGACTTCATCTGTCACCATCAACCCTCTGTCCTTTGATTAGTTCATCAAGTTTGGCTAAGCTTGCTTTGAATTTTTCCTTATACTCATCTATAGTGGAAAGTTCATCTCTAAGATCATCAAGCAACTTTTCAAGCACTTCATTGTTCTTGGATTGCTCCAATTCATCATCTAGTTGGTTGCATTATTCAGACTTTTCTTCATTCTTCTTCCTGTCCTCAATCTCCTTTGTCATTTTCATCATGATAGATTCCATCTCTCACTTCAAGGCAACATTTTCTTTTAAATTATTTTCACATTCTTCTATTTTCTCTTTCAGAACTAGACTGAGTTGTTAATCTTCCATGCTTTTGTTCTTTTGTTTGAGCTGACCACATAATTCCTTTCTTTTCTCCCTTGATTCATTGATCTTTTCTTTCAGTGACTAAATGAAATTTTCTACATTCTCAATATTTTCTTGTAGTTCCTGGTTCTCAGATTTTATTTGGTCAAGATCATCTAAAGCCACCATAAGTTGTTGTTGAAGACTGCTTGTATCCATTGAGAAACACTTTCCAAGATCTCCTCAAGTTCTAAGACTTCTTTCGAGGAACTAGCTCTAATACCAATTGTTGGAAACAAGCAACACTGAGAGGGGGGGTGAATCAATGTTGTGCAAAAATTAAACTTAATTATTTTTTCATTTAAATTACTTAATCATTCAACAAAAGAAACATGCATTCACAGAAACAAAGTAATCACAACACCATAACACCAAAAAAAAAAATCACGGAAACCCTGTTAGGGGAAAAAACATGGTGGATGGTCAATCCACAATATAATATGAGTATACACAAAATTAAAAGTACAAAATGGGAATGCACTTGCATTCAGGCTCACTACCTAGAGTTCACTGCTCAGAAGGATGGGCTCATGACCCTACAATGATTCATAATAGATCCAAAAGAATGAACTAGTGAAATAGCATCAACAATGCTTGATTATAGTTCCAATTAATCTTTGTACATAATCTACTATCCTTAACTACTCTAGCCAACTCGCTCGGAAAAAATAATAATGCACAAGTGAAACTATGCATAATCGCCTAATCATTATTCTTGATGATCACAACACACCACCACACTTCCCTTTTTCCTATCTCAAATGATATATCGAATCTCTTAAATATATATCTGCATCTAGAAATCAAGTCACTATAGGTCGGCCTTGATAAAACTTTGAAATATCATCAACTATCAGCCCAAAAAATGAACAATTTTGATGCGCACCCAAACAAGTCAGCTAGACTAAAGCTGGGACCCATAATTAAATATTTGAACACAAAAACATTTTAAATAATTTCACTTAATGCATCCACAATGCACCACATTCATTGAGTCAACTACAATGAGCAAGTAGACATAAAACATCCTACCGGACCTCCAAGCTCGTACTACAACTAATGCAACAATACAAGATTCAGTAATAAGATAATATACATTCTCAACAAGCAATCCCAAGGGTCCACAACACAAAATGATGATCCGGTGAAGTAGATAGATTAACTGACTGACTAAATACCTTGTTCTTCAAGTATTCTTCCAGTAACACACAATATTTCACTTTATATGCTAGTATGACTAGATACAGATCTGCGGACCATGGAGATGACTTCAGTTGCCATCAATGACAATACTAGAAGCCATATGCCAACAATCCCATTGTACCTCATAATTTGTGTTGAATATTATTTCTAACCATAGCCAAGGTTTTCATGAGTACAGAGTTGTTCCCCTCCCAAATCTTCACACTTACTAAATTGACCCCCTTGTTGGAAAAAAAAACTCACCAACAAGTTCTCTTCTTTAAAATTATGAGAAAATCTAACTTCTTCAAATGTGCAGATAATCTCAATGGCATAATTTATGAGGAATTCAATGGTCTAGCTAGGCATGCACTTTCCTTGTAGGAACCTAGTGATTTTTAGTGAATCCCCCTTTACCCAAACCTTTCTATAGCCTTTGTCAAAAATAATCTTAATCTCATTAAATTCTACTTCAACTTCAACTCAGTCATTTGATTGGGTTCCCAATGGGAGTTCCACCACTACTAAAAGGCTACACTCATTGTTCCCCAGCACCCCTGACAACCAATAGGTCCATGATTTCCCTTAGTTGCCCCATCAAAATTTATTTTAATCCATCCTTGAGGTGGCCTCTTCCACTCAAAGTTTTCTGTAGGCCTCCGTAGGGACTTGAGACGGAAGGAAATTTAAGACACCATATTCCAACTAACCATGACTATTGAATCAAAGCCTTGCAAGTTAGACTTTTGGCCATTTGAAAAGGTGTCTAGCAATCCGAATTTAAAATTCTCTTTGATAGCCCTTCATTTTTCTTAGTAAATAACATCTTCTTTAAGCTTCACTTCTCTAAAAATCCTAGCATTCCTCTCCTTCCAAAGTCCCTAGGTTGTATGTGGAGCCATCAAAGCAAATGATTTATTTACTTAAGAGCTATTTATTTAGACATGTTTTATTTATTTAAGAGCTATTTTTTAATTTTTAATTTATTAAAGATTTATTTTATAGTTTTAGTTTCTACGTATAATATAAATAGAGGAGAGTCCCTAATACCATCATAAATAATTAATCAATTCTTTTATATTATAGTAAAAAAATATTTTTTACATTTTTCAATAAATAAAAATATTTAAAAGGTATTGTGGAGAAAGTGTCTAAATTTGATTATTGTATAGTCATATTTAGGCATTTTATTATAAAATTCAACTAAATTATTAAAAATACTATCACATAAAAAGATAGATTTTGAATAAATTAAAAAAAATTATAATTTTTTTAATATATATTAAAAATATAAATGTAAATACTCGTAAGAATGAATGTTATCTAACATTCTCAATAATCCTCAATAATGGATCAAATTAAAAAAAAATGTTCAACCTTGAATAAGAAGTTGATTATATCATGGATACTAATGAACATATTAATAAATGAAGGTTTTTAATATTAAGGAATAAGATTGTCTAGAAAATTTAGAAGATTTTTCTAGAAGAACTAGAATCTTCTAGATAAATTACAAGATATTTCTAGAAGAACATGACTCTTCTAGAAGGGCTAGCACCTTCTAGAAACTAGAAGCAACTAGAAGATGTTCAACGAAAAAGAACATTCCAGTTTAGAGATATCTAGAATATTAGAAGTTTCTAGATATTAGAGGCATCAAGTATAAATATGAGGCTATCCACTGTGAACAACACTACTGTTGAGGTAAGTTGTTGGATTGTATGTAAGCAAGTTAGATCAATATAATTTCTTTGATCCATTTCATAATTTTTTTATGCTCTGTTTTGTCCTGTTTGTTGTTGTTTTATTATTTGGGCTTGTTCTTACATGGTATTAGAGCCAAAAATCTTCTAACAGAGTTAAGATATTGTTGGATTGTTATTTGATTAGCAAGATAATATTTGAAGTGGTTTGATCTATTTGTTTGAGGGTTGTTTTTTCTAACATGGGCTCTACAAATGAAAGTTTTCCAATCTTTGATGGAAGTGGGTTTGTAGATTGGAAGATTGAAATTAAGAATTATTTGAGAGAAAAGGCTCTTTGGAGTATAGTGAATAAAGAGATTGGAGAACCTCAACAAAAGAAAGAAAAGGAGTTATGGAAATGCAATTTGGAGCAAGCTAGAGGAATTATTAAGGCCTTGAGTCCCAATTTTAATAGAAGGTTTGTTGATGTTGATAATCCAATATAGAATTATGGGAGAACTTAGAAAAAAATTATAAAGATGTAGATATTGCTAGTGTGTTTAGCATAGAAGAGAAATTGGTGAACATAGGCCCATCTGATTTTGAAAAAATGGTTGATTACTTTAATGAGGTTACATATTTAAATGCCTAGTTGAAGAAAATAGGTGTTGAATATGTAGAAAAGGATTTTCAATTGATTGCAATTGTTGAAAGTAAGCTTCCCAAACCTTACAAGGTATTTAACGAATCAAGGAAAAGGGCTATTTAGTTAAATCCTATTACCCCCAACAAAATTTTGATCAATTTTGTAAGTCAGTTTTAGATGAAGAAGCTCAACTTATTAAAGAAGGTTATATTAAGAAGAATCATGCATATGCAGCGAAGATTAAATCATTTTCTAGATATGATGATGGAAAGAAAAATTGGAAAGGATATAATAAATTTTGAAATAATGGTGGTTCTAACCAGTTTTCTAGAATTGAAGGTGTAGAAAAATAGTTGGAAAGAAAACCGATTATTTGTAGGTATTCTGGAGGTGAGAATCATATGGAAAAAAATTATTTAAAGAAGAGGAACAATGAAAGACAACAATTTACAAGCCTAAACAAGAATAATTTAAGGAAAAAAAGATAGATAAACAAAGCTTTGTAGTCATCTCTAGGCATGTAAAATCAAGTGCAGAGGAAACTTTTGAACTTGAAAATACATCTAGAGTAAAGGGAGGATACTTTTCTTCAGATACTAATAAAGAATGGATTTCAGATTTAGGAGCATCTTTTCACACATGACTAGAGATAGATCTTTATTTATTGATTTTCATGAAGGAAAGAATTCAGATCAAGAAATCACTATTAGCAATAAAATAAAACTATCAGTTCTAGGAATAGGGACTGCTAGTGTAACAAATGGAACTTTGAAAAAAAAAATTACTGGTTGAAGGATTGGGGGTGAATCTTATTTCAATATATATAATTGCTCAAGCTAGATATGTGTTTTTTGTTACTATTGATCAAGTTATTGTAAGAGATAGAAAAGACCCAAAAAGTGTTATTGCTATTGGTAGAATTGACCATAAAGAATGTCTCTTTAAATTCATTGGATTTGTTGATTATGAATACAAACTCTCCCATGCTTTTGTTGCTCAAAGTGATTATATGTCAAAATTGTGGCGTGCTTGACTTGGACACGTAAATTATAAAAAATTACAAGACATGGTTAGAATGAATATGGTTAGAGGATTAACAAATATTTCAACATCTGAAGGTGTATGTGAAGGATGCATGTTAAGGAAACACCATCAAGATCCTTTTGATTTAGGAAAAGCATGGAGAGAAAGTTGTCCACTACAACTCATTCATAGTGATTTATGTGAATCATGATATCCTTCCATCTTAGGTGCCAGGTACCTTCTCACTTTTATTGATGATTATAGTAGACAAGTATGGGTTTATTTTCTTGAAAGGAAAAGTGAATTATTTGAGGTATTTCAAAGGTTTAAGGCATTAGTTGAAAACCAAAGTGGAAAAATAACTAAATGCCTAAGGAAAGAAAATGGGGGTGAATATTGCAATTATGCATTTGAATCATTTTGTGAAAAATGTAATATTAAGGTACAAAGAATAGTTCCATATACCCCTCAACAAAATGGAGTAGTTTAATGGATGAATAGAACTCTTTTAGAAATGGCACTTTGTATGTTTCATTTCAAATGTTTTCATAATAAATTTTGGGGATTGGTTGTCCCTTGTGCTGCACATATTGTGAATAGAATCCCCACCAAATCCCTCACAAATATCAGTCTTGAAGAAGCATGGAGCGGAAGAAAACCTCACATTGGGTATTTTAAAGTATTTGGGTGTATTGCTTGGGCTCACATCTGAGAAGAAAAAATGAAAAAAGCTAGAACCAAAAAGTCATAAGTGCATATTTATGGGCTATAGTGAAGAGGAAAAGGCTTACAGATTATATGATTTAGAAATAAAAAAGATCTTTATTAGTAGAGATGTAAAGTTTGATGAACATTCATAGCTTACATTAAAAATGATTTTCACATTTTAGATATTTTACAAATCAATGAAAAATCTATTAACAAGGATAATAAGAGCACTACTACTAATGAAGATGATCTAACTAATAGTAGTGATGATGAAGAAGAACTTCTAGTTAGACAAAAGACAAAGAGTATTGAAGAGATATATAGAAAAGCCCAAAACTCCAAGGAAGGAATGGTAGTGCCCTCATGGAAAAAGTATTAGAAATAAATGACCCAATCTCATATGAGAAAGCTAGAGGGAAGAAAGAATGGGAGAAAGCCATGCAAGAGGAATATGATGCATTACTAAAGAATAAAACATGGGCACTTGTGCCCCTTCCCAAAGGTAAGAATGTTGTTGGAACTTGCAAATGGGTTTGCAAAAAACAAATTAAAATCTAATGGAGCCATAGAAAAATAAAAATCTAGATTGGTTGCTAAGGGATTCAATCAAAATGAAGGAGTTTATTATGAAGAAAAATTTGCTCCTATCATCAAATGAACACAGTTAGAATTATTCTTTCTTTGGCAGCTAGTCTTGGATGGAATGTTCATCAAATGGATGTTAAAAATGATTTCTTAAATGGAGATTTAGATGAAGAAATATACATGAACCAACCACCTAGTTTTGTAGATGAACAACATCCTCACCTTGTTTGTAGATTAAAGAATTCACTTTATGGTCTAAAACAAGCACCAAGAACATGGAATGAAAAGATTGATAGATACTTTCAGCTTCATGGTTTTAAAAGGTGTAGATCTAATCCAAATATTTATATGAAGAAAGTTCAAGATGAGATTATTCTTGTTGCAATTTATGTAGATGATTTACTCATTGTTGGACCGAATATTGGGATAATAAATGATTTAAAATCATAACTTCAAAGGGAATTTCAAATGAGTGATTTGGTAGAATTAAACTATTTTCTTGGTTTACAAGTTTGCAGACTACATGATGGATTATTCCTCTACTAATAAAAATATGCTTTGGATATTTTAGAAAAGTTTAACATTCTAGAATGCAAGCCAACTTCTACTCTGTTTCAGTCTTAAATCAAGCTTACTAAAAAATGTTCTTCCAAGAAGGTTAATGCTACTTTATACAGGAAACTTGTGGGTAGCTTGGTTTATTTAACTCATTCTAGACTAGTCATTTGTTTTGTAGTTAATCAAGTATTGAGATTTATGCAGGAACCTAAAGAAAGTCATTGGTTGGCTGCAAAAATGACACTATGGTATGTTCATGGAACACTACACTATGGCATCCACTATGGCCAGTAGTCCTCAATTTCTTTGGTTGGATTTATAGATTTAGATTGGGGAGGTGATATAGATGATGGAAAATCTACAGGGAGTTATGTTTTTCAGCTTGGAGAAAGCCCTATTACATGGAGCAACAAAAAGCAAACAACTACATCATTGTCTTCATGTGAAGCAGAATATAGAGCAGTAAAAGAAGTAGGAAAGGAAGCAATTTGGATTCAAAATCTTCTATTTGAGCTTGGTTTTTCCAAAAAAATTGCTACTACTTTGTATTATGACAATCAAAGTACTATACAGGTTGCCAACAATCCATTTTTTCATGCTAAGACAAAACATATTGAGCTTGATGTTCATTGCATATGAGATCTTGTTAAGGAAAATGTTGTTAATCTACAATATTTTCCAAGTGAAGAACAAACAACTGATGTATTTATTAAGAGTGTGATTGAAGTCAAATTATTGAAATTGAGAAAGATGCTTGGTATGATAGAGGTGAACATTAAGGGGGGATGGTAGTATAATGTTCCCCTCTCCTTTGTATCTTCCTCTCACTTGTATCTTCCCCTCTTCTTTGTATCTTTCTTGTAATATTCTATCCAATCTTAAGGGGGGATGTTAAGGAAAAATATTGTCTAGAAAAGTTAGAAGATTTTTCTAGAAGAACTAGAATCTTCTAGAAAAGTTACAAGATGTTTCTAGAAGAACTATAATCTTCTAGAAGGGCTAGAACCTTCTAGAAACTAGAAGCAACTAGAAGATGTTCAAGGAAAAGAACATTCCAGTTTAAAGATATCTAGAATATTATAAGTTTCTAAATCTTAGAGGCATCAAGTATAAATATGAGGTTGTCCATTGTGAACAAAACTAATGTTGAGGTAAGTTGCTAGATTGTATGTAAGCAAGTTAGATCAATATAATTTCATAATTGTTTTATGCTTTGTTTTGTCCTATTTGTTGTTGTTTTATTATTTGGGCTTGTTCTTACATTTAATAATATCCATAAGGCCAAATAACCTATGGGACCATTGGATAACCAACCACATTATTGATCACAAAAATAAAAACAAGTAGACCATCCCACTTGACCTCCCTTTCCTTTTGGATTCTAGATCTTCTATTATAGATCGTGATCAAATAATCTACAATTTTATTATCATTTTTTAAACAAGTTACTCAATGATCCCACATTCAAAATCTCAATGTAATTAATCTTAATATCAATATAACTTAAACACTCTATGATGTAGTTCAATTTTGTCTCCATTAGCTCCAAAGTACAAAAGCAACATATTTTATCCGTATGACTCATCTTTAAGCTTTGTGCATCTTTCACTTTCACATCTAAAATAGTGCAAAAGCCTCCTTAACTAAGCCATTGATATTTTTTCCATTTGGGTAACAATTACTAAGCCATAAAACTATGGTCTTCTTCCCTATTTTCTTAGTTCAAATGGGAATGAACCTAGTATTTAATACTATGTTGAGACTCAACATACCTCTAAAGTTTAGGCTCTAGAATGTGACAGTGTACATTCACTCTAAGATCTTCATTGAATCTACAACTTACATTGCCTGATTATTTGAACTCCTTTAGTGAACACCTTTTCAAATTCCAATCAACCATGAAATTTGGACTCATTGGCCATGTTAAAGGTGTTCACTATCCATCGATTCCCTTATCCAAAAATCTGTAAATTGACCTCAACTCAAGCTAGTATCATAGAAGCCTCCTTGGAATGAAATGCTATCTTTTTGGCAGGAGCATTGACACATTATTAGTAACCATCTTTGAGCACTACCACCATGTCTTGGTGTAACATGGGTCAATATTAATGAGAATTTTGTCTATTTTTATTTATGTTTAGCTATGCATTTGCACATATGTTATTCAAAATTAGGGTATATTAATTAATTTGTGTTATACAATGTTAAAAAATCTTAAACAAACTAATATATCCATCTTTAAATATATATATGTAAAATATGTTGAGGGAAGGTGCCTATTTTTACCAAAATTATATATGTAGGTGTCTTTTACATAGATTTTATAGTTTTAATTTTTAAGTATATGTTAGTTGTGTTTTAGTTTTGAAGTATATTATGATTAAATGAGGCTCTCCAATACTAAGATAAATAAGCATCTATAATTTTAAAATGATATAAATTATAAGATTATATATTTTAATACTTATAAGATTATAATCAAACCAATTCTTTAATTACAACATTTGTTTCCAAACTATTCAAAAGATATGGTGACCAAAAGATTTAAATCTATAATTATATAGTCATATATAAACATTTTTTTTATTATTATTATTATTTTTTAAAACTATCAAATAAGAAAAGATTTTGAATAAAATGTAAACACTTATATATATATTTTAAATTCTATTAAATTTTTTTATAGATAGATATTTCTTGATATTTATGTTCAGCTTAGAATGAATAACTGAGATCAAAACAGAAAAAAGATAAAAGAATGAACAGGTAACTGTCACAAAATTTTGAATGAATAACACTCAAAAAGATTAGTTAACATGCAATATGGAAAACAACCGTTAACCTCGCATAGGCATCATGGTGAACCTATCTCTAGATTTGGGCATATTAATGGCAGCAAGTATCGGCGCATGCTGTCAGCCCTAATTTGTGGCACCCTTTTGATTTTTTTTAATTATCCTTTTAGTTTTTCACTTTTCCTTAAGAAAATATTTGCATGGAGTAAACATACAGTTTTTTTTCTAAAGGAGATAGTATTTTGTTCCGAACAGTTCGCCATATCAATTCCAATCCATCATCCCCAAAACTGGACGATATGCATTGGACCACATTCTTTACTGGGTCTCTACTGTTTTTGTTCCCTGCTATGTGATTATCAGTCGATTCCATCTACATAAGCACATTGTTCTGAAAAGTTTGTGATATCAATTCCAATCCATCATCCCTATAACTTGACGATATGTATTAGACCACAAAAGTTTATTACGTCTCTGATGTTTATTTTCCCTGTTATGTGCTTATCAGTCAATTCCATCCAATTAGATGAATAAAAGTCAATTTATAATACAATGATAGATTTTAAATTATACATGTATGTTTCACAATGTCTTTCTCATCAAGAGTATAAATTGTTAGAATTGGAAAAGTTTGAATAGATTTTTCTATATTGATAGTAATGAAACAAAATTTAGGTTTTCAATTATACATCAAAAGTCAAAAGTTTATTAGGTCTCTGATGTTTCCTTTCTCTACTATGTGATTATCAATCAATTCCAACCAATTAGACGAATAAATGTCAATCTATAATGCATTGATAGATTTAAATTATACATGTATGTTTCACAATGTCTTTCTCATCAAGAGTATCAATTGTTAGAATTGGAGAAGTTCCAATAGATTTTTCTATATTGATAGTAATGAAATAAAGTTTATATTTTCAATTATACATCAAAAGTGAAAAGTTTATTAGATCTCTGCTATGTGATTATCAGTCAATTCTATCCAACTAGATGAATAAAATTCAATCTATAATACAGTAATAGATTTTAAATTATACGTGTATGTTTCACAATGCATTTCTCACGAAGAGTGTAAATTATTAGAATTGGAGAAGTTCCAATAGATTTTCTATATTGATAGTACTGAAACAAAGTTTATATTTCAATTATACATCAAAAGTCAAAAGTTTATTAGGTCTGCTATTTCTTTTCTCTGCTAGATGTGATTATTAATCAATTCCAACCAACTAGACAAATAAAAGTTGATCTATAAGACAGTGATAGATTTTAAATTATACATTTATGTTTCACAATGTCTTTCTCACGAAGAGCGTAAATTATTAGAATTGGAGAAGTTCCAATAGATTTTCTATACTGATAGTAATGAAACAAAGTTTATATTTTCAATTATACATCAAAAGTCAAAAGTTTATTAGGTTTGTTGTTTCTTTTCTCTGCTATGTGATTATTAGTAAATTCCGTCCAACTAGATGAATAAAATTCAATCTATAATATAGTGATAGATTTTAAATTATACATGTATGTTTCACAATGTCTTTCTCGTCAAGAGTATCAATTGTTAGAATTGGAGAAGTTCCAATAAATTTTTCTATATTGATAGTAATGAAACAAAGTTCATATTTTCAATTATACATCAAAAGTCAAAAGTTTATTAGGTCTCTACTGTTTCTTTTCTTTGCTATATGATTATCAGTCAATTCCATCCAACTAGATGAATAAAATTAAATCTATAATACTGTGATAGATTTTAAATTATACATGTATGTTTCACAATATCTTTCTCATCAAGAGTATAAATTGTTAGAATTGGAGAAGTTCCAATAGATTTTTCTATATTGATAGTAATAAAAAAAAGTTTATATTTTCAATTATACATCAAAAGTCAAAATTTTATAAGGTCTTTGTTGTTTCTTTCCTTTGCTATATGATTATCAGTCAATTCCATCCAACTAGACGAAAAGTTAGCCTATAGCAATAGATTATAAATTATACATGTGTGTTTAACAATGTCTCTCTCATCAAGAGTATAAATTGTTAATATTAGAGAGTTTCCAATAGATTGTTTTATAAATGGACATGTTCTTATGTGACAACTAGACTAATATGTAATAAATGTTTTTATATAGTAATGAATAAATTTTATATTTTAAATTATTCAACAAAAAGTAAAAATGTTTGTGGTCAATCTTTCATTATGTATTTTTTACCAAGGGTATAAATTGTTAAGGTTGGAGAGTTTCCAATAAATTTTTCTATATATAGACAAGTATGTAATGTGATAATTGTGTCATTATGTAATAACTCTTTATAGATAGTAATGATATAAATTTTATATTTTCAATTATACATCAAAAGTAAAAAAAATGTTATCAATATTTCACTATATCATTCTAATCAAGAGTATAAATTATTAAAATTGAAGAGTTCAAATAGATTTTTCTATACAGACACAAATGTGTCCTTTGTGAAAATTGTGTCAATATATAATAGATGTTTATAGATAGCAATGAAATAAAGTTTATATTTTCAATTATACAACAATATTAAAAATGTTTGTGATCAATGTTTCACAATGTATTTCATAGCGAGAGTATAAATTGTTAGAATTGGAGAAATTCCAATAAATTTTTCTATATTGATAGTAATGAAACAAATTTTATATTTTTAATTATACATAAAAGGTCAAAAGATTTTGTTATCAATGTTTAACAATGTCTTTCTTAGAGAAGTATAAATTGTTAAAATTGGAGAGTTTTCAATCTCTTTTGGTGCAAATAATTCTAAAATTATACAATATGCGTAAGAATGCATTATTTATTCAATCTCTATCATTTATTTTTACTTCTACCTAACAATCACATGTCGATAATGATATGGGTCAAATCTATTTTTGTTTATATTAGACAGTCAATTCCATCAAAATTAGATGAATAAATTTTAGTTTACATCAAAAGTAAAATGTTTGTGATCAATGTTTCACAATGTCTTCTAATCATCAATATTATAAATTATTAAAAAATGAGAGTTTCAAAGAGATTTTTTATTTTTAGAAAAACATATTCTTAGTGTGAGAAATATGTCAATATGTAATGGATGTCTACAAATAGTGATGAAAGAGATCCTATATCTATAATTATACATCAAAATTAAAAAAAAATATGATCAATTATTTCTTACCAACAATATAAATTGCTAAAATTAGATATTTTTTAATAGATGTGTCTATATAAGGAAAATTATTTTCCTATGTAATAGATGTTTCTAGATAGTGGTGAAATAGAGCTTATATTTTTAACATCCCTCTATAAAATTTATTTTATCATAGAAAACAATGAAACAATGCACTTCAATTTCTTTATGTATGCATGAAACACAATTTTTTAATATCTTCAAAATACTTTACTTATGTTTATAACTAAAGGAGTTGTAGTTTTGCTTTATGCTAGTCAATTTAGCCATAAAATTTAAAACATAATTTGAAAACCCATTTACAATTTATTGCTTCTACCCATAATGTACTTCTAAGATTTAGAGTCTTGAACATTGATTTGGATTTTCTTGAAGTTTCTTGTTTATTCTTTCAACAACTCAATTTGTTGTTGAGTATATGGAGCTAAGATATTTCTCTTAATTCCTTTTATTTGTAAAATCTAACAAAAACATTCAAGAGGTATACTCTCTCGCATTACTTGATCACAATATTCTTATAAAAATTATTAAATTTAATCTTGAATTGGTGTAAAAAATTCTTTGAAAAATAAAATATTCAAAAAAATTCTTATTACCTTTTGAATGACTCCAACGATAAATTCATGAAATATTGATATCTTTTATTGAAACTATCGTAATTTTCCTATTGTAGTGTCAAGAATTACACCCTATGCCAATTTCACACTTTATATTATACTATGTGCATTTACGACAAAATTCATAATTGGTATTTTATAATTTTGATCTTATGGGTGGCATGATGAAGTCTTAGTAGCTCATGGCTTGAATTTTAAAAGAATTTAGATCGACGATAGTACCACGCGTCGACATATACATGGTGCATATACATCTCAATAAAATCCAAGATTCAAATAGGAATATCATGTATAGTTTATTTATGACGAGTTTCCCAACACCCAAATACAATTGTAATGACTATTCTTGCCCAGTCCAAGAAAAAAACTTGCTTCTCTTCCTCATTTTCAAAAGGAGGGTTAAACTTTTGGACTTGGAGCTCTCTCTTTCTCTCTCTCTTAATGAAAATCTGTCGAAATACTCTCACATCTTGGACAATTTCAACAAAAAGTACTCTTCTTTCTTATGATCGATTGTCATGTCTATCATCTCAAGAGAGAGGCCATAGTCATTGGTAAGGATCTCTTGCTCATTATGCAAAAAATCTCATCTATTATCATATTTATTTTATCTCTACTAATGTCTCTTTATCATGATATGCATTCTCCTCCATAATTGGGTTTATTTTTATCACATGTCTATTTTACTTTTTATGTCTTCTAATCTTATCTAGCTTTCCATGGAGGTGGAAAATGAAAGTAGTGGTTTGACTAAGAAAATCCCCTATACAACCACAATATTTCTCCCTATCTCCATGTGTGCAGGTGACAAATAGGTTTGAAGAGAAAAGAACTTCATTATGGAAAGTTTTGAGAAAAAGATGTCATTATGACTTGACATATATAATTAAATAAATAAATTAACATGCTATTGTTAATTTAATAAATAAATTTAGTTTTGGAATTTATTTTCTCGTAACTAGTTTTATATGGGAATGATGGCCTTATAAAGCCAATACTATGTAATAGATTCTTGATTAATGTGAATAATCAATTTTTAATTTGAGAGAAATCTCATTTTTTCTCTCATTTCAATATGGTATTAGAGTGGTTTTCTTCTTGGACCTCTCTTTAATCACTTTCCATTCATTTGTTTATTTCTCATAGTGGTGTTTACAATGGTATTGCAGTGAAGACCACATGCAACTACTATTATTTTCTACCATTCTTGAATTTTTCAATAGGTGAGCAATGTAGACCATGAGTAAAATCCCTTTGACTCCATCATTCATTTTAATTTCTTCTCTTTCTCTCCATTGTGTTCATTTTGTCCATTGTTTGACACTTCATTATGTTCATTGTTATCATCCCAATTTTTTAAAAAAATCCCCAATCTGTTGCTAGCATATGTTCAAACTTGGCATTGAAATTGATGCTTCTCCATGTTCCAATTGGGTGAAATAATCATTAGAGGTTCCAAGAGTTTGAAGTAGTAGACCAGGTGTTTGATGAAGATTAATTTGGTTTGAATGTTGCATACAAATATTTTTGAAAATTTGTGAAGGCATTGCTTCCACCCTCCCAGCTGAACAACGATAGCGAATTCCTCTTCCAATGGCTATATTTTCTTCCAGAACCTTGCCTACCAATGATCTATGAGAGTGAATACTATTAGGGAATCAAAATTCACATTTTGAGAAGTACAGAGGAATCACCAACGATTCTATTAAATTTTTAAATTTTTATTTAAAAACTAAATCAACAGTTTTTTAGATGATTTTTGTTTGAAATTTCTATGAAGGCATGTTGTTCAAGGTTTCTTCATAAGATTTTTTTTTTGAAATATAAAGGTGTGGTGAATATTGGAGATATAAGTACTATTTTATTTAACACAAAATGGATAAATTAATCCTTTATGAAATTTTTTGATGGAAATGATTTCCATAGTTGGAAAATGTAGATACATCTATTGTTAATTAAAAGAGATCTTTGGGAAATTGTCGATGGTACAATGCCAAAGCCAATAGATGCAGATGAAATTAAAAAATGGAAGGTAAAAGATAAGAAAGCATTGGCTATAACTGGTCTCAGTTTATCTAAACCTTATTTACATCATCCAGATTTAAAAATATATTCTAAGGACATCTTGAAAACTTTGAATACTTTGTTTGGATCAAAAGCTAAGAGTGTAGAAATAACTATAAAACAAAAGTTGTATGGATTGAAAATAGAAGAAGGTGAAGATATAGTGTCTCACATTAGTAAATTTTGTTACTTGATAAATCAATTGGATGGTATAAATGAAGAAATAAAGGAAAATGATACTAAGGCCATACTTTTAAATAGTATGCCAAATAGTATGTATCACAAGGTATTCACCTTAAGAAAAATCAATCCAAGTATAGAAAGTATTATATCCACATCGCTTGATGAAAGAAACAAACATGTTTCAAAAGAAGTTGCATTGACTGCACAAAACAAAGCTAGTACTTCTTACAAAAAATACAAACATATGAAAAAGTTCAAACATGCAAGTGGAACATGTTTCTATTGTAAAAAGATAGAGCATGTAGTATTGAATTGTAAACAAAGAGCACAAGATCTTCTTGATGGAAAGTTGCAAGATAATGCTTTGATAATTGAAGGAAAGGACCACACTTCAAGCGATGAGGAATATGTGGACTAATTTCTAGTTAAATCCTCTATGTTAGTACTAAGGGGGGGTGCTAGAATTTAGTACTTGACATATATAGTTAAATAAATATATTAACATGATATTGTTAATTTAATAAATAAAATTGGTTTTGGAAGTTATATTCTCGTAACTAGTTTTATACAAGAATAATGGCCTTATAAATCCAATATTATGCAATATATTCTTGAGTAATGTGAATGACTAATTTTTAATTTGAGAGAAATCTCATTTTTTCTCTCTCATTTCAATAGATTAAAGGTTTAAATGGATGATTCTCAAAACAAGAACAAAACAAAGCAAAAAAATGAAATTGAAGAAGACAATAAAAATGAAGGGTGTTGCAAAGAGGACACAATAAAAGGTGAAAGAAGAAACAAAAAGAAATAAAAAGAAAGATTAAGAAGAAAACAAGGATAGAAAGGAAGAAAATGAGAAGAAAAATAAAATTAAGAATTAAAGGGAAAAATAAAAAGATAATGGAAAAAATAAAAGAAAAAGTGCATAGAAACTTACAAATTAAAGAAATAAATTAATGAAGAAAAGATGAAATTCAAGGATAGAATATAAAAACACAACAAAAATTAAAAGAAACTAACAAAGGACCCAAAAATACAAAGGACCACCTAAGAGCCTAGGAGACCGAAGGACAAAAAGCAAGGCAAGACCCCTAAATGAAAAGAGAGGAAGGTAAGGAAAGAGGAGAAGGGTATGTGCAGGATCATCATGGAAAAAATAGGCCCTTAAGTGGCAAAAAATTTAGAAAAATAAAAGTTAGGCAACTTGACATAAAAAATTGAATAAGTTATCTATATTATTTCAAAAATATGTAAGAATAGAATATGTAGCAAATTGAAAGTAGTTTCTAAACTACTAGGTTTTAAATTGTTTGGTGAAAATTTGAAATTTAAATCATTAGTACTTAAATTTCAAGGAAAAGAATAAGAAGTAGGTGTCTGTCGACCACCTAACCACAATAAAATGATAATATTTTTTTATAAGATTTTAGATATAAGTAGAGGACTCATGTCCCAATGTGATGCATATTTTTTTGTAATTTTTTCCAAGTAAATAATTAATTATGAATTTTTATGAAACTGTCTAACCACCTTAACTTGGTAAAACTTCATGAAATTCATTTTTTCTCCTATAGTATGTGAAGCATAGAATGTGATGCATGTTTAGGATTCAAAAAATGTGATACCGTTTGAAAGCTATAGATGTTTTTCAATCAGCCTATCAATCAAGACTTTAGTCGTAATTCAAATAGAAAATGAATAATAATTATTTATTAAATTCAAAGTAAAGCATAATTTATATTGGTTGAAAGTTGAGGATCTCCTTTAAAAACCCTTTTCGTTTCATCAATTTTGGGTTAAAAAAAAGTCGTCAGCCATATGGGCCATCATATCACTTACATATTGCCACTTTTTGGCCCTTCATGATCCTGTACATACCCAGAACAAAAGGAACACAAAATTGATGTGAGGAAGGGAGATGATGGGTTATAAGGTTGGTTACAAGGGATGCCAAGCCTAACTCAACCTCCACCCCTCATCATGATTAATGTTCAAGGGATGATTTCTAATTTCAATGGCTTCTTTGAGTTTCCTTTTGAAGAAATTGTCCCCTTTGAACAATATAAATGAGTGTTTTCCAAACAGATATGGTGTTTGGTAGAAGAGGAGTGGTTAGCTAGAGAATAATTGATAATTTGTTCTTGTCTAATATCAACACTATACTCTTTGATTCTAGTGCTAAATGATTGACTTGTTTTGCCAATATAAGGAGTGTCAAGAGAACACACTACCTTAAATAGACTCTGAAGTGGAGAAGAATTTCCTTGGAGTCATCGAGTGAGGGGATCCAATTGCTTAGAGTTTTGAGGCATTTGAAAGCACACCATAGGCCCTTTTTTATGGAGGATCCTTGAGATATTTTGGGATAAGCCATTAATATAAGGGATGGAAGGAATAGTGAGATCAAAGAAGTGGTTAGGTTTAACGGAGGAGAGGAATCTCACCTTGGCTTGGTTAAAGGCTCTAGAAATATGTTTACTAGAATACCCATTCAGTTTGATCCAAAAACCGTTGCAACAATAAATATTTTTTTTAACTCAAAATGATAGTTGGAGAAATAAATAAATATTAATTTATATATTTTAGAAGAAAATATATAATATAAATATATGATTATTAATTTATCTAAAAATGGGTGTTAGCTAATTGAATAATTTTTTAAATGTATTTAATTAGAGAGGACCAAAGATAAATTGATATTAATTTTAATTCATGTTGGAGAAAAAATGATAGGCAATGAGTTAAATAATTAAAAATTATTTAAATAATATCGATAGAAGTGCCATAGGGAAATAATGGGCAATGCTTAGAGAGCATAATCAAAGCAATTAGAGTTAAAAAACACTAAAAGACCATGAAAGAAAGATCAATTAACCCAAACTCGATGAAATTAGAATTAAATACTTTAAAGATAACAAAACTAACTTAACAATTCAATTCAAAAGATACAACCAATGAAAATTTATAATCCCATTATGGAATTATGAAATTTAGGATGTGGTTTTCTCAAATTGTGAATAGCCTATTTTGCAAAGGCTTTGATGATGATTTTGACTCACAATTATGATGCTCAAATGCTCAAAGGTGCTCTAAAAAATGTTATGAATTTATTATGAGATTTTTCAATGATTTGTATGAAGAGAATGACTTGTTTTATAGAAATACATAATATTCAATCAATAATGGAGATTGGAGATGAAGATCAATGCTGTAACATGTCAATCTAATCAACAAGGAATTTTCTTGTATTTTTAACAATGCAGTAAATAAATCAATTATGTGAAAATAGGAAGTCAATTTTTTTTGTCTTTCAACATCAGAGTTTGCAATTGCATATTTGAATACATAAATATTTCATATTAAAAAGAATATACAACTTTTACATTTTCAATTTTCACATAAATGATTACAATTAGGTAAAGAGATAACATTTTATCTTTTGAGTATGGGTCAAGAATTTCATATCTGAATTACTTTTTGTCTCACAAGCCTCAACATGTCATCTACAAGAAGGAGAGAATCACCCAAGTACTTTACCTCCAACTACAACCTTATGGTCTCCCACACACCTTACAATTGGAAGTAGCCCTACCCTTCAATGAAGAGTATAGTCAAGGACCCCCTAGTATTTCTATATAATTTCTGGTGTTATGTCCTACTTAACTAATACAATCATACAATTATAGATTCCCTCTAACCATGAATGCCACTACAGATTGGTTTGGAAATTTTGGAGCACAGTGAACTGACAAGTGCAAGAAGTGACTATTGCACTTACTTTGGGAAAAGTATTGAATTAAATTCAATCACTACATATGAGTGGATTCATACATCCACCCACCTCTAACTCGATTGGAAACATTAACTGACCTAAGGTTAACCCAAACTTATTGTTTGACCAAATGATAGTTTTTTTAGAATTCTTTCTTAGAATATAAATTGACATCCTAAGTCAAAAACTCAACTAGTTTTATTATTTATTTCTAACTTTGAACATCCAAGTTACGTTCATGTAATTACCTAGGGCTTGGCTATTGCTACATGTTTGATTCTTTACCATAACTCATGAGACTAATTGCTCTCATAATTTAAAATTTAAGCAATTCTTGATGAAAAGTGATGTCATCTTAACCTTCCAAGTCATAATATAACACAATGATAACATATATAAAAAACCCCATGATGATGGTTATTTCTCCATTAAAGAATATAACTTTTCATCAGGGTTTATCCTTTCTTGGTGAATACTAGTCATTTTTAGAAAGATTTCAAGTTCTAAGATATAAAATATTTCCATAGTAATTTTGTCCATGAGAATACAAAAAAAAATTGACATAGAGTTTTGATTTAGCATCCTCAACTAGGGTCAAGTATTGAACATGCTTAGGATGCTTCAAAAAACCTCTTTAATTCTTAAACAAACTAATATTTTGGCTCAAAAATAATATCAAACAATGAAAACATGGTTAAAATTATTTCCACCATTAGGTTTCTTTATTGAAACTATATTTCTAATTTATTTGCATCAAATTGATAGAATTCCAACTAGGAAGAAGAAAAAGACAATTTATTTCAAGAATAGAATTAGACTCACAATTTATATGAAAGAATTCAAACAACTGTCCTAGTTATTTTTTTTCCATAAGAAAAGATTAATTCCAAGGTTTAATTCTTTGTTGGTTTATGGAAACCTTTCTTTTCCAAAAAACTCACGATAAATATTTAATAACTAAAAAAAATTGAAGAAATGAATTGAGAATACTTTCTATATTCTGAATTTTTCATTCAAATACTTGGGGTTTCAATTAATACAGGTGCATCCCTAGTTGTAAAATAATCCTATATCAACCAAAAAATTTCTTATCTTGCATTGTACTGAGTAGCAATTTCAGTATTTCATTCCGTATTTTACCACATCGTCATTTCTTAGCATGCAGAGTAGGATATAGCATTTACACATTGACATCTATCACATATCCCAATATAAGATCATTTGTAGTTGTTTGTTGAAATGTATTGCTCTCAAAATTTCACTGTTACTATTCAAAGCATTTGGGGCCAATTGGGTCCAAATTCTTAATGCAGACCTATACCAAATTGTGCGGACATAAATGGAATATCATTAAAGAATCTTGGGTTCATTGGGACCTATCTTGGATATCTACAAGTTACATTTGCTTGTGTGGAGTTATCTCCTCATGGTTTGTGGATGACCTTCATGTTTGATCATTCCATGGGTTATTAACCCTTGTGGCCAACATAGATCTATTTTGGAGCTTAAGGAGCATATTTATAAGAATTTGTAATTATTTAGGATCATCATTAAGTAAGTAGTTTTAGGATAAGATTTCGGTCATTAATTTTTGCATAAAAACCCTTTGGGACGTGTAATAAGTCCTATTTGGCCAATTGTATGTTTGTGAGCTAGTAAGGAAAGGCTTGTAAACCCTTCTAATTCACCCTTGTGACCAATTTTGCATGTAAACATTCTATATTAATGAAGTTTCATGTTCACATATCAATTTTCTGAGTTGCTTCCGTTGTGTTGACCCATTGCTACACGGTTCAGACTATTCCTTCTAGGACCCACCCACTATGACTGTACCAAGTGTATGAGAGAAAGTTTTCAATTGCTGAAGGAATTCTTGGAGGTGAACATATCTCCGACTTGAGGAAGACTATATCTATTTTCAATTGATCACAAATCATGAGGTAGTTGAAACCCTTGTTAGATTTCCAAATTGAGGTAGTTCTACTGATTCACGGGGAGATATTTTACCAAGAAGAGTGCCTCCTATGGAAAAAATTGCTGGAAGAATGGATGAAATATTGGAAATGATGGATGATATGTGAGTTAGGTTAGATGCCATTGAAGAGGATCAAAGGCAAGGCCTAAACCCTAAGAAGAATTATGAAAGTGATGATGAAGCAGAACATGTGAATCAAATTGTAGAAGCCCTAGATGATGAGGAAGAAGAATCATATCAAGTAAAGATGTTGAAAGTGATTTCAAAAATTGGCAAGTGACCTAGAGTTGAAATTCAAAATTACATGAAAATTTTGAATCCTAAAGAATTGATTGATTGGATCAATGAAATGGAGGAATACTTTGAATAAGATTTGGAAAGAGTCAAATTTTTGAAAATAAAGTTGAAAGGACACATGCTATATTATGGTGGAAAGAAGTTCAATTAGACTGAAATAGGAGAGGCAAAGAAAGAATCATCAAATGGGACATAATGGTGACAAAGTTGAAGAATCAATCCCTACTAGCAGATTATGAACTTGAATTGTTGAAGAGATTGTGGAACCTGAGACAAAAAAGAAGGATCTGTGAAGGAGTCTACTAAAAAATTCTACAAGATGATAATAAGAACCAATCATAGTGAAGCAGGCAAAGAAATGTTTGCAAGATAGATCAATGGATTGAGAACAAACATTCAAGAAGAATTGAGTTTGGTAAAGATGACATCTATTGAAGAAGCATACCAATTTGCATTGAAGGTGGAAGAGAAGCTAAACAAGAAATTTTAACAAAGGAACATAAGCGTAAGAGGAATATTTTTGAAGAATAGACCCTAGTCTCGACAAAAGAAAACCTTATGTGGAGCAGAAAAATGATCCAAAATCCTACCAAAGTGAAGAAAAGGATGCTAAACCATAATACAGAGGAAGAGAAGACAAAAATTTATACCATAGTAACAAAGGAATCCATAGTTCTTACCATAATGATGCATATCGAAGAGATGAAGGAAGATTAGAGAGAAGACCATTCAGAGGAACCTATTTCAACTATGGGGGTGAAGGACATAGATAATTTGAGTTTCATCAAGGAAATACTAAAAATAACCTAAGCATACCATACGAACATCTTATGTGGATGAAGAAAATGTTGGATCCCCTAATTTAGTTGGAAAACTAGAGAAAGGTGAATCATTGGTAATGAGGAGAGCTTTGATGCATGAAGAAGTTCTTGAAGAACCACCATAGAGAAAAATTCTATTTAGAACTAGAAGTAAGTCTGAAAGAAAAGGTATGAAAAATTATCATTGATAGTGGTAGTATTGATAATCTATTTTCAGAAGAGGCGGTAACCTATTGAAAGGTGCAAGAAAATTGAGAGGGAGGGTGAATCAGTTGTCACAAATTTCAATCACAATCCTTAAACACTTATAAAATTCAAATGCACTTAATTTTGTTATTAAGTATGAACATGAAATGAAAATAAAAGAAAGCAATAATAACGTAGAAAACACTAGATTTACGTGGACAACCCAATAAGGGAAAAACCATGGTGAGGATTAGCTCACAATATAAAGTAGTTTCAAAACCAAAAACAAAAGGCCCACTACCAGTGGGCTCACTGCCCAAGATAGGACTCACTATCAAGAAAAGGAGTCTCACTGCCTACAAAAATATTACAATGTTGAAGTGGCTTCACAACCAGAATGAACTAATAAGAGTACACCTAACAAGTGTTGATACAGTTCCAGTAATGCTTAGTAAACATAATTGACACACTTCATCTTCACATATTGCACAAAATACTGCTTTTACTTCATCCTAGACACACACACCTCGATCTCAAAACTATCCAATATATATATTTGATTCATCCTCAAGCATCAATTAGGTCAGCCTAATTAGATGCAATCTTCATTCACCAAAAGAACTAATTGTCAGCTCTAAGTTAGTACAAAACTTCTTCCAAAAAAATAATCCAAGCATGTAGCATGCTATAGTATGTTGACATGGAGTAAAGATAGGTCACACATATATATGCACCCAAAATTAATCCATTATAATGTCAACTATACATTAGGTTGGCTAGGGATAGTCCTAATAGCAAAATGAAATCAACAAAATAATGCCAGCTCTCCATACGAGCACATGAGCACACAAGATTATGAATTTACAATCTTCCAACATCCATAAACCATTTCCCAAAGTTGCACACAACAAAAATCATCAGCAGAGGATTGCAGACCAAAATACCAACACCAATCTATGTTTCAACCATTCAACACTATTCCAATCAACATTGTGATACTCATAACTTCTGATATAAAGATAAGAACCATCTACAATCTGGATCATATATGTATATATATGTAGTGAACACCATATATAAACCATAGGGATAAATATTATATGTACTGTATATATGGACCAAAATACTAGATGGTGTAAACTAGTTCTTCATATTGGTTCAGAGTACTGAATCAAACTAATGACTCAATCAACATGGTGACATCAATGACAACACAAAGTCTACACAACTAGACATTCTTCTTCATTCTTCCAAAAATCTCCCCATTTGTCGTTGATGGCAACATGTGCCAAAATTTTCAAAACTTCCTATGTACAACACAACATTCTCTCCCCCTATCACTAGTAATCTCTCCCCCTTTGACATCAAGGACAAAGGGCGACCAAAAATAGGATGTAAACATATGCACATGGTGATAATTTATATACAAAGGAATTTTAACTCCCCATTTCAAACATTCAAGTGAAAATAATGCTTTTTACATGAAATTTTTTCTTGTACCTTTCTCTTATAATCAGAAAAATCCTCTTCCAAGCAAACACTATCAAATCCATTTTGGTACTCTTACTATCCAGTAAAGACAACAACGTAAATGAGGATGTCTAGTTCGAAGACAAACATTGAAATTCATTCATAATCTTCTGCATCAGAAAGTATTCTGGAGAGATGATCCAACCAAACCTCAACAATTTATTTAACCAACTAGAAAGTTTTAACCAATTCTTCCCTCTATATTTGAGCAATCAACAACTCTACTTGCAATTCACCGACTCTTATTCTCTGTTTTCCATTTTTGTCTTTGAAGAAATAAAAGCTCTTTCCAATATTATTTATCTCAGTTTCAATGACTTCAATTCTTCTTCTAAAATTATCAACAGTTGCAGGCCACTAGAGACAATGCCTATAGATTACAAACATCTCCTTAATGCATTCTCTTGTCTCATCAATGAGTTTGGATAACTTTTGTTTGGATTTGGCACATCTTTCAATCATAGCTTCGAACTTATGTCCTTCAGATCCTTCCAACAATATTCTTTCTTCAATAACTTCTACTAGAACATCTGATAATGAGTTGGACACATCTAAAACTATAAATAGCCTTTTTAAGCAAATAATTATTCAACACATCATCAATTTTAAGTCTTTTGATTGGAGAGTGGGCACACCACATTTTACCAACCTTCTTCATATCACCTTTATCTAACATCATCTGAATATCCTCTTATCAAATGAATCAGACTCAGGCAGAGGTTATTTTTCATTATTCTTTTCTTCTGAGATAGTGATGCATCTTTTGTGATAGTTTTTCTCCTTTTAGATTCCAGAGGGGAACCACCAATAACAACTTCCAACTCAACAACCTTCAGTCTTGGTGGAATATTTCCACTCAATCCTCTATCAACAGATTTTGTCGTCGTTCTTATCTTCTTCAAACCTTTTCTTGCTCAATGAAACTTATTATTTTTCCCTTTTTTTGGTAAACTAAGAAACTTCTGACTTTTATTCTTAATTATTAATAGGGTATGTGCAGGATCATGATGGGCCAAAAAGTGGCGATATGATGGGTATGTGTAGGGTATGTGGCTGATGACTTTCTTTTACCCAAAATTGATGAAACGAAAAGGGTTTTTAAAGGAGATTCTCAACTTTCCACCAATATAAATTATGATTTACTTTGAATTGAATAAATAATTATTATTCATTTTCTATTTGAATTACGACTAAAGTCCTGATTGATAGGCTGATTGAAAACATCTATAGTTTTCAAATGGTATCACATTTTTTGAATCAAAACATGTGTCACATTCTATGCTTCATATATTATAGGATTGAAAAAAGAAAAAAGAATTTCATGAAGTTTTGACCAAGTTAAGGTGGTCAGACATATGAGTTTTTATATTCTTTAAAATTTGTAATAAAAAAATCATAATTAATTATTTACTTGGAAAAAAATTACAAAAAAATATGCATCACATCAGGACATGAGTCCTCTACTTATATCTAAAATCTTATTAAATTTTTATAATTTTATTATGGTTAGGGTGGTCAGATAGACACCTACTTATTTTTCCATGACATTTAAGTACTACTACATTGAAATTTCAAATTTTCACCAAATAGATTTTTTTTTTAAATAAACCTAGTATTTTAGAAACTACATTCAATTTTCTACAGATCCTATTCTTACATATTTTTGAAATAATATAGATAACTTATTCAATTTTTTACGTCAAGTTGGATAACTCTGATTTTTCTAAAAAATTTGCCACTTAAGGGCCTATTTTTTTCATGATGATCTTGCATATACCCCATAATGATTTCTCCAGATTGCCTCAGAATCACTCCAAATCGCTTCAGGATTGCTCCAATTCACTCTTCAAACTCTTGAATTGCACAACTGATCGAAAATGACTTATGAATTTCACTTTATACACCATTGCGCTACCCTAATTTGCATTAAATGTAGTAGTTTTCAAAAAACTAATAAAAAGGGTATGTGGAAGATCATGATGGGCCAAAAAGTGGTGATATGATGGGTATCTGTAGGGTATGTAGACGATGACCTTTTTTTACCCAAAATTGATCAAACAAAAATGGTTTTTAAAGGAGATTCTCAGCTTTCCACCAATATAAATTATGCTTTACTTTGAATTTAATAAATAATTATTATTCATTTTCTATTTGAATTACGACTAAAGTCTTGATTAATAGGATGATTGAAAAAATCTATAGCTTTCAAACAGTATCACATTTTTTGAATCCAAAACATGTGTCACATTCTATGCTTCACATACTATAGGATTAAAAAAAAAAAAAATCATGAAGTTTTGACCAAGTTAAGGTGGTCAGACATACAAGTTTTTATATTTTTTAAAAGTTGTAATAAAAAATTCATAATTAATTATTTACTTAGAAAAAAATTACAAAAAACATGCATCACATCGGGACATGAGTCCTCTAATTATATCTAAAATATTATAAAAAAATATTATCATTTTATTGTGGTTAGGGTGGTCAGACAGACACCTACTTCTTATTTCTTCCCTGAAATTTAAGTACTACTACATTGAAATTTCAAATTTTCACCAAATAGATTTTTTAAAAAAAATAAACCTAGTAGTTTAGAAACTAAATTCAATTTTCTATAGATTTTATTCTTACATATTTTATGAAATAATATAGATAACTTATTCAAAATTTTACGTCAAGTTGCCTAACTTTGATTTTTCTGAATTTTTCACCACTTAAGGGCCAATTTTTTTCATGATGATCCTGCACATACACAAAACCCTTCTTCATTGCACTGAGAAACTATGATTTTCTCCGCAAATGAACTTTCTTACACATTTTCTTCTGGTTTCTTTTGCATAACCTCTATCTACCCATTCTCTACAACATATCCTCATGCCAACATCTGACATGCCATATCTCTAGGGGGTTCAAATATTTTTTTGCTAATGCTCCCCTAAGACCATGCTAGGTCTAATTCTTAGAGGAATTATTTGCACCGAATGAGGGCATAGACACATATGTCATAGTTGGATCTTCTTTCTTCTTCCATATCTTGTTCATTTCTTTCTTAACCTCATTCTTGTCAATCTTCTTCACTGGTTCATTCTTCTTTACCAGAGCAGCCTTATTTCCCTTTTTACTTCTACAAACTCTTAAAATATGTCCCAGTTTGTTGCAATTATAGTAGACAACACTTGTCTAACTTGTTTGACATCCATTTACCCTTGATCTACATTGATTTTCTTTGTGTCCAAACTTGTTACATGTATAGCAATAGCAAGCAAAATATTGATTCATTCTACCTCCATTAAACCTATTCATCATCACCCAACTAATCATCCTCAACTGAGATTTGTATTTAGTAGCTTTATGTCCAAATATCTTGCATGCAAAACATTGTCCAAAGAAGGAACTGACATACTGGTTTTTTTTACTTCTACACTCTATTGCCATGTGACCAAATTTATTAAATGAAAAGAAAACACCATTGAAAGATGGGTACCTTTGAGTGTTTACTTTTTTGACAGGTGGTCTTCTAGCAAAGTTCCTTGAATTTCTTTTTTTCTTCTCTTTATATTGAGTCTTTTGATTATCTACTAGATTATGCACAACCTAAGAACTTTCACTAGCTTCATTTCCCAAACCATCTTTGTCTTTAGAAGGTGTTGGCCCTACAATCAACTCATCAAGTTTGGTGGAGCTTGTCTTGAAATTATCTTCATAGAGATTTTCTTTCTCTAGATCTGCTTTCAAATTCACCACTTCTTGTTCAAGCCTAGTGCATTCATCTGTCTTGCTTTGCACCACTTTATTTAGGAATTCTTCAATTCTTTTATTTTCCTCCACTAGCACCTTTAATCCGATAATTTCTTCATTTGATTGTTTCAATTGCTCACTCACTTCCCCATGTCTTTCCTTGAATTTCTTCAATTTCTCTTTCAATTTATGGCCACATTCATTGGCCTCATCAAGATTTTCTTTCAAATATCTATTTTCACTTTCAGCCATGTCAAGATCTTCAAATGCAGCTTGAGGCTCATCTTTATCATCCATTTTGTTCAATCTTCAGGATCTTCCTCAAGCTATTAGGCTTCTCTAGAGGAACCAACCTCTAATAGTAGTTGTTGAAAGGTGCAAGACAACTGAGAGCAGGGCTGAATTAGTTGTCACAAATTTCAATCACAATCCTTAAACACTTATGACCTTCAAGTCCACTTAATTTTGTTATTAAGTACAAACATGAAATACAAATTTAAAAAAAAAAAATAACACAAAAAACACTAGATTTACGTGGAAAACTCAATAAGGGAAAAGCCATGGTGAGGATTAGCTCATAATATAAAGTAGTTCCAAAATTGAATATAAAAGGATCATTTCCAGAGGGCTCACTACCCAAGATAAGACTCATTTTCCAAACAAGCAAAGGCTCATTTCCTACAAAAATATTACAATGCTAAAGTGGCTTCACAACTAGAATGAACTGATAAGAGTACACCTAACATGTGTTGATGCAGTTCTGTAAATTCTTAGTAAACAGACTTGACACACTCCATCTTTGCATCTCATGCACTATATTGCTTTTACTTCATCACACACACACACACCTCGATCTCAAAACTATCCAATATATATATATCTAATTCATCCTCAAGCATCAATTAGGTTGGCCTAATTAGATGCAATCTTCATTCACCAAAAAGACTAATTGTCAGCTCCAATTTAGTTCAAAAATTCTTCCAAAAAAAATCCAAGTGTGTAGCACACTACAATATGCTGGCATGGACCAAAGATAGGTCACACATATATCCACACCCCAAATTAATCTATTACAATGTGAACTATACATTAGGTCAACTAGGGATAGTCCTAATAACAAAATGCAATCAACAAAATAATGCCAACTCACAATACAAGCACATGAACACACAAGATTTTGAACTTACAATCTTCCAACATCCATAAACCATTTCCCAAAACTGCACACAAAAAAAATCACTAGCAGAGGATTGCAGACCAAAATACCAACACTAGTCTATGTTTCAACCAATCAACACTGTTCCAATAAACATTGTGATACTCATAACTTCTGATATAAAGATAAGCACCATCTTTAATCAAGAACATAGATGTAGATATATGTAGTGAACACCATATATAAATAGCAAGGATAAATCTTATCTATACTATATATGCAAACCAAAATACATGAGGGTGTAAATTGGTTCTTCATACCAATTTAGAGTACCGAATCAAACTAACGACTCAATCAACATGGTGACATCAATGAAAACAAAAAGTCTACACAACTAGAAATTCTTCTTCATTCTTCCAACATAACCAAGTTTGATTTGAAGAGATTAAAACACCCAAACCCCTATAGGATAGAATAGATTTAGGGTGATCATAAGATATTGGTGAATGAACAATGCTTGGTGAAATTTCATATTGGGCCATATAGGGATGAAGTATTGTGTGATATTATGCCTATGGATGCATGCCATTTACTATTAGGGATACCATGGCAATATGACAAGAAGGAAAATCATGATGGAAGAAGGAATACTTATACTGTGACATCAAATGGAAAAAGAATCAAGTTGATACATTTGGAGGAAGAGGAGAATACTGCATTTTGTGGCACTACTAGACTATGTTTGGTGGATGGAAGGAAATTTATTGAGGGATTGAGGTATGAGAATATGTGTTTTACATTAGTTTTAAATAAGGGTGGTAAACCAAGGATAGAGAATCCTACTGTAGAGAGTGAAGAAGTTGCAAAATTTTTTATAGAATATGAAGATATCATATCAGAGAATGTACTAGATGGAATACCGCCAATCCAGATTATTAGTCATTATATAGATCTTATACTAAGAGCAAGCTTACCAAGTAACAAAGAAGCACATAGAATGACATTGATGGGTAGAGAACACAAAGTTGAACTGGTAGATTCAAGAGTTATTGATGAAAGGATTGATTAAAGAGAGTTTAAGCCTATGTGTTGTACCTATTGTAAGTGCACCTAAGAAGGATGGAGATTAGAGAATGTGTATAGATACAAGAGTAATCAACAAGATCACTGTCAAATATAGATTTCCATTTCCAAGGATGGATGGAATTTTTGATTGTTTAAGTGCAGAAAAATACTTCACAAATATTTATCTCAAGAGTGGATATCATTAGATTAGGATCAGAGAAGGAGACAAATGGAATATTGTATTTAAAACTAATGAGGGATTATATGAGTTTTTATCGATTCCTTTTGGATTGAACAATCTTATAAATTTCATGAGATTGATGAACGAGGTATTGAAGAAATTCTTGGGTAAGTTTGTCACTGTTTACTTGGATGATATTCTAATTTTTAGTATGACTAGAGAAGAATATTTGTGGCACATCCGAAAAGTATTGCAGAGGTTGAGAGAACATAATTTGGTGATTAATTTCAAGAAATGTAGTTTCATGAAGACAAAGTTGGTATACCTTGGGTTTATTATTTCTACTGAAGCATTGACGATGGATCTGTTGAATAGTATGGATAACTAAGAGGGGGTTGAATCAGTTATTATAATTTTTTTTTTTACTTTGATTAATCTAGAGAAAACTTAAATCAATCAGATAATAATCTAACAGAAATGAACATGAAAGCACATAGCAACACCATGTGCAATGAACACCAAAATGTGCATGCAAACCCAAGAAGGGAAAAACCACAAAGAATGCTAATTCTCAATTATAAAACATTAGTTAAGGTGACACCGGTTAAGGTGACATGAGTTAAGGTGATTTTTATAAGGGATCGCTTTCAAATTTCTCACTACAAGTAAGGCTCACTATCAGTGGGCTCACTGCCCAGCTATTACAACCAAATATAAAAAGGCTCATTGCCAAAAGAGAAAGGCTCACTGCCAATAGAAAATGGCTCACTGCTAGAAGAATGATGAAAGGGAATCCACCACTAAAATAACTATCACCAAAAATGACACCAAATAGAATCTCACTATTTTTTTGCCTCCAATTGTATACTTTCGCATACTTCACAATGTTTGGATTTTCAAATTCGCATTCACCACACTTTTTTTTATCAAACAAAATAAAATTTTACTTATACCATTCCATGCTTCCATAAACTCCTAAGTTGGCCAAACGCAATTCCATTCCATGCTTCCATAAACTCCTAAGTTAGCCAAACTCAATTTGAATTAGGTCACCACAAAAACATTCCCATGATAGAAAGGGATGAAACATGGAGCATTTAGAACCTCCTCGCTCAAATCAACATGATACATTTTTACCATGATATCTGAAACCAAAGAATAGGCTATACACATTATAATGAAAACAATGTTTCAGAGCACATTAACCAATTTCCAAATCGGTCTAGACCCTTAAGAGTGTATCTCATTATGTTGTAAAAAGAATGGGACTAGGAAAAACACAACCGAAGATAGATCATTACATCACAACATCCAAAACCACACTAATCCAGATCACCAAAGCATTAAAACCAAACCTCATTCAATCAACCAAGATATGTTGACATCAATGACAATCATTAATGAGAACAATCAACAGCATCACATCTCAACACATTCCAATAGGATCTAGAGAAAGTGAAATCAATTTTAGATTGGCATACATCAATAAACACTAGGGAAGTTAGATCATTTCATGGATTAGCTAGTTTATAGTAGAAGATTATTAAAAAAATTAGTAGTGTTTGTAACCCCTTGACAGAGACAATGAGAGGAGACAAGAAGGATTTTAAGTGAATGTCCAAAGTGAAAAAGAGTTTTGAATTATTAGAACAAAAGGTGACATAGCAGCCAATATTAGCATTACCGTATTTTGATAAAGTATTTCAAGTTGATTGTTGTTGGCTAATAGATTGAAACCTTCAAGAATTGACAAATCAACAGCCCAAGAAGTGCAAGAAATTAACCAACAGCTCTGAATATCTACCTTTAAACAAGATCAATATCCTCTGAATTTTTCCTAAGGTACAAATCCCTCACAAAATTTGCAATGAATTTAAAGAACAAAGAAAGTAAAACACCATGTATTCTTTTAACCAGAAAGTAGGAAAGGTAAACCCGATATCAGAAAATTCCAAGTTCTAGGTGCTTGGGCCTAGTAACAGAAAATATTAGCATGAAGACTAATTAATTAGCAGAGGTAAAACATCTACTCAATACCATATGAGAAATGAAACTAGATATAAAATTTGCACTCCTCATGCCAAGACAAGATATGCAAGATATATTCTTAAACACAAAGATTTAAGAAACAGATAAGCTCAACCAAATTGCACATAGACAAAATGGTAATTTCATTCATCAATAGTACTGAGAAAATTTTTGTTGAATAATGTCTATAGAAAATTTGAAAAGAAAATACATCATTAAATAGGGGAATGATTTTTTCCTCTTCATGTTCATAGCCTGTTAATCAAAAGAAAAATAAAATAAATCAAGAAGAGATAGGTCACTATGATGGTGTCGCTTCATTTCCAGTCTCTTGGGTTTCCAAAGCTCTTTTCTGCCACTCTTGGAAGGTCTTCAGGACATGCATCAGGTCTTTGTGTTGTAGGATGGTTGCATTTTTCATCCTCACCTTCCATGTCAGATGGGTATCTTTGGTCATTTCGATGCACTATTCACAAACTTTCAAATGATCAATGGCCTAAGATGATACCAAGTGTAATTCACTCAGCTTCTATAAATGTTCAACATTAGGAGTGGGTATATGAAGAGCTTCTTTAACCATTTTCTAGAAATTGGTGGCTAAACTTCTAATTTCCACATTATCTTTGATCCCTTTTTATCCTACAGAAAACCAAGAGCTATTAGAGTGTTTAATGCTTTGTCTAAAATAACATCACACTCATTTATGACCTCTTTAAGTTTTTGTCAACTTTTCTTGGCAACCTAAAATTTCCATTCTACTCCTTTAGCTCATGAAAGAAAGCGAGCATCTGAAGCATTGGATATGATTTGATCTACGGCCAGCTTTTCCATATCTAATCCCATCAAGAGTTTCAATTCAATTTGATAATTAATCCATAGTTTCTCTTCCTTCTTAATGGAAATAATATCATCTCCCAAAGTAGCTCTCAGAGTATTTTCCTCTTGAATTTTTTTTAAAGACTTATAAATAACAAGGCTTCCCTTCTTGATAAGGGACTCACTCTAGTCCTCATTGGCTCGACTTAGATTCTGACTATTTTTTATTTTTATCGAGGCTTCTTTTCCAACCATAGTGACAGATTCAATAGAAGCCTCTACTTGAGAAATGGGTTGAGGAACAACCTCAAAAATGGATTTCAAACAAGTAGTCAAGTTTCAAACCTGAGCTTTAAACTCATCATTGATTTCTTTATCTTTCTTTGATCTTTCTACCATTCAAGTTGCCAAAACCCAAAAAATTTCAACATCTCCATCTCTGGTAGGATGTCCAAGGTCAACCCTATTCACCTCAAAATCATTGGTTGCTGCTTGCAAAGCATCTTTCTGCACAAATGGTGAGTGTGCAATCTCTAGCTGAAGTGTTCCTGATTCAGTATCTTCTATAAGCCTAGCGGTGGTTTTTAGCTTCTTAGGGTTAGGAATTGAAGTTCTTTGTAGCAACTAACTTACCATATCTTTCTTAGGCAAGCTTGATTGTATGGCCTTCCTTTTCTGGGATAATGAATCTTCTAGCCATGTTGGGGTTGTTGTAACCTTAGTTGCTTTGAAGCCTAGGGATGCAAACAAAGTTCAAGTAACTAGAGGAGTATCTTCTGCAGACGTAGTTACCCTTAGCTCCTAAGAAGGGTTTATCTCTCTAACAGGTGAGTCATCCTGAGAGGGAGGGGAATCAACATTTAAAAATTCTAACCCTTCTTCCTCTCCTCCTTCATTCCATTTTTCCAAGATAGGTAAATTAAAAATATCATCCCTACAAGTTTGTGAGTACACATTTTTCTCTGGCGGATCATCATCACCACTTCCCTGAGCACCTATTGCTGAATTTTGAGGGACATTACTGGTTGATTGTTTGCTGGCAAAGGCTTGGGAAGTACCTTCAACAACCCATGAATCCTTTGATCTGGTACAAGGGTGAGATTGTTTGGTTTTCTTCTTAGTTACCCATTCCCTACTTCTAGTCAGAACATCAACAATTCTTGCCTCAATAGTTTATTTTTCCTTGAAGTTCTAGTCCAAGGTAGTGATGGGCCTACTTTCTATGAGTTCAGTATATATTGGGCCAATCATATTAGACCCATCTTCAATAACATCTCTGAAATCCCACTTCAAGTCATAAATAACAATTTTTTCTACCGTCAACCTCATCCAGCTTCTCCTTCTTACCTCATATTCATAAAAAAATCAGCCCAATAGTCTTCAAGGTTGGGTTGGTGATTGAAAGAAGGACCTAATTTCACATTTTCCTTTACATAGTCCTTCAGGTCAAAAGGAAAACACTCATCATATGAGGGTATATTATACTTGGATAGCTTTGCTTCAATGTTCAAGGCATCAAACATAGATTGGTAGCTATATACATTAAATCCAAAGGGAAAATTGATAGTAAGTCTCTTTCTATCTTGACATACTCTATTCACATAAGCTAATTTCCTACTGACCTCAATGACCACACATTTATCTTAAGGGTACCTGGGTAGTTTAATAGCAAAGCCTACATATCCACCCACTCTTATATAAGAAAACCTTTGAAATTTGATAAAATGACAACCAAGAAATTCACAAACTGTATGGTCTCTAGAGAAAATATTATTGTTGGATGTCCCTGTAATTCCCTGACCAACTTCATGGTGAAAGTATTAGCAATTCTTCTGAAATGAAAGAAACTTTAATGAAGCTAAAGCTTATCAAAGTAGTCATAGATTGGTACTTTCTCTAGCAGTAGGTCACTTGGCCTTAATCTAGGCTAGGGGTAAGTACTCACAAGGGCATATATTAAGTAATATGACATGAAAATGAACTTGTTTAGAACAAAAAGTGACATCATTTCATGTATACGATTACTAATGATCTTAGCCCAGTCTAGAAATTGTTCTCCACTTAGCATAATTTGGATAAATAAGTACATCGATTCCTCAAAGCTATGGACATTCTCATTGCCCCTAACCCTATGCAACAAGACAACAATGTCAGCTACTTCATTTATTAGGTGATTTTTGTACAGGTTGTGAGGCAACTGGGATTTACCCTTCTTAGGCTTAACTAGCCAATTCTTTGCTATCACATTCCTGTAAATCCCCTTTTTGGTAGTGAATTCAATCTAAAAATTGGTCATTTCCATTGGTGAATATTTTTCCCTCTCTAGAGTCCTCAAACATGACACGAAAGTAGAGCTCTGAATTTTCAAAACCAACCTATTGTCCTCTGTTCTAACCTCTTGTGTCTGTGAATTGTAATTCCTGATACACTCCAACACTAATTCAAGACTCTACATGGCTATAGGGAATGCAACAGCTTCAATCAGTCCACTATGCCTTACCCTCTCAATGATAGGTGGAGGATTGGGTTGGTTAAATTTATTTCTTAGTTCATCTAGATTAACCAGCCCTAGCCAATTGTAGCTAATTTTAGGCCCCTCATAAGTTAAACCGGACACATATTCATAACTTTTGTATTTAACCCTTGCCATGTTTAATTATGAATTTCAACAATACATACTTTTGGAATACAAAACAATTCAAAAAATGGGTTGTAATGGATAAGATGTACCTTTGGTGGTGATCTCCGTAATTCGAACTGTCTGGTTCCTCTAGCTCTTCCCAAATATTGCCACAACAAGAATGTTTTCTCATTCTGCTATTTTATTAACCACAACTACATGAAAAAACATGGGGGAAGATGGGCATTACTTTCCCAATTTAGAATTATGACATGTGGTAGCTATTGTTGTCAACATTCCCCATATAACCATCTTTTGAAAATTTAAAAACAAATGTTTATGGGTGGTTATAAAAGAGGTTTGTAGAACTTTAGAAATATGTGCCCAAGTTCGAGTGTGACCAAAAAAGGCTGCCTAGGCTTAAGACTATTGTATTAAGGATGAAGTTCAATCAAGTACATAAAACACTGGCCTATGAAACACTTAAAAGAAACAAAAAAGGTCTCAGGTGGCAAAGTGAGAAGTTTGAAAAACTACGAAAAACCTCGCTCGAGTTAGCATGATGACATAAAAGACCTCCCATGTTTAAATAAAGGATTATATGGGTTAGCAGAAAACTTAATGAGATGGGGAATGAAATAATGGTAACACTAGCTCTAACTGGGGACAAAGACTGATAAGGATGAATCAATTCAAATCTAGATTTAATGGAAGTTGATCAGTGTCTTATCTATTGGGTAGTGGAGTCAGTCAAAGTAAGATATACTCTCTAGCAATGAGAAAACAAATAGGGGAAAATAAAACCTAAAACTAACTATGTACAAAGGAGGGGATAATTTTGAAAGGACCAATCCAAAGTAAATCAATTTTTTTTTAGGCACCTTGAGGTTCTCTATGTTTATCCCACAAAAAAACTAAATCTTCAAGCATGAATTTTTTAGGCAAAGAATTCTTGTCAAAAATATTCTTGACCCTTGCTTGATGTATGGTTATTTTTTCTACCATTTCTTCATGTTGTCCCTACAGTTTGGTTAAGTATAAAATCCTTTTCTCTAAAGCATCACTGAATTTGGCTTCCTCAATAACAGTTTTTAATTTTTGAACTGACAATTCCAACAAAAGAGGAAGTGCACCCTCCACTCTATAAACCAACTCAAAGGGAGTGATTCCAATAGCTTGTTTTAGAGTTATTTGATCTGCCCACAAAGCTTCATATAGCCTTTTGTGCCAATCTTTCTTATTGTCATTGACTATCTTTTTGATAATATTTATCAATTTTTTGTTACTTGACTCTACTTGACCATTTCCCTGTGGATAATAATCAGCTAAATGGGAAATATAAATCCCATAGTCATAGAAGAAAAGTGAAAATTCACTTGATGAAAAACTGGTGGCATTATCAACGACTAGTTTATGTGGAACTCCATACCTAACCAAAATGTTTTCTTTGATAAAATCACAGACTACCTTAGAAGTGGTTCTTTTAATTGGAATTTCCTCCACCCATTTAGTGAAGTAATCAGTGGCTATAATAATGTGAGTATGGCTTGCACTAGATGGTAGACTGATTGGACCAATAAAATCAAGCCCCCACAGCTGAAATGGTTCATTGATAACTATAGGTTTGAGTGGCAAGGCTACTAATTGAGGCCTTCCTCCAAATAATTTACATTTATCACACTTACCAACCCAATGATAGGCATCTTTAAACATCCCAAGCTAGTAGTACCCATTTCTTAGGATCTTGAAAGTAGTTACAATAGAAGAGAAATGACCACCATAGGCCTCATTATGGAAAAGATTAAGTAGCTGTTGAGCTTTATCAACACATTTTAAGAAGATTCCATCTATACCTCTCTTGTACAAAGTGTCATCCTAGATAACATACTTAGCTGCCTTTAGCTTTAAATTCCTTTTCTATTTTCTTGAGAGATTATTTGGACATTGCTCGTAAGTAAGGAAATAAGCAATATCAAAGAACCATTCATCTTGCAGACTAATAGTTAATACCAATGGTAGATCTTCACTTTCTTCTTATTCTTTCAAGTTTTCTACCATCAACTTACAAAGTCATTTTCCTCTTACTAAATTAGTAGGCTTTAGGTCTAGGTCATACTCTTATACCTTAGCTATCCAGCTGCCTCTCCTATTACAGTCGAGATCCTGTTGGGTCAATATAATTTTGATAGCTGGGTCTAGTATGTAAACCACTGAGTGTGAGTGAATAATATAGAACCGTAATTGCTTAACTGCTCTGACCACTACAAATTCATGCTTTTCAATAGGAGAGTAATTAAGCTTGTGCTTCTTTAATGGTTTTCTCATGAAAGAAATAGGTTTCTAGACTTTATCTTCATTCTCCTATAATAGTACGACAAATGTGGTGTGTTCTAAACCATATCAATAAATAATGAAGTCCCTTTTAAAGTTTGGACTGACCAAGATAGGGGATTGAGAAATTTCTTCCTTAATGTTTTCAAAAGCTTGCTTCCCAGCCTCATTCCATTTAAAGCATGGTTTTTCCTTCATCATATCTACAATATGCTTAGTAATCTCATAAAATTCTGGAATAATTTTTCTCAGGTAATTTACCTGGGCAAAGAAAGACTTTACACCAGTTCAACTTGAAGGAAGATTCAATTACAAGATAGCTTTAACTTGGTTTGGATATATTCTAATTCCTTCTTTAGACACAATGTGGCCTAAGAGTTTTCCTTCTGTAACAACAAAAATAGACTTTTTAGGATTCACAGAAATGCCATGTTCTACACACCTTTGTAAGACCCACTCCAGATCTTGGGAATGATCAACTCTTCTCCTAGAGAACACTATCAATTCATCAAGATAGATTACTATAATTTTATTTTGGATGTTACCAAAAGATAAATCCATTGTGTGTTGAAATGTAGCTCCTACATTAATACGTTCAAATGGCATTCAATTATAAGAAAAAGTTCCCCAAGGTGTAGTAAATGCAGTTTTATGTTGATCCTCTCTTGAGA
The DNA here is from genome assembly GCA_007258455.2 of Sequoia sempervirens. Taxonomy (NCBI): domain Eukaryota; kingdom Viridiplantae; phylum Streptophyta; class Pinopsida; order Cupressales; family Cupressaceae; genus Sequoia; species Sequoia sempervirens. The sequence continues at coordinate 53,661,286 of VDFB02252616.1, forward strand.
CACTAATCTGATTATATCTTGAAAATCCATCTAACATGGACATCATCTCTAAGCCAACAACTATTTGTAAAATATGATCCATGTTAGGTAAACAATAATTATCCTTGAGTGATGCTTGATTCAAATTCCTAAAATCAACACATATTCGAATCTCCTTTTTTTTCTTGTGCACTGGAACAATATTTTCCACCCAGGTTGAATGATGTATAGGGTATATGATCCTTTCCTTTAAAAAAAATTCAATCTCCTTGAAGATGGCATCAGTTACCATTGGATTATAATTCCTTTGCTTTTTCTTGAAGGTAGTTTTCCCTTCCTTGAGTGGTATATGATGTTGAAATTTTCCATTCATAAAATTCTACAAATCATCATAACACCAGGAAAATACCTCTTTATACTTGGTTAGCAAGGCTATTAGATTTTCTCTTTCTTTTGGGGAACAACACTTACCAATATATAATATTTTGGGAGAAACAAAATCTCTAATGTTCATTTCTTTAAATCCATTAGAGTGTGCAACAAAATTACTCATCTTTTTCTTGATGGAATGGTCATGGAGATCAAATAAATCTTCAAGAGAAACCGAGCCTTTGGGTATCTTATTCCCTTTTAATTGAATAACTTTGTCTTTGGGATCAGTTACATCATCTGGGTGAAAATCCTTACATTGATGGTCACTTCCTTCAAAGAATATTTGAGCAAAAGCTCCAATATTTTCTAGGAAAGTCTAGATTTTCTTATCATTTTCAAAAACTTTCCAATGGTTTACATTTTCAAGGATGCTTGGTCAATAGATAAACTCAATTCTATAAGATTTATCTTTGAATTTTGGATGTGGAAGGAGTAGATAAGCTGGGACTGCTAATGAGTTAGCTTTCATGTTAAGTTCCCTAGGAATGGCATCAATTGCAAAAGCATCAAAGTTATTGATAACATCCCAAACTCGATTCTTGTAACGCTTTAGCCTTTCATTCTTAACAGTGAAGAAAATTTGCACTTGCTTAATAATGAGATTATCATCCCCGAAAACCTTGAGCGTCTTAATTCCCATACCATTAGCCTCAATTAAACCCAACAAAAGAGCTTCATATTTGGTGGTATTATTAGTGTTATCAAATTCCAACTTATATGCAAAAGTGAATTCTCTTAGCAGAAGGGGAAATGAGAACAACACCTGCTCCTAAACCAATGTGAGAACAACTTCCATCAAATTCCATTGTCCATAGCTCAGATTCTGCCTATGAGGCACATAAAGCATTTCCATTTTCTTCACCAGAGAAAATCATATAGTTCCTAAACTTGTTCTCTTCATATAATATTTGAGCTTTAGGGTCTTCAGACTTAAGAACTATTATCTTTGATTTTGAATTAGATGAAAGATGCACCTTCTCTTTACCAATTTGTATGGTTGCATATGACCAATCTAGTTGTATTTATTCACCCAAATCTTTACAAAAACTTCTACTTAGGATCATACCATAGCTAGTAGGTATGTCTGCAACTAGTATGGTGAGTTTGACTCGCTTATTAGGGTAAGAAGCAAGTGATACTTGAGAATCCTTAGTATGTCCCAACAAGGGAACCTACTTGGAATCCATCAAGTAGCATTTTCCAAATGTTTTCGTCATCTCTAATCCCAAAGCTTTAGCAATTTGTGTAGGCATAACATTATCAGAGGCACTCAAATCAATGATGCAATTATTAACCCTAAATCCATTCACAAATAAAGGGACATAGAAAGGGTATGGTTTCACATCAAAGGGAAATGAAGATGATGCTTTACTATAGGACACAACATTAGTAGCTAGATCTTGAGGCTTAGCTATTGTTTCATCTAAGCCTACATGTAATTCAAAATGCCCTGGCCTAACATATTCAATCAACCTATCTAGTTCTTTAGGATTTATTTTTAAATATTCATCTTGGGATACTTGAATCTTAGTAGATTTACAAAATTCTATGATATCAAAAGCTCCATATTGACTTTCAGAAGATGATACAATGGGATTTATTGAAGAACTATTGACTATACTAGACGAAGCATTTTCGCATTTGAGGTTGCACTAGCCTTTATGAGTAAGACTTTTAGAGAATTAGGAATACCTTTTTGGTTGGAATGTTGTTGAATTCTAGTGGTATTAGCACAAGTAGAATCATCCAAGGTGATTTATACATCTTCGCCTCGATCATCATCAGGTTCATATTCTAAATATTCATTCATAGAGTCGCCATATTGATTGGATGATGTGCCTTCCTCTGTAACCTCTTCTATGACTTCCTTAGTAGTGGTCAATTGTATAAACCTATGCATCTCAGGACAATCTACACCATCATGATCAATCGTGAGATAGAAGACACACATATTCTTCTTGCTATCAAGAAGAAGGGCTTCAATTTCCAACCTTTGTTGAGTCGAAGGCAAGGGAAAATTTTTATTCCCTAGTTGAAGATTAGCTTTCCTAGGTATATCTTGATAAAGCTAGTTACCTTTCAGAATCTACCCCTTGAGGGAAATTATATCATTAGCTAATCTTTGAATCATAGGATCAAAAGAAGTGGTAGGAAGTGCCTTACTATTATGCAACTCCTTTTTCCATTTTTCAACTAAAATAAAATCATCTTCCAGTTCCACGATCAATGCTTGTGTAGCTTCAAGATTATTTTGTGGCTTCCTTTTCCAAAGAAGGCCAATATATGGGTGTTGTGCATTAATGAAGAAACATTTTTTGTGTTTCTACAAAGGGTATTTTATCAATTGTGATCTAATTTATTATTCTATTAAACTTGGCTACAAAATCTCTCATGGGTTCATTTACCTCCTTTTTCAAATGAGTAACTTGAGCTAGTAGTATTAAATTGTTATCTGCACCTTTGAATCTGGCCTCAAAATTGCTTTGCATAGTATCCCAATTAGTAATGTATCCATGTGGTAGTTGGTAAAACCATTGTGTCGCTACATCTATTAAAGATTCCACAAACAACCTAACATCAACATCTTCTTCTTGCATTGCGAGAACACTGCATGCAACAAAAAAGGCATCAATGTGTTCCTCTAGTGAAATTTTACCATCTCCAATAAAATTAGGAAAATTCTTTCGAGATCCTTTAGGAAAATTGTAGAGGACCAATAGAAAAAAGCCAAGGGACAAGTTGTGGTTTAGCCATGGTGAGGGGAAAGTTAACTACAACTAGTAAGGCAGTCTTGTGTAGAACAAGTATGAGAAATAGAGTGGTTTATAGGTGTTCTAATAGGTGAGGCCGGTCGGCTCCTAGCCCTTTTCCTAGAGGGAATAATATAAGAGAAATTATTTCTATGCAAAGCTTCAAAAATGGGGTCTGAGTTCCGTCCACTTCTCTCACCTCAAGTGAATCTGTGAAAATCAAGGGTTGATTAATTAACTTATGAAGTATGCCCAGATAAGGGGACCAACTTAACAATCTAATTCCCCGATGGAGTCGCCAAAAATTTGTTGGCTAACATATTTACACCTTCAAGAATTGACAAATCGACACCCCATGAAGTGAAAGAAATTAACCAACAGCTTTGAATATCTACCTTTAAACAAGATCAATATCCTTTGAATTTTTCTTGAGGTACAACTCCCTCACAAAATTTACAATGAATTTAAAGAACAAAGAAAGTAAAACACCATGAATGCTTTTAACCAGAAAGAAGGAAAGGTAAACTCGATATCAAAAAATTATAAGTACCAGGTGCTTGGGCCTAGTAAGACAATATATGTAAGATATATTCTTAAACACAAATATTTAAGAAATAGATAAGCTCAACCAAATTGCACACAGACAAAATGGTAATTTCATTCATGAAAATTACTGAGAAATTTTTTATAGAATAATGTCTAGAGAGAATTTGAAAAACAAATACATCCTTAAATAGGAAAATGAGTTTTTCCTCTTCATGTTCATAGCCCATTAATCAAAAGACACATAAAAGAAATCGAGAAGAGATAGGTCACTCTGATGGTGTCACTTCATTTCCAATATCTTGGGTTGCCAAAGGTCTTTTCCGCCACTCTTGGAAGGTCTTCAAGATATGCATCATGTTTTTATGTTGTAGGATGGCTACATTTGTCATCCTCACCTTCCATGTCAAATGGGTATCTTTATTCATTTACACGCACTATTCACAAAATTTTAAATGATCGATTGTCTGAGATGATACCAAGTGTACTTCACTCAACTTCTATAAATGTTAAGCATTAGGAGTGGGTATATGAAGAGCTTCTTTAACCACTTTCTAGAAATCTATGGTTAAACTTCTAACATCCACATTATCTTTGATCCCATTTTTATGCTACAACAGACCAAGAGCTATCAGAGTGTTTGATGCTTTGTATGAAATGACATCACACTCATTTATGACCTCTTTAAGTTTTTGTAAACTTTTCTTGGCAACCTGCAATTTCCATTCTACTCCTTTAGCCCATGAAAGAAAGTGAGCATCTGAAGCATTGGATATGATTTGGTTTGCAACCATCTTTTCCATATCTGAGCCCATCAAGAGTTTCAATTCAATTTGATAATTAATCCATAATTTCTCCTCCTTCTAAATGAAAATAATATCATCTCCCAAAGTAGCTCTCAGAGTTTTTCCTCTTGAAATATTTTTAAATACTTAGAAATAACAAGGCCGTCCCTTCTTGATAAGGGACTAACTCTTGTCCTCTATGGCTCGACTTATACTTTGACTATTTTTTTATTTTTGTTAGGGCTTCTTTTCCAACCATAATGAAATATTCATCAAAATCCTCTTCTTGAGAAATGGGTTGGGGAACAACCTCAAAAATGGATTTCAACCAAGCAGTCAAGTTCCAAACTTTAGCTTTCAACTCATCCTTGTTTTCTTTATCTTTCTTTGATCTTTCCACCATTCTAGTTGCTGAAACCTAGAAAAATTGAACATATCCATCTCTGGTAGGAGGTCCAAGGTCAACCCTATTCACCTCAAAATCACCAGCTACTTCTTGTGAATCATCTTTCTACATAGATGGGTGTGCAATCTCTAGCTGAAGTGTTCCTAATTCAATATCATCTCTAAGTCTGGTGGTGGTTTTCAGCTTCTTAGGCTTAGGAGTTGAAGTTCTTTGTAGCAGCTGACTTACCATATCCTGCTTAAGCAGGCTTGATTGTATGGCCTTCCTTTTTCGAGATAATGAATCTTCTAGCCATGCTGGGGTTGTTGTAACCTTAGTTGCTTTGAAGCCCAAAGATACAAATAGAGTTCAAGTAACTAGAGGAGTATCTTTTGTAGACGTAGTTACCCTTAGCTCTTGAGAATGGTTTATCTCTCTAATAGGTGAGTCATCTTGAGAGGGAGGGTAATCAACATTTAAACTTTCTAACCCTTCTTCCTCTTCTTCTCCTTCATTCCCTTTTTCCAAGATAGGTAAATTAAAATATCATCCCCACAAGTTTGTGAGTACACATTTCTGTCTACTGGATCATCATCACCACTTCCTTGAGCACCTATTGTTGAAGACTGAGGGACATTACTAGTTGAGTGTTTGCTAGAAGAGGTCTGGGAAGTACCTTCAGCAGCCTGTGAATCCTTTGATCTAGTACAAGGGTGAGATTGTTCAGTTTTCTTCTTAGTTACCCATTCCCTAGTTCTAGTCAAAACATTAGCAATTCTTGCCTCAATAGTTTCCTTTTCCTTTAAGTTCTAGTCCATGGTGAGGATGGCCCTGCTTTCTATGAGTTCAATGTATTCTAGATCAATCATATCAAATCCATCTTCAATAACATCTCTGAAATCCCACTTCAAGTCGCAAATAATATTTTTTTCTACCATCAACCTCATCCATCTTCACCTTCTTACCTCATATTCATTAAAAATATCATCCCAATAGTCTTCAAGGTTGGGTTGGTGATTGAAAGAAGGACCTAATTTTATATGTTCCTTTACATAGTCCTTCAGGTTGAAAGGAAAATGTTGATCATATGAGGCAATATTATACTTGGACACCTCCACCTCAATGTTCAAGGTATCAGACATAGATTGGCAGTTGTATGCACCAAATACAAATGGAAAACTAATAGTAAGTCTCTTTATGTCTTCACATAATCTATTCACATAAGCTAATTGCCTACTAACCTCAATGACTACCCATTTATGTTTGGGGCACTTGGGAAGTTTAATAGGAAAGCCTGCATATCCACCCACTCTTATATAAGAAAACCTTTGAAATTGAATAAAATGACAACCATAAAAATTCATAAACTATATGGCCTCCAGAGAAAATCTTATTGCTGGACATCCCTACAATTCCCTGACCAACCTCATGGTGATAGTATCAGCAATTCTTCTGAAATGAAAGAAACTTTTATGAAGTTGAAGCTTATCAAAGTAGTCATAGATTGGTACTTTCTCTAGTGGTAGGTCACTTGGCCTTAATTTGAGCCAGGGTCTTGTACTTGCAAGGGCATATATTAAGTAAGATGACATGAAAAAGAACTTGTTCAGAATAAAAAGTGACATCATTTCATGTATACGATTACTAACGATCTCAACCCAGTCTAGAAATTGTTCCCCACTTAGTATAATTTAGATAAAGTAAATCCATTCCTCAAATTTGTAGACATTCTCATTGCCCCTAACCCTATGCAACAACAAAAAAATGTTAGCTACTTCATTTATTAGGTGATTTTTGTGCAGGTTGTGAGGCAACTGGGATTTACCCTTCTTGGTTTTAACTAACCAATTCTTCACTATCACGTTCCTGTAAATCCCATTTTTTTAATTGAATTCAATCTAAGAATTGGTCATGTCCATTGGTGAATATTCTTCCCTCTTCGAAGTCCTCAAACATGACATGAAAGTAGACCTCTGAATTTTTAGAACCAGCCTATTATCCTTTGTTCTAACCTCCCATGTCTATGAATTGTAATGCTAGATGCACTCCAACACTTATTCAGGACTCTGTACAGGTATCGGGAATGCGGCAGCCTCAATCAGTCCACTACTCCTTACCCTCTCAATGATCAGTGGAGGATTGGGTTGGTTAAATTTATTTCTTAGTTCATCTAGGTTAACTGACCCTAGCCAAGTGTTGCTAATTTTAGGCCCCTCATAAGTTAAACCAGACACATATTTTTAACCTGCGTATTTAACCCTCGCTATGGTCAATTGTGACTTTCAACAATACATAGCTCTGGAATACAAAACAATTTAATAAATGGGTTGTAATGGATAAAATATACCTTTGGTGGTGATCTCTACAATTTGAACTACACACTTCCTCCAGCTCTTCTCAAATATTGTTGTGAAAAGAATGTTTTCTCATTCCACTATTTTATTAACCACAACTACATGGAAAAACATGGGGGTGGATGGGCATTAATTTCTCAATTTAGAATTAAGACACGTGGTAGCTATCACTGTCAACATTCCCCATATAACCATCTTTTGAAAATTTAAAAACAAATGTCTATGGGAGGTTATGAAAGAGGTTTGCAAAATTTCAAAAATATGTTCCCAAATTTGAGTGCAGCTGAAAAAGGCCGATCAGGCTTAAAACTATTATATTAAGGATGAATTTTAATCAAGTACATAAAACACCACCCTATGTAACACTTGAAAGAAACATGACAATGGATTTATACCCTTCTTGGGTTTAACTAACCAATTCTTCACTATCACATTCTTGTAAATCCCCTTTTTTGAATTGAATCCAATTTGAAAAAATTTCATGTCCATTGGTGAATATTCTTCACTTTGAAGTCATCAAACATGACATGAAAGTAGACCTCTGAATTTTTAGAACCAACCTATTGTCCTCTGTTCTAACCTCCTGTGTCTATGAATTGCAATGCCTAATACACTCCAACACTAATTTAGGACTCTGTATGGCTATCGGGAATGTAGCAGCCTCAATCAGTCCACTACCCCTTACCCTCTCAATGATAAGTGGAGGATTGGGTTGGTTAAATTTATTTCTTAGTTCATCTAGGTTGACTGGCCCTAGCCAATTGTTTCCAATTTCAAGACCCTTAGAAGTTAAACCAGACACATTCATAACCCACGTATTTAACCTGCACCACGTTCAATTGTGACTTTCAACAATACATACTTCTGGAATACAAAAAAAATTATAAAATGGGTTGTAATGGATAAACTGTACCTTTGGTGGTGATCTTTGCAATTTGAACTACGCACTTCCTTTAGCTCTTCCCAAATATTGTTGTGACAAGAATGTTTTCTCATTCTGCTATTTTATTAACCACAACTACATCCTAAAACATGGGGGTGGATGGGCATTAATTTCCCAATTTATAATTATGATGCATGGTAGCTATCCCTATCAACATTCCACATATAACTGTCTTTTGAAAATTTAAAAACAAATGTCTATGGGCGGTTATGAAAGAGGTTTGTAAAAATTTAGAAATATGTTCCCAAGTTTGAGTGTGACCAAAAAAGGTCGTTTAGGCTTAAAACAATTATATTAAGGATGAAGTTCAATCAAGTACATAAAACACCACCCTATGTAACACTTGAAAGAAACAAAAGAGGTCTCGGGCAGTAAAGTGAGAAGTTTGAAAAACTACAGAAAACCCCGCCCGAGTTAGCATGATGGCATAAATGACCGTCCGTTTTTAAATAAAGGATTATATGGGTTAGCAAAAAACTTAATGAGATTGGGAATGAAATAATGGTAAAATTTTTGATGCAAGTGGAAATACAATTGGAACCATATTGAGTCAAGAAGGGAGACCTATAGCTACTTTTAGTGAGAAGTTGAATGATGCCAGAAGAAGATACTCAATTTATGATTAAGAATTCTATGCCATAATTTAAGCCTTGAAGAAGTGGAGGCATTACTTGCTTCCTAAGGAATTTTTATTGTATATGGATCATCAAGCTTTGCAGTATTTGAATAGTCAAGGAAATTTGAATTATAGACACATGAGATAGGTTGAGTTCTTACAGTGTTACACATTTGTGTTGAAGCATAGGAGTGGCAAGTCAAACAAAGTTGCAGATGCATTGAGCAAGAGGAGTAATTTACTGACAAAGATGAGATTGCAACTATTAGAATTTGAAGAGTTGAAGCATATGTATGAGGAGGTGTCATAACCTAATTTTATTTCATATTTATTATAATATAGTAAATTGAATTATTGAAGAAATTCAATCAATATTAAATGGAGATTTTGGAATTTTCAAAAATTGAATGAAAGATGTTGACCGATGTTGACTTTGCAAACTTTTGGAAATTATTTTTTATGTTACCAAGAATTGAATGTTACTGATAAATTTGCAAGTGCAAGTGTGTGTAGTTGTAGGGTGACAGGTTGAAGGATGACAACATGGTTGAAGTAGGATTGTTTAGCTAGATCGAATAGTAAGTTAGTTGGAATTTGGGTGTAGACACCACAAATGGCATGATGATTTGCATTTGAACTATTTTGCATATAAAGAAGAATGTAATTTCATGACTTGAATTGTTTAAATTATTGAAATGAATGGCTTGTAGATGAAAATTATCTACTTAAACTCTGTGTTTTGAAGAAAATGAAAGTAAGTATTGAAAAGAATGAATAAAAAATGATAAGAGATTTCATTGTGTGAAAATTAAGTGAAAAGAAAATTCCTTTTAGTTTTTATATATGGATGCTTGAGATGAAATTAAAGTTATGTACTTTAATTAAATGATAATATATGGAACTTATAAGCCCTTCCAAACAAACAATTTTCATAAGAATGTATATATATATATATATACATGTAAGTAAATAAATGTGAATACATACATATATATACATATATATGAATATTTATATATATTATCTGGAAACAAGGTAAATATGAATGAAATTATTTAAATACATGTAGATATATAAATATATATGTATATATTACATATATATAATTACATATGCATATATAAGTACACATTTAAATACATATCGCATTACAAATTGATAACCAATATATTCTAAATCGAACTATTCAAAATGAATAAGAAATCACAAGGAAATCTACTAAGGGTGTGGACTGCTAGAGTGTTAATGACAATTTCAAACCTAGAAGTTGGCGGTAGCATGGCAATAACATCACCCAAAAACATGCAAAGATGGTGTGTTGTTTCCATTTTTTGAGAGATAACTGGGTGAAAAAGAAGAGAGGGAGAAGAAATTTTGGATTCGAAAGGAAAAAGAAAAGGAAGAACTCAAGATAGGAAAAATATGAGGAAAATTTCACCAAAGCTTGATTTGGAGGTAAATTGATCTCCTTTTTTTGGCATAGACTTAGCTTTATTGCTATTATTGAATCAAGCTAGAAGTAATCCTTCCATTTCCCAGAATGTTTTTATAGTACAATATAATGAGAAGTCACTATTTGTGATATGTATCATCCTTGAGCCAAATGTATTAACTTTGTCAACCCACTATGTGGAATTTGCATGGCCTACGGTCTGCTAGTTTTGCAAACATAATGATTTTTAATCCTTCACAACTATGAGTAGAGTTAGGCTGAGGCTCGAAAGCCTTATAGAGCTTGACTATCATTTCTAATATGCATGAATATGCTAAGCCTTGAAAAGGCTTATAGAAATTATTTTGTATAACTATGTTGTTCATAAAAAATGTTCTTTGTAAAGGATCAAATAATGATCTTGTGGGAGGGTTTGAATTCCCTATATTCTATATTTCTTTTGTATATTTATTGTGCTTGTAATCAAATGGGTCAATAGCAGAAAGGGGTTTATTCAAAATATTTTAGAGCATTGTATATGCATGTATAATTTTATTTTGTGTGAAGTTGACCTCGTTTGATAGGAACCATGGAATGAATATAAGTTTGAGACTCACCAAGACTTGCTTGGGTCAATCTAGAAAATTGACAGGCTAATTTCTTGAATGTGTAAATGGTATAGACATAAGTCTGCATGTTGTATATTGCAGCATGCATGGTAAAAAGCCAATATTCCTATAAGGGAAATTTCAAATATAACTTTTGATGCTAAGAAAGAAAGCACTTGACCATTGAGATTGGTTGAATCAAGAGCAACCTTGGGTTGTTTGTTGCAGCCTAAATAGGAAAAAATATTGTTTGAACCTGAAACTTCTATGCCTTCTTGACTGAAATATTTACTCAAGTATTTCATTGACAAACATGTTGAACTTAGTTTTCTTTATAATATTAAAGTTTCTCATCGAATTTCCAATGATGAAAATGTTCAGGACCTAAATAATAGACATTCTCTCCTTATGTATGAAACTAGGCTATTTGATTTGTTTATTTTTAGTACATTGTGGAAAACTTTTTTTTTTAAAACAGTGAACATTTACTTGTAAAGTGATCATTTAGCATGTAAGTAGCTTGAGATCAGCGAACAGAGTAAATGAAATTATTTGTCTTTAAATGTAACCATTTATTTTGAAACACTGTTGTGTTGATGTAAACAATGGTTATTCTTTTGCAAATGACATTGTTTTGTTGAAAAGTTATCTTTGTAGCTGAAAACAACCTCACTCAATAAACCGTTTAGTCAAAAACAACTTTTTTTATAACTATTTAGTAGGAAATAGTACTTATTTTGTTAAAATAGTGAATGTTCATATGTAAACAACTTGTTTAATAAATTTTTAGTAGGAAATAATATTTTTTCTATTTAAACAATGGATGTTCATATGTAAACAACTTGTTTTATAACTGTCTAGTAGGAAACAATACTTGTTCTATTTAAACAATCAATGTTCATATGTAAACAACTTATTTTATAAATGTTTAGTAGGAAACAATACTTGTTCTATTTAAACAATGAATGTTCTTATGTAAACAACAATGTTAGAGTATCACATTTGTAAGAATGCAATAACAATATGTATGAAACTATTAGCATAAACTTGTTCTAATTCTTTATTTTTGACAAAAGAAATGTCAATGGAATACTATTTTAAGATTTCAATCTGAATTAATGATTATTTCATAATGTATGCACAAATTTCAAACTTAAGTAGGCAAATATATGTGTATGCACACAGAATTCTTCTATGTACATACACATACTTGTGACATACCTTATTTTGTTTCTAGTACATTTTTAAAAGGAAAATGTTTATGGTGGAAAGTAGAAAGTAGTAATAAGAATGATATGAATGATTGTTGAAATGTTGTGTGAATCATAAATCTGATTTCTATTTAGAGAGTAAATTAGTAATTGAATTCTTCTTTTGAACACTTTTATGAGAGAATATTTTAATACTTGAACAAAACATTGATACCTTAGTTGGCTAGAGCACCTACAGGTAGATGCTACTAGAGGATAAATAGTTGTTATGAGATGTATAGTAGAAAGTTACCTTTCAGGATAGCTGCCAAAATGGAGTACAAAGAGTATATGTTTGCTTTACCATAACCTATTGATTTTTGATGTTGCAACATATTTATTATGCTTGTTCAAGCAATATAGTTCATTATGTATGTATGAACTATGTGATTTCACTCTCTACCATTCCTAGCATAGACCTTGCAATTTCTTTTATAACTTGTAGATAGAAATTGCATGCTGATGTATGGGCACACACTAGATTCGACCTTGCAGATTGTTCTCTTGATAAAATTTTTGTGCAGGGTTGGGAATTCTTCAAGTCAGAAGAATTATGAGGAAGTGTAAGATTCATGGTTGGGCGGTAAAGTGCTTCAACCATGTTCTCATCTACCAGTGGAGGTGAGTGTCAAAGAAGAACCTTAGTTTTTCACAAGACTATTATAGTCTAATATGTAACTTGATGTAATACATTCATGTACTTGATGTAAAATGTACAATGTAATGAATTTGTGGCCTTAGGATCCAAGTTAAACTTGATATTGTAATTTGACCTTTGAAGTGAATATATGAATCATTGGCTCATTTTAAATGGACATGTGTAGCTATGATTGATTTTAGCCACTCGTTATGTATTTCTAATTTGGAATATATTCATGTGTTAAATATAGTAATTTTAATTAAGTAATAATTTATGATGGGTTATTACATTTGGTATCAGAGCTTAGGGTTCAACTCTAGGCCTTTCAAGTCTACCATAGTTGACAAGGGGTAGTTGAACCTTGACCCAAAATTTGGATTTCTTAAGAATTGACCAAACCTAAACTGAATGCAGTAATGGGAAGGTCAAAGGCATGATGAAGGAAAGGGAAAAATGTTAGAACCTCATGCAAGAATGATGTAAAGGAAGGAAACATCAAGATGAAGGTCGAATCAGAAATTCTTGACGATGAAACTCTAGCTCAACATCTTACATGACTCAAGCTAAATGCTTGAAGATTGAGGAGAAGTGAACACCTAAGATCAAAAATATTTCTACAATCTAGGACTAGCCTCTAGGGTGTGCACCCAATGTACTATGTTTCCTAAAGAGGAAAAGAGGATCCTACATGCTCAACCATCCTCTTCTATAAATTTTGATGTATATTCAGATGAGGACCCAAAGGAATGTCCTCTTTCTAACACCGAGAAATCAAAATGATGTAGCAAGAAGCCTATTCTAGATAAGGGTCCACTAACTCACCTTTAATAAAAATAAAATTAGATAATATTTTTTGGTGTGTTCAATGAAGGACTCTAAATTGTGTGTATTATGCATGAATGTGTATGTCTTTCATAATGAGTGATGTATGGATATGATAAATTATGTGATGTAGCATAAGAACATTTATTCCTAGAACCTTGTGCTAAGATGCAATAAACATGAATGTGTTGCAGGATAAGTGTGGGACAACATGGTGAGCACTAGGAAAGATGGGGGTGCTAGTGGTTTTGATAACAGACTGAACAAGAGACTGGAAAAAATTCTAGGGCTTCTAAATCAACAAGAGTCTTGCATGGATCATATAGAGCAAGAATTTTGAGTGGAACACGAGGAATGGGACCACAAGAATTCAGAAGGAAATCAAGGAGATGGTGATCCAAGGGAAGGTTCACGAGGGTGAATTGAGGAAGAGCTTGGGAAAGAACTCAAAAGAGTAACACTACCAAATTTTGATGGTAAGGCTATCAGATCAAGAGCTGAGGCTTGGATTATAGAGATGGAAAAATACTTCAGGCTCTATAACCTTTATGAACAGACTAAGGAAGCATGGGCTACATATTAGCTCTCAGGTGAAGCAGTGACTTAGTGGGAAAATGAGAAGTTAGAATGGAATCTTCAGTCTACTGAGATCACTTGGGAACTCTTCCTCCTTCCAGAAAGAGATGGTTACCACAACTTTTCTTTAACAAGAAAGTGAGAGATTTTCAAAACTTAACCTAGGGAAATATGATTGTGATTCAATATTGAGAAAATTTCACCAAACTATTGAAGTATGTGCCCCAGTATCATGGATATGAATGGTTTCATATCTAAAAATTTATAATGGGAATCAGACCTCACATAGGAGCTGAAGTGGATATGCACGAAACTCAAACCATGAATGAAGTCTTCTAGAAAGCCACCAAACAAGAATAGAAATTTCAAGAGCTATCCAATCTTCACAATGAATCAAATTCTAAGTCACAGTATGGGAAGAATAAATTTCATAAGGGAGATAAGAGCCATCAGATCCGTAATATCAAGAGGGGAAGTGAGTCACATGAGAAGGGTGAAGCTAGTAATGGTGGAAAGAATAAGAAAGAAAACAAAGGAAAGGGTAAGGACGACCATAAGCATAAGGGATTTAGAGATGACAAGCTAGGAGGTCACAAAGGGCCTCGAGATGGATGTTATACTTGTGG